>CM065592.1:7880966-8256558 GCA_033119425.1 Bufotes viridis | reverse complement strand
ACTAGTGACAGTGACCCCTCCAGAACTGACCCTGAGGTACCACACTAGTGACAGTGACCCCTCCAGTACTGACCCCTGGGGTACCCCACTAGTGACAGTGACCCCTCTAATACTGACCCCTGAGGTACCCCACTAGTGACAGTGACTCCTCCAGTACTGACCCCTGAGGTACCCCACTAGTGACAGTGACCCCTCCAGTACTGACCCCTGGGGTACCCCACTAGTGACAGTGACCCCTCCAATACTGACCCCTGAGGTACCCCACTAGTGACAGTGACTCCTCCAGTACTGACCCCTGAGGTACTCCACTAGTGACAGTTACCCCTCCAGTACTTACCCCTGAGGTACCCCACTAGTGACAGTGACCCCTTCAGTACTGACCCCTGAGGTACCCCACTAGTGACAGTGACCCCTCCAATACTGACCCCTGAGGTACCCCACTAGTGACAGTGACCCCTCCAGTACTGACCCCTGAGGTACCCCACTAGTGACAGTGACCCCTCCAGTACTGAACCCTGAGGTACCCCACTGGTGACAGTGACCCCTCCAATACTGACCACTGAGGTACCCCACTAGTGACAGTGACCCCTCCAGTACTGACCCCTGTGGTACCCCACTAGTGACAGTGACCCAATCTGAGTGTGTACCGTTAATAACCACCCTCTGTTTTCTGTCACTCAGCCATACACTGTGTGGCAGCCTTCGTTCTCCTGTCGGTGACAGGGCCCCATAGAAGCATAGTGAAATTCTCATAGACTCCATTGCTAATACATTGGAGTCTAGGAGAGGCGCAATCTAATGGTGTCATATATATAGGGAATTTTCCCAAAATGAAAGTAAATATAAACAATTGAAAATAAATTCCATTGCATTTTTGTTTTTGCGTTTGTATGTGTATTTCGCCATAGCAATGTGCACCCGCATATAGGGTTGTGCTGACTGAACCCCCCACCTTTTTTGTAGTATATGTTGGAGGCGTGGCGATCTCCATGCAGTTGTGCACACCTGACTAGTTAGTCTGCCCTGGAGGCTGGTTTTAAAGTCAGTATAAAACTGAGTCTGCTTTCTATACTATATTTAACTAGTGTTAGGGACCACTCATGGAGGCGACCTTGACGTGGTGAGTGGCTTATTACGCTTTGGCCAAAATGTACACTAATGCCTCATTCAACATCCAGCATGGAGGCGGGGCAGAGTGCTGGTTGCAGAGTGCCATTGCATTTTTGTTTTTACGTTTGTATGTGTATTTCGCCATAGCAATGTGCACCTGCATATAGGGTTGTGCTGACTGAACCCCCCACCTAATTAAAAATATAAGCTTCATACCCATCGCTGCACACGTATTGTTAAAGTATACAAATATTTATCCCGTACAGCGCTCAGTGTAATAGAACAAAACTTTAAAAACACAGATTTGCCAATTCTCCGGTGCTTCAGCTCTCCCAAAAAATTAAATAAAAAAATGTGAATCCATAAAAGCTGCAGATCGTTCCGCAGAAAATGAGGTTTGTAGACATAACTATGAAAAAGGTATGGGGGCAGCATATGGCGATGATCAGTACTAAAACCCATAAAACTATATAAATGTGGTATCTCTGTAATCGTACTGACCCGGAGAATGAAGGGAACAGGTCAGTTTTATCTCATAGGGAACGCTGTAAAAACAAAACCCATAAAACTATATAAATGTGGTATCTCTGTAATCGTACTGACCTGGAGAATGAAGGAGAACAGGTCAGTTTTATCTCATAGGGAACGCTGTAAATACAAAACCCATAAAACTATATAAATGTGGTATCACTGTAATCGTACTGACCCGGAGAATGAAGGGAACAGGTCAGTTTTATCTCATAGGGAACGCTGTAAAAACAAAACCCATAAAACTATATAAATGTGGTATCTCTGTAATCGTACTGACCCAGAGAATGAAGAGAACAGGTTAGTTATCTCATAGGGAACGCTGTAAAAACAAAACCCATAAAACCATATAAATGTGGTATCTCTGTAATCGTACTGACCCGGAGAATGAAGAGAACAGGTCAGTTTTATCTCATAGGAACGCTGTAAAAACAAAACCCATAAAACTATATAAATGTGGTATCACTGTAATCGTACTGACCCAGAGAATGAAAGAGAACAGGTCAGTTTTATCTCATAGGGAACGCTGTAAAAACAAAACCCATAAAACTATATAAATGTGGTATCACTGTAATCGTACTGACCCGGAGAATGAAGAGAACAGGTCAGTTTTATCTCATAGGGAACGCTGTAAAACAAAACCCATAAAACTATATAAATGTGGTATCACTGTAATCGTACTGACCCGGAGAATGAAGAGAACAGGTCAGTTTTATCTCATAGGGAACACTGTAAAAACAAAACCCATAAAACTATATAAATGTGGTATCACTGTAATCGTACTGACCCGGAGAATGAAGAGAACAGGTCAGTTTTATCTCATAGGGAACGCTGTAAAAACAAAACCCATAAAACTATATAAATGTGGTATCACTGTAATCGTACTGACCCGGAGAATGAAGAGAACAGGTCAGTTTTATCTCATAGGGAACGCTGTAAAAACAAAACCCATAAAACTATATAAATGTGGTATCACTGTAATCGTACTGACCCGGAGAATGAAGAGAACAGGTCAGTTTTATCTCATAGGGAACGCTGTAAAAACAAAACCCATAAAACTATATAAATGTGGTATCACTGTAATCGTACTGACCCGGAGAATGAAGAGAACAGGTCAGTTTTATCTCATAGGGAACGCTGTAAAACAAAACCCATAAAACTATATAAATGTGGTATCACTGTAATCGTACTGACCCGGAGAATGAAGAGAACAGGTCAGTTTTATCTCATAGGGAACGCTGTAAAAACAAAACCCATAAAACTATATAAATGTGGTATCACTGTAATCGTACTGACCCGGAGAATGAAGAGAACAGGTCAGTTTTATCTCATAGGGAACGCTGTAAAAACAAAACCCATAAAACTATATAAATGTGGTATCACTGTAATCGTACTGACCCGGAGAATGAAGAGAACAGGTCAGTTTTATCTCATAGGGAACGCTGTAAAAACAAAACCCATAAAACTATATAAATGTGGTATCACTGTAATCGTACTGACCCGGAGAATGAAGAGAACAGGTCAGTTTTATCTCATAGGGAACGCTGTAAATACAAAACCCATAAAACTATATAAATGTGGTATCACTGTAATCGTACTGACCCGGAGAATGAAGGGAACAGGTCAGTTTTATCTCATAGGGAACACTGTAAAAACAAAACCCATAAAACTATATAAATGTGGTATCACTGTAATCGTACTGACCCGGAGAATGAAGAGAACAGGTCAGTTTTATCTCATAGGAACGCTGTAAAAACAAAACCCATAAAACTATATAAATGTGGTATCACTGTAATCGTACTGACCCGGAGAATGAAGGGAACAGGTCAGTTTTATCTCATAGGGAACACTGTAAAAACAAAACCCATAAAACTATATAAATGTGGTATCACTGTAATCGTACTGACCCGGAGAATGAAGAGAACAGGTCAGTTTTATCTCATAGGGAACACTGTAAAAACAGACCCATAAACTATATAAATGTGGTATCACTGTAATCGTACTGACCCGGAGAATGAATAGAACAGGTCAGTTTTATCTCATAGATTACACCGTAAAACAAAACCCATAAAACTATATAAATGTGGTATCTCTGTAATCGTACTGACCCGGAGAATGAAGGGAACAGGTCAGTTTTATCTCATAGAGAACGCTGTAAAAACAAAACCCATAAAACTATATAAATGTGGTATCTCTGTAATCGTACTGACCCGGAGAATGAAGGGAACAGGTCAGTTTTATCTCATAGGGAACGATGTAATAAAACCTTTAAAACTTTGGCTGATTTTATATTTTTTCAATTCCACCCCATTTGGAATCTCTTTCCAGCTTCCCTGTTATGCAATATTAATTGGTGCCACTAGAAATTACAACTTGTCCTGCAAAAAAGCCCCCATAAAGCTATGTGAACAGAAAAATATTATGGCACCAAAAAGGCAGGGAGTTAAAAATAAAAAATACTCTAGGGCTTAAGTGGTTAGAGAAAGGCCGCTAAGAAATAGGAAACGACAGGAGTTTTTCCAGCAGATTTTAGGGTAAGTCTCTGGTAACTATGGGTGCCCCCCCAGTGCCATCCTCTGCCTCCCCAGTACCATCCTCTGCCGCCTCCCACCACCAGTGCCATCTTCTGCCCCCCCAGTGCCATCTTCTGCCCCCCCTGCCATCCTCTGCCCCCCCCCCAGTGCCGCCAGCTAACCCCTACAGTGCCATCCTCTGCCCCCCCAGTTCTTACGTGTATTATGTGATGATGTGTCAGGAGGGAAGTGCAGTGAGGTCCGAGCCGGCGGGTGACCACAGAGCGGTGAGTAATGGCAAGCGCTTCACTCCCACTCCGTGGTCACATGCCACAAACGAATCCTCAGTGCAAAATATTTGCATCGAGGACTTTTTGTGTCTAATTACTCGATTTAATCGAGTAATCGTTTCAGCCCTATATGGAAAACCTGAAGGCGTAAAACAACAGAAGTCTCAGAACCAGAAAGAAGATTTGGAGTTACGGAAGGAAAACGCCAATAAGCGACCCCCAGAGTCTCAGACATCACCTGGGGCTCCTCTAGTCACAATTCTTGGCCTGAAGGTCTACTCCCCTGTGGAGAGGAGGAGAGAACACAAATAATAAAATGAGATAAAACCACCACTGATTGGAGGAATCCACAGAGAGCGGAGAACTCCATCAGCGGCCAGTGTGCAGACGTGTCCTCCAGCAGTTGGTGAGAGGTGACACTAACGACAGTGCCGCACTCTACTCAGTAGGAAAAAAAACACACCAAATCTCTCACAGAAAAAAAACCACCTCGCTAGCGCCACCTTGTGGAATTGGCTGCTTATGAGTCAAAGTCCATCTTGTTTTATCAAGACATGGGAAAATAGCCAAGCCAAATATCTATGTACAGGTAGCTGTTCCAGGGTGTTTGCCCCTCATCATCACAGAGCAGGATTCTGGAGCATTGCCGTCAAGTCTCAGAGCTGGTCTCCTTAAATGGGTTCTCCAGGAATTAAGAAAATGAAAACTCTTAAATATTATTTGATTATAAATATATTCCCAAATACCTTTTATTAGTTATAATGGCTCGTTTTGTCTGGGGAGCAATTATAAGGAGAAATAAAATGGCCACCGTCCTAATAGTGCACACAGAACCTGTCCTAATCACACAGGATGAGAAGTTACTTCACAACACTGAGCTAAAGAGCTGCCTCCTCCGCTCTGCTTGTCAGGGATTATGATCCTGAAAACAGATAAGATCTTCAGCAGAATCTCTGCATGAAGTACAGAGAGGACGGGACATTAGGTAATGGAGACTGCATACTTGAGCTGCTTCTCATTACCACATCCCGACCTCCACTCTGTACTTTATGCCTCCTCATGAACTACATTGCTACAGAGATTCCACTGAAGATCATCTGTATTCAGGATCATAATCCCTGACAAGCAGAGCAGAGAGGAGGATGAGGCAGCTTTTTATCTCCGTATCCTAAAGTAACTTGTCTTCCTGTGTGATTAGGAGCGGGTTTTGTTTGTACGAATAAGACGGCGGCCATTTTATTTCTCATGATGATTGCTCCCTATATATAAAACGAGCCATTATAACTAATGAAAGGTATTTGAGAATATATTTATAATAAAGATATATTTAAGTATTTTCAGTAATTTTATTTTCTTAATTCCCAGAGAAGCCTTTTAAGGAGAGCTTTTTCCCTCCCAAGCTGCAGCCAAATTCCTGCTCTGGACTTGTGAGGAGCAAACACTGTAAACAGCCGTGAGACTATGGACTCTTTACTGTAAGAGCAGTGAGACTATGGACTCTTTACTGTAAGAGCAGTGAGACTATGGACTCTATACTGTAAGAGCAGTGAGAACGTGGACTCTTTACTGTAAGAGCAGTGAGACTATGGACTCTTTACTGTAAGAGCAGTGAGACTATGGACTCTATACTGTAAGAGCAGTGAGACTATGGACTCTTTATTGTAAGAGCAGTGAGACTATGGACTCTATACTGTAAGAGCAGTAAGACTATGGACTCTATACTGTAAGAGCAGTGAGACTATGGACTCTTTACTGTAAGAGCAGTGAGACTATGGACTCTTTACTGTAAGAGCAGTGAGACTATGGACTCTATACTGTAAGAGCAGTGAGACTATGGACTCTTTACTGTAAGAGCAGTGAGACTATGGACTCTATACTGTAAGAGCAGTGAGACTATGGACTCTATACTGTAAGAGCAGTGAGACTATGGACTATTTACTGTAAGAGCAGTGAGACTATGGACTCTTTACTGTAAGAGCAGTGAGACTATGGACTCTTTACTGTAAGAGCAGTGAGACTATGGACTCTTTACTGTAAGAGCAGTGAGACTATGGACTCTTTATGGTAAGAGCAGTGAGACTATGGACTCTTTACTGTAAGATCAGTGAGACTATGGACTCTATACTGTTAAGAGCAGTGAGACTATGGACTCTTTACTGTAAGAGCAGTGAGACTATGGACTCTATACTGTAAGAACAGTGAGACTATGGACTCTATACTGTAAGAGCAGTGAGACTATGGACTCTTTACTGTAAGAGCAGTGAGACTATGGACTCTTTACTGTAAGAGCAGTGAGACTATGGACTCTTTACTGTAAGAGCAGTGAGACTGTGGACTCTATACTGTAAGAGCAGTGAGACCGTGGACTCTTTACTGTAAGAGCAGTGAGACTATGGACTCTTTACTGTAAGAGCAGTGAGACTATGGACTCTATACTGTAAGAGCAGTGAGACTATGGACTCTTTACTGTAAGAGCAGTGAGACTATGGACTCTTACTGTAAGAGCAGTGAGACTATGGACTCTTTACTGTAAGAGCAGTGAGACTATGGACTCTTTACTGTAAGAGCAGTGAGACTATGGACTCTTTACTGTAAGAGCAGTGAGACTATGGACTCTATACTGTAAGAGCAGTGAGACTATGGACTCTTTACTGTAAGAGCAGTGAGACTATGGACTCTTTACTGTAAGAGCAGTGAGACTATGGACTCTTTACTGTAAGAGCAGTGAGACTATGGACTCTTTACTGTAAGAGCAGTGAGACTATGGACTCTATACTGTAAGAGCAGTGAGACTATGGACTCTTTACTGTAAGAGCAGTGAGACTATGGACTCTATACTGTAAGAGCAGTGAGACTATGGACTATTTACTGTAAGAGCAGTGAGACTATGGACTCTTTACTGTAAGAGCAGTGAGACTATGGACTCTTTACTGTAAGAGCAGTGAGACTATGGACTCTTTACTGTAAGAGCAGTGAGACTATGGACTCTTTATGGTAAGAGCAGTGAGACTATGGACTCTGTACTGTAAGATCAGTGAGACTATGGACTTCTTACTGTAAGAGCAGTGAGACTATGGACTTTTTACTGTAAGAGCAGTGAGACTATGGACTCTTTACTGTAAGATCAGTGAGACTATGGACTCTACTGTAAGAGCAGTTAGACTATGGACTCTTTACAGTAAGAGCAGTGAGACTATGGACTCTTTACTGTAAGAGCAGTGAGACTATGGACTCTTTACTGTAAGAGCAGTGAGACTATGGACTCTGTACTGTAAGAGCAGTGAGACTATGGACTCTACTGTAAGAGCAGTTAGACTATGGACTCTTTACAGTAAGAGTAGTGAGACTATGGACTCTTTACTGTAAGAGCAGTGAGACTATGGACTCTATACTGTAAGAGCAGTGAGACTATGGACTCTTTACTATGAGCAGTGAGACTATGGGCTCTTTACTGTAAGAGCGGTGACACTATGGACTCTTTACTGTAAGAGCAGTGAGACTATGGACTCTTTACTGTAAGAGCAGTGAGACTATGGACTCTATACTGTAATAGCAGTGAGACTATGGACTCTTTACTGTAAGAGCAGTGAGACTATAGACTCTTTACTGTAAGAACAGTGAGACTATGGACTCTTACTGTAAGAGCAGTGAGACTATGGACTCTTTACTGTAAGAGCAGTGAGACTATGGACTCTATACTGTAAGAGCAGTGAGACTATGGACTCTTACTGTAAGAGCAGTGAGACTATGGACTCTTTACTGTAAGAGCAGTGAGACTATGGACTCTATACTGTAAGAGCAGTGAGACTATGGACTCTATACTGTAAGAGCAGTGAGACTATGGACTCTTTACTGTAAAAACAGTGAGACTATGGACTCTTTACTGTAAGAGCAGTGAGACTATGGACTCTTTACTGTAAGAGCAGTGAGACTATGGACTCTATACTGTAAGAGCAGTGAGACTATGGACTCTTTACTGTAAGAGCAGTGAGACTATGGACTCTTTACTGTAAGAGCAGTGAGACTATGGACTCTATACTGTAAGAGCAGTGAGACTATGGACTCTTTACTGTAAGAGCAGTGAGACTATGGACTCTATACTGTAAGAGCAGTAAGACTATGGACTCTATACTGTAAGAGCAGTGAGACTATGGACTCTTTACTGTAAGAGCAGTGAGACTATGGACTCTTTACTGTAAGAGCAGTGAGACTATGGACTCTATACTGTAAGAGCAGTGAGACTATGGACTCTTTACTGTAAGAGCAGTGAGACTATGGACTCTATACTGTAAGAGCAGTGAGACTATGGACTCTATACTGTAAGAGCAGTGAGACTATGGACTATTTACTGTAAGAGCAGTGAGACTATGGACTCTTTACTGTAAGAGCAGTGAGACTATGGACTCTTTACTGTAAGAGCAGTGAGACTATGGACTCTTTACTGTAAGAGCAGTGAGACTATGGACTCTTTACTGGTAAGAGCAGTGAGACTATGGACTCTTTACTGTAAGAGCAGTGAGACTATGGACTCTATACTGTAAGAGCAGTGAGACTATGGACTCTTTACTGTAAGAGCAGTGAGACTATGGACTCTATACTGTAAGAGCAGTGAGACTATGGACTCTTTACTGTAAGAGCAGTGAGACTATGGACTATTTACTGTAAGAGCAGTGAGACTATGGACTCTTTACTGTAAGAGCAGTGAGACTATGGACTCTTTACTGTAAGAGCAGTGAGACTATGGACTCTATACTGTAAGAGCAGTGAGACTATGGACTCTTTACTGTAAGAGCAGTGAGACTATGGACTCTATACTGTAAGAGCAGTGAGACTATGGACTATTTACTGTAAGAGCAGTGAGACTATGGACTCTTTACTGTAAGAGCAGTGAGACTATGGACTCTTTACTGTAAGAGTAGTGAGACTATGGACTCTTTACTGTAAGAGCAGTGAGACTATGGACTCTTTATGGTAAGAGCAGTGAGACTATGGACTCTGTACTGTAAGATCAGTGAGACTATGGACTTCTTACTGTAAGAGCAGTGAGACTATGGACTTTTACTGTAAGAGCAGTGAGACTATGGACTCTTTACTGTAAGATCAGTGAGACTATGGACTCTACTGTAAGAGCAGTTAGACTATGGACTCTTTACAGTAAGAGCAGTGAGACTATGGACTCTTTACTGTAAGAGCAGTGAGACTATGGACTCTTTACTGTAAGAGCAGTGAGACTATGGACTCTGTACTGTAAGAGCAGTGAGACTATGGACTCTACTGTAAGAGCAGTTAGACTATGGACTCTTTACAGTAAGAGTAGTGAGACTATGGACTCTTTACTGTAAGAGCAGTGAGACTATGGA
The DNA here is from genome assembly GCA_033119425.1 of Bufotes viridis. Classification (NCBI taxonomy): domain Eukaryota; kingdom Metazoa; phylum Chordata; class Amphibia; order Anura; family Bufonidae; genus Bufotes; species Bufotes viridis. The sequence continues at coordinate 8,246,757 of CM065592.1, read as the reverse complement.
CTCTATACTGTAAGAGCAGTGAGACTATGGACTCTTTACTATGAGCAGTGAGACTATGGGCTCTTTACTGTAAGAGCGGTGACACTATGGACTCTTTACTGTAAGAGCAGTGAGACTATGGACTCTTTACTGTAAGAGCAGTGAGACTATGGACTCTATACTGTAATAGCAGTGAGACTATGTACTCTTTACTGTAAGAGCAGTGAGACTATAGACTCTTTACTGTAAGAACAGTGAGACTATGGACTCTACTGTAAGAGCAGTTAGACTATGGACTCTTTACAGTAAGAGCAGTGAGACTATGGACTCTTTACTGTAAGAGCAGTGAGACTATGGACTCTACTGTAAGAGCAGTGAGACTATGGACTCTTTACTGTAAGAGCAGTGAGACTATGGACTCTATACTGTAATAGCAGTGAGACTATGGACTCTATACTGTAAGAGCAGTGAGACTATGGACTCTTTACTGTAAAAACAGTGAGACTATGGACTCTTTACTGTAAGAGCAGTGAGACTATGGACTCTTTACTGTAAGAGCAGTGAGACTATGGACTCTATACTGTAAGAGCAGTGAGAACATGGACTCTTTACTGTAAGAGCAGTGAGACTATGGACTCTTTACTGTAAGAGCAGTGAGACTATGGACTCTATACTGTAAGAGCAGTGAGACTATGGACTCTTTATTGTAAGAGCAGTGAGACTATGGACTCTATACTGTAAGAGCAGTAAGACTATGGACTCTATACTGTAAGAGCAGTAAGACTATGGACTCTATACTGTAAGAGCAGTGAGACTATGGACTCTTTACTGTAAGAGCAGTGAGACTATGGACTCTTTACTGTAAGAGCAGTGAGACTATGGACTCTATACTGTAAGAGCAGTGAGACTATGGACTCTTTACTGTAAGAGCAGTGAGACTATGGACTCTATACTGTAAGAGCAGTGAGACTATGGACTCTATACTGTAAGAGCAGTGAGACTATGGACTATTTACTGTAAGAGCAGTGAGACTATGGACTCTTTACTGTAAGAGCAGTGAGACTATGGACTCTTTACTGTAAGAGCAGTGAGACTATGGACTCTTTACTGTAAGAGCAGTGAGACTATGGACTCTTTATGGTAAGAGCAGTGAGACTATGGACTCTTTACTGTAAGATCAGTGAGACTATGGACTCTATACTGTTAAGAGCAGTGAGACTATGGACTCTATACTGTAAGAACAGTGAGACTATGGACTCTATACTGTAAGAGCAGTGAGACTATGGACTCTTTACTGTAAGAGCAGTGAGACTATGGACTCTTTACTGTAAGAGCAGTGAGACTATGGACTCTTTACTGTAAGAGCAGTGAGACTGTGGACTCTATACTGTAAGAGCAGTGAGACCGTGGACTCTTTACTGTAAGAGCAGTGAGACTATGGACTCTTTACTGTAAGAGCAGTGAGACTATGGACTCTATACTGTAAGAGCAGTAAGACTATGGACTCTATACTGTAAGAGCAGTGAGACTATGGACTCTTTACTGTAAGAGCAGTGAGACTATGGACTATTTACTGTAAGAGCAGTGAGACTATGGACTCTTTACTGTAAGAGCAGTGAGACTATGGACTCTTTTACTGTAAGAGCAGTGAGACTATGGACTCTATACTGTAAGAGCAGTGAGACTATGGACTCTATACTGTAAGAGCAGTGAGACTATGGACTCTATACTGTAAGAGCAGTGAGACTATGGACTATTTACTGTAAGAGCAGTGAGACTATGGACTCTTTACTGTAAGAGCAGTGAGACTATGGACTCTTTACTGTAAGAGCAGTGAGACTATGGACTCTTTACTGTAAGAGCAGTGAGACTATGGACTCTTTATGGTAAGAGCAGTGAGACTATGGACTCTTTACTGTAAGATCAGTGAGACTATGGACTCTTTACTGTAAGAGCAGTGAGACTATGGACTCTATACTGTAAGAGCAGTGAGACTATGGACTCTATACTGTAAGAGCAGTGAGACTATGGACTATTTACTGTAAGAGCAGTGAGACTATGGACTCTTTACTGTAAGAGCAGTGAGACTATGGACTCTTTACTGTAAGAGCAGTGAGACTATGGACTCTTTACTGTAAGAGCAGTGAGACTATGGACTCTTTATGGTAAGAGCAGTGAGACTATGGACTCTTTACTGTAAGATCAGTGAGACTATGGACTCTATACGTTAAGAGCAGTGAGACTATGGACTCTTTACTGTAAGAGCAGTGAGACTATGGACTCTATACTGTAAGAACAGTGAGACTATGGACTCTATACTGTAAGAGCAGTGAGACTATGGACTCTTTACTGTAAGAGCAGTGAGACTATGGACTCTTTACTGTAAGAGCAGTGAGACTATGGACTCTTTACTGTAAGAGCAGTGAGACTGTGGACTCTATACTGTAAGAGCAGTGAGACCGTGGACTCTTTACTGTAAGAGCAGTGAGACCATGGACTCTTTACTGTAAGAGCAGTGAGACTATGGACTCTATACTGTAAGAGCAGTGAGACTATGGACTCTATACTGTAAGAGCAGTGAGACTATGGACTCTTTACTGTAAGAGCAGTGAGACTATGGACTATTTACTGTAAGAGCAGTGAGACTATGGACTCTTTACTGTAAGAGCAGTGAGACTATGGACTCTTTACTGTAAGAGCAGTGAGACTATGGACTCTATACTGTAAGAGCAGTGAGACTATGGACTCTTTACTGTAAGAGCAGTGAGACTATGGACTCTATACTGTAAGAGCAGTGAGACTATGGACTATTTACTGTAAGAGCAGTGAGACTATGGACTCTTTACTGTAAGAGCAGTGAGACTATGGACTCTTTACTGTAAGAGCAGTGAGACTATGGACTCTTTACTGTAAGAGCAGTGAGACTATGGACTCTTTATGGTAAGAGCAGTGAGACTATGGACTCTGTACTGTAAGATCAGTGAGACTATGGACTTCTTACTGTAAGAGCAGTGAGACTATGGACTCTTTACTGTAAGAGCAGTGAGACTATGGACTCTTTACTGTAAGAGCAGTGAGACTATGGACTCTTACTGTAAGAGCAGTGAGACTATGGACTCTTTACTGTAAGAGCAGTGAGACTATGGACTCTTTACTGTAAGAGCAGTGAGACTATGGACTCTGTACTGTAAGAGCAGTGAGACTATGGACTCTACTGTAAGAGCAGTTAGACTATGGACTCTTTACAGTAAGAGTAGTGAGACTATGGACTCTTTACTGTAAGAGCAGTGAGACTATGGACTCTATACTGTAAGAGCAGTGAGACTATGGACTCTTTACTATGAGCAGTGAGACTATGGGCTCTTTACTGTAAGAGCGGTGACACTATGGACTCTTTACTGTAAGAGCAGTGAGACTATGGACTCTTTACTGTAAGAGCAGTGAGACTATGGACTCTATACTGTAATAGCAGTGAGACTATGGACTCTTTACTGTAAGAGCAGTGAGACTATAGACTCTTTACTGTAAGAACAGTGAGACTATGGACTCTACTGTAAGAGCAGTTAGACTATGGACTCTTTACTGTAAGAGCAGTGAGACTATGGACTCTTTACTGTAAGAGCAGTGAGACTATGGACTCTACTGTAAGAGCAGTGAGACTATGGACTCTTTACTGTAAGAGCAGTGAGACTATGGACTCTATACTGTAATAGCAGTGAGACTATGGACTCTATACTGTAAGAGCAGTGAGACTATGGACTCTTTACTGTAAAAACAGTGAGACTATGGACTCTTTACTGTAAGAGCAGTGAGACTATGGACTCTTTACTGTAAGAGCAGTGAGACTATGGACTCTATACTGTAAGAGCAGTGAGACTATGGACTCTTTACTGTAAGAGCAGTGAGACTATGGACTCTTTACTGTAGGAGCAGTGAGACTATGGACTCTACTGTAAGAGCAGTTAGACTATGGACTCTTTACAGTAAGAGCAGTGAGACTATGGACTCTTTACTGTAAGAGCAGTGAGACTATGGACTCTATACTGTAAGAGCAGTGAGACTATGGACTCTATACTGTAAGAGCAGTGAGACTATGGACTCTATACTGTAAGAGCAGTGAGACTATGGACTCTTTACTGGTAAGAGCAGTGAGACTATGGACTCTTTATGGTAAGAGCAGTGAGACTATGGACTCTTTATTGTAAGAGCAGTGAGACTATGGACTCTTTATGGTAAGAGCAGTAAAGCTATGGGACTCTGCCTGAGGAGGTGGTGATAATGAATTCACTAAAAGAGTTCAAGAGGGGCCTGGATGTATTTCTGGAGTGTAATAATATTACAGGTTACAGCTACTAGAGAGGGGTCCTTTATCCAGGGAGTTATTCTGATGCCTGAACGGGGTCGGGATGGAATTTTTTCCCTTAAAATGAGGAATATTGGCTTCCACCTCAGTAAGTTTTTTTTTGCCTTCCTCTGGATCTTTTTAGCCTTATAAACTATGTTACTTTATATCTTCATAGATTGTAAGCTCCTGGGATCAGGTTTATTATTATTATGTGTCTTCCACATGTGGAGAATGGACCCCCTGAGGAAGGAGTGAAAGCAGAGTCTCTGGCACAGCTCCAGGCCTGGGATTTCTATGTGGGGTGACTGGGTTATCTTGGGGTTTAGCAGAAAGTTGGTGAGGAGCAGAAGATTGTTATTTAGGCCCCGATCACTAAACCTAGAAGTGAAGGAGCCGAGAGAAGAGTCTGATCTATAGAGAGATCTACAGGAGGCCATGTATTCAGTCACCGTGTGCTTGTGTCTCCACAGATGGATCCAGGAGGAGAAGTCCCCCCGAGAGATGTCCCCGTCCTCTGTATTCCCAGGACTGTCCAGAGGAGAAGCCCCCAGAGAACCATCAGGTAGATGGAGCTGAAGTCTCCCCAGAATCTGACCAGAAAGGGATTGACCCAAAGATAATTTTACATTTCTCTTCTTTAGGATGAAAATCTGATGGATATTAAGGCTGAGGTTAAAGATGAAGAAGAGGAGACGGATTTATGGGGCGATCAGCAGTGTAAGGGGGGGGGGGGGCTGTCATGGGTCACCTGACTACTACTCCCATCATCTCATCATCACATGTAATAATCTCTCCTGTCCTGTGTGTTTCCAACAGATGGACTTATAGAAGGAAATCCCCCCGAGAGATGTCCCCGTCCTCTGTATTCCCAGGACTGTCCAGAGGAGAAGCCCCCAGAGAACCCTCAGGTAGACGGAGCTGAGCCCTATACACATCTATATAGGGGGTCCTGCAGTCATAGAGGGGTCATAGATGGTGGGGGTCTCTTCTGTGGATCTGTTAGATTTCCCACCCGTCTGCTGTACTGTCCTGAATTGTTACAGATGACGAATCAGGGGGAAGATGTGACTGATATTAAAGTGGAGGATGAAGAAGAGCGGATGATGGGCGATCCCCCGTGTAAGAGTGAGGTGGAGGAGGACATTCCAGTCCATGTCACCACAGGTATGGAATCATGAATGGAGGAAGGGAGGTTTCTTCAGGTGAGGCTCCATCGTAGAGCTGCAGTAAAGTAGCTCTCCGGGCAGTGACCCCTGTGTTACACTGACGAGCAAAAGGCTAACGATGTTTTGAACTTTTGACTTTCAGGATCTATATCTTGCAATCCACTACAGCTTCAAACGTAAGTCTACTATTATTTTATAGACGACGGATCAAGATGGTGGTCTCAATGCTGAGACACATGTGAGTATCCTACTAGACGAGTAACTTCGTACATTCGAGTACTATGGCTATGAAAAGGAAGACATAGTGTTCCATCAGGACCACGACCCGAAGCATACATCAAGATTGGTGAAGAAATGGTTCCATGACAATGAAGTAGAGGTGCTGGATGGGCCCCCACAGTCCTCAGATCTCAACCCAATCGAGCACTTGGGTTGAAGAAAAAGCTGTATTTGTTCCCAAATGAGTCGACCAGTATGCACCAACATTGTGTCATGGATGGAGAACAGTTAGCAGGAACTGATAAATAACGACAGACTGGCTATATCCCAAACTAAGGAAAACATAGGAGGGCCCTATAAATCCCTAAGAACTCTCCCTAACTGCTATGCACATGTACAGGTCCCGGTGGTAGACAAATACATGCCCTCGTACCTATAACTGAGTGACACCTGAATTCCCTATAGTAGTGAGGGGAACGGCCACCGGCTCCCTGCACAGAATACAGAGGGAGTCAGGATCACCTAGAATCAAGCCAGCAAACAAAACACAAAGTAAACGGAATGCACTTATCTTAGAGCAAAATAACTGCAGCCTCCAGCAGCACACACTTCATCCAGGAAGTAATATAAACCGCACGGAGAAGCAGTATGGGAGGGAATATAAAGCAAGCCAATTAATCAAGATAAGAGGCAGCTGAGGGACTGAGCAAAGTGAAACCAAAACAAAGAACGTCATACACAAGACAGGGAGGAACCTCTGACCGACCGTCTCCCAGAACCGGCGGTGACACATTGGGAACGTGTAGAAGAGACCTTGGAACAGATTTCGGTCGAGACATGCTTGAATCTGATCGAGAGTATGCCCAGAAGGATTCAGGCTGCGCTGAAAGCCAAAGGTGGATTTACAAAATGCTAACAAAATAATCAAAATTTAGAATTTTAGGATGAAAGCAGTAATAATGCAGTTACAGGAGAAAAATCTGCAGAACTAATCATATGCTAAATAGATATAAGTCCAACTTATGTATGAGATAGTCGAGATGATTGTCTATAACATGGGAATGCAACCTCCGGCACTCCAGCTGTTGTACAACTACAACTGCCAGCATGCATACTTGCTCTGCTTTTCTTAGAACTATCATATAAATGAATGGAGCATGCTGGGAATTGTAGTTTCACAACAGCTGGAGTGCCGAGGGTTGCTGACCCTTGGTCTATAAGATGATGGGAGTCTCACGTTCAAAGCTGTAGTGGATGGTGAGATAAGGAGCCTGAAAGTCAAAAGTTCAAGACATTGTTACCCTTTTGTTTGTCAGTATCTGTGCAGTGCAGGAGCAGAGGGAGCTGTGACTACACATGGAAATCTTCTCTGAGCTGTTTTCTCCATCCTCTCATGCTCTAGGCTGGACACTCTGCTTAGCATCAGGTTTGGGGGTGCAGTGGCTGCGATGAACGGCTGCACTAATGGCCGGGGTCTGAGGAAACCACTCAAGCTCCACAATCTATGGTGATAGGGGTCCACCTGTGACACTTGTGTTCCAATCTTGACTCTGTAAATACCACGTTGTATACTGATGGGTGTTATAGGTGACATTACTACTACACTATAAAGGCTGGAGAGTAGTAATAATGGCTGTTATATCTCAGGTAGGTGTCATCAGATACCGGGTGTTATAGATGACATTACTACTACACTATAAAGGCTGGAGACATGTAGTAATGGCTGTTATACCTCAGGTAGGTGTCATCAGATGCTGGGTGTTATAGATGACATTACTACTACACTATAAAGGCTGGAGACATGTAGTAATGGCTGTTATATCTCAGGTAGGTGTCATCAGATGCCTGGTGTTATAGATGACATTACTACTACACTATAAAGGCTGGAGACATGTAGTAATGGCTGTTATGCCTCAGGTAGGTGTCATCAGATGCCGGGTGTTATAGATGACATTACTACTACACTATAAAGGCTGGAGACATGTAGTAATGGCTGTTATATCTCAGGTAGGTGTCATCAGTTGCCGGGTGTTATAGATAACATTACTACTACACTATAAAGGCTGGACACATGTAGTAATGGCTGTTATACCTCAGGTAGGTGTCATCAGATGCCGGGTGTTATAGGTGACATTACTATTACACTATAAAGGCTGGAGACATGTAGTAATGGCTGTTATACCTCAGGTAGGTGTCCTCAGATGACAGGTGTTATAGATGACATTACTACTACACTATAAAGGCTGGAGACATGTAGTAATGGCTGTTATACCTCAGGTAGGTGTCATCAGATGCCGGGTGTTATAGATGACATTACTTCTACACTATAGAGGCTGGAGACATGTAGTAATGGCTGTTATACCTCAGCTAGGTGACATCAGATGCCAGGTGTTATAGATGACATTACTACTACACTATAAAGGCTGGAGACATGTAGTAATGGCTGTTATACCTCAGGTAGGTGTCATCAGATGCTGGGTGTTATAGATGACATTACTACTACACTATAAAGGCTAGAGACATGTAGTAATGGCTGTTATACCTCAGGTAGGTGTCATCAGATGCCTGGTGTTATAGATGACATTACTACTACACTATAAAGACTGGAGACATGTAGTAATGGCTGTTATATCTCAGGTAGGTGTCATCAGATGCCTGGTGTTATAGATGACATTACTACTACACTATAAAGGCTGGAGAGTAGTAATAATGTTTGTTATATCTCAGGTAGGTGTCATCAGATGCCGGGTGTTATAGATGACATTACTACTACACTATAAAGGCTGGGGACATGTAGTAATGGCTGTTATACCTCAGGTAGGTGTCATCAGATGCTGGGTGTTATAGATGACATTACTACTACACTATAAAGGCTGGAGACATGTAGTAATGGCTGTTATATCTCAGGTAGGTGTCATCAGATGCCTGGTGTTATAGATGACATTACTACTACACTATAAAGGCTGGAGACATGTAGTAATGGCTGTTATGCCTCAGGTAGGTGTCATCAGATGCCGGGTGTTATAGATGACATTACTACTACACTATAAAGGCTGGAGACATGTAGTAATGGCTGTTATATCTCAGGTAGGTGTCATCAGTTGCCGGGTGTTATAGATAACATTACTACTACACTATAAAGGCTGGACACATGTAGTAATGGCTGTTATACCTCAGGTAGGTGTCATCAGATGCCGGGTGTTATAGGTGACATTACTATTACACTATAAAGGCTGGAGACATGTAGTAATGGCTGTTATACCTCAGGTAGGTGTCATCAGATGCCGGGTGTTATAGATGACATTACTTCTACACTATAGAGGCTGGAGACATGTAGTAATGGCTGTTATACCTCAGCTAGGTGACATCAGATGCCAGGTGTTATAGATGACATTACTACTACACTATAAAGGCTGGAGACATGCAGTAATGGCTGTTATACCTCAGGTAGGTGTCATCAGATGCTGGGTGTTATAGATGACATTACTACTACACTATAAAGGCTAGAGACATGCAGTAATGGCTGTTATACCTCAGGTAGGTGTCATCAGATGCCTGGTGTTATAGATGACATTACTACTACACTATAAAGACTGGAGACATGTAGTAATGGCTGTTATATCTCAGGTAGGTGTCATCAGATGCCGGGTGTTATAGATGACATTACTACTACACTATAAAGGCTGGAGACATGTAGTAATGGCTGTTATACCTCAGGTAGGTGTCATCAGATGCCTGGTGTTATAGATGACATTATTACTACACTATAAAGACTGGTGACATGTAGTAATGGCTGTTATACCTCAGGTAGGTGTCATCAGATGCCAGGTGTTATAGATGACATTACTACTACACTATGAAGGCTGGAGACATGTAGTAATGGCTGTTATACCTCAGGTAGGTGTCATCAGATGCCGGGTGTTATAGATGACATTACTACTACACTATAACGGCTGGATACATGTAGTAATGGCTGTTATACCTCAGGTAGGTGTCATCAGATGCCAGGTGTTATAGATGACATTACTACTACACTATGAAGGCTGGAGACATGTAGTAATGGCTGTTATACCTCAGGTAGGTGACATCAGATGTCGGGTGTTATAGGTAATATATTTGAAACGGCACACCAAAAGTTATTGATTGCAATTATACTTTTTATTCAGCCAGACATTTATGCTTTGTGCAACGTTTCGGGCTTACATAGATAGCCCTTCATCAGGCTTATAGATCCATTTGCAGGGAATGGCGCTGGCTGCAAATGGATCTATAAGCATAAATGTCTGGCTGAATAAAAAGTATAATTGCAATCAATAACTTTTGGTGTGCCGTTTCAAATATATTGTCTATAATACTCAGGCCCCTGGAAGTGGAGTCAGGGCCAACAAGAAACGAGCACCCTACATAACTGCCAATTATCTGCTGAGTGCTGTGATCCCTACAAGTGTACTCGGGTGTTATAGGTGACATTACTACTACACTATAAATGCTGGAGAGTAGTAATAATGTTTGTTATATCTCAGGTATCATCATGATGATATCTCATCATATGGCTGATTATATCTCTAACATTTTAACTGGAAATGAATAAAAAAAAACATGAACGTTCAGAATTAAAAACAAACAATTGGATTTTGTAGTCTCAAATATGAGCTTCAAAGTAATAACAAAAAAGTAAAGCAATTGTTTAAGGCTACTTCCGCACTCGCGTTATGACTTTCCGTTTGTGAGATCAGTCATGGGCTCTCACAAATGGGCCAAAATGGATCCGTTTTGCCCTAATGCATTCTGAATTGAAAATGATCCGCTCAGAATGCATCAGTTTGCCTTCGATCAGTCTCCGTTCTGCTCTGGAGGCTGCCTGCAGCGTTTTGCTGTACGCTTGACGAAACTGAGTCAAAAGGATCTGGCACAATATTCTCTGGCACAATAGAAAACGGATCCGTCTTGGCTATGTTACAGATAATACAAACGGATCTGTTTATGACAGATGCATGCGGTTGTATTATTGTATCGGATCCGTTTTTGCAGATCTATGACGGATCCACCCAAAACGCAAGTGTGTTTGTAGCCTAAAAATTTATAAAAAATAAGTTTAAATCACCCCCTTTCTGTATTATAAAAAAATAAATACATAAGTAACCAAAAATATAAACATTATGGGTATGACCACAACCGAAAACGCCTGTACTATTAAAATATATAAATATTTTTCCAATACTGTGAATGTCGTAATGGAAAAAAGGGTCAAGATGGGCAATTTGCCATTTTTCCTGTAACAGTGGCTGCTATACGCCGCTGTTCCCCTGTTTACCGCCGCTGTTCCGGGCGCCATGTTCAGCTGTGATCTGTGGCTGGTGCTTCCCATTTCACTGCTGCAGTCCTGGGCTCTGTCGGTGTGGGTGCTGTTGTTCTCGGATCCGCTCCACAGTTTGCTCTCAGCCCTGGCCACAGCATGCTTGCTGTTTGTTCCTGCTGCACTTCCTTAAGGTGCGGCGAGCGTCACTTCCTGGGCTTTGTGGCTTAGGTCATGTGACCTCGCTGACCTATCCTAGCCCTCCTGAGCATATATAAGTGGCTCAGCCCCCTTCCCAGATGCCTCAGCATCAAGGTCCTTGTGGTCTGCTAAGGCTCCTGATAACCATTTGTGTACCTGACTCCTATTTGTGTTATTGGATTCTGCTACCCGCCTGATCCCTGCCTGCTAGCCTTGACTCTCCTGTTGCCGACCCGGATTGCCTGACCTGCACCTGTGCCGCCTGTCTTATTACGCCTCTGCCTCATCCTTTGGTCCTGTATTGTTGCTCCTGGTAACGACTCTGCCTGCCTAACTGCGCCTGTACCTTTCCTGCACCTTCTGGTACCTCTCCCTCTTCCGCCTGGACCAGCTGCCTCGTGTGCCTATCCTCCTCAAGAGGTAGCGACCTGGTGTTCCCCTCGGGAAAGTCTATCCCCACCATCAGGGGTACTGTGCAGATCGAGGGGTTCACTTAGACAACGCCCTTAGAGGAGGTAGGACACGTGCGTGGCACAGTGGGTTCACACCCGCTGGTTCGTGACATTTTCACTGCTTCTCTTACCCCCAAAAATTGAATAAAATGTGATCAAAAAGTCACACACACTCCAAAATGGTATCAATAAAAACTACAGATTGTTCCGCAAAAAATGAGCCCCCACACAAATCAGTAGATATAACTATAATAAAAGTTATGGGGGTCAGAATATTGTGATATAAAACAAAAAATTTGGTATTGTTGTAATCATACTAACCCAGAGAATGAAGGGCGTTTGTCAGTTTTTCTGCAAACGAAACGCAGTGGGAACAAAACTCGTAAAACCATGGAGGAATTTGGTTTTTTCCAGCTCCTACCCATTTGGAATTTTTTTCGCTTCCCACTACATTGTAAGCCATAATGGTGGTATTGGAAAGTACAACTTGTCCCGCAAAAATAAGCCCCACTGATATGTGATTGGAAAAATAAAAAAGTTATGGCTCATGGAACATAGGGAAAAAAATGTAAAACGGAAAAACCTCCGGTACCCTAAGGGCTCTTTCACACGAGCGGATCCCGTTTGTGGAATCCACTGCTTGAAAGAGTGCCAAGCCCTGTTCCGGACAGCAGAGACACGAAGCATTGACATGATTGATAATGCTCTTTGCTTCTCTGTGACCGTTTTACTACAAAATCACGGTGACAACTTTATCACAGAGAGGCACGGAGCATTATCAATCATGTTAATGCTCCGTGTCTCTGCTGTCCAGAATGTGGCTTGGCACTCTTTCACGCAGCAGATTACCCTTACTGCATCCGATCGTGTGAAAGAGCCCTAAGGGTTGAGCTGAAGATGAAGTCTTCTACTGGTTGGAGTTGGTAAGTAGGAGTTTATTGCCGTTAGGAGGAAGTCCACAAGACATCTTCTAAGTGTAGCTATCTGGCCTACAGAAATTGTGATGTGCCACATACTGATGGAAGAGAAAACTGTTTCTGTAGTAGGCCCACCACACTCTGTAGGATATACTTTCTCCAATTCATAGTCCTAATCTCTTTTCATGAGGTTGTCTTCAGCTGAAATCTGTGTTACCGACCTTGGCTTCCTTCCAAAATGTGATGTCCTGGATTAAGTCTGCTCTCAAAAAACTCTCTGTAGCGCACCCTGAGAGTAGGATTCTGTAGAGCATCCTTGTTGGCCAATGATTGGCTTAGAGCTTCTTTCAGGATTCTGTAGGTCAGGCAATACAGAACACTTCCCTGGAAAAGAAAACAAACCATCCCACACCACCAGCTGTACTGCGATACACTCAGCCTTTTAACCCCAGACAACCAATGCTATACATATATACAACTTCAGATGCCATCTAAAGGCTGAAAACACAGAAATGCTGCGCTTACGTTACTATGGAGTCTGTGCCGGTGGCAGAGCTCCATAGGAGCACAGTGAAATTCTCATTGCATTGGAGCCTATGAGAGAAGCGCTTTAATGACTGCATGTTCCAGTGTAAAAAAAAATATCCCATATGGCAAACAGCGTAACAGACAAAAAACATCAAAATGGCCTATTAGCAATTTTTCTTTGCTTCCATCTCTCTCAAAATATGTAATAAAAAGTGACCAAAAAGTCATACACATGCCAAAATAATATCAATAAAAACTACAGATTGCAAACAAAAAATGAGCCTTTACACAGCTCCATAGACATAACTAAAAAAGTTATAGGGGTCAGAATATGGGAATGAAAAGAAAAAAATGTTTTTTAAAGCTTTTTTTTCAGTGTTAAAACTAATAGAAAAACTATACGAATGTGGTATCGCTGTAATCGTACTGACCCGGAGAATGAAGGGAACAGGTCAGTTTTATCTCATAAGGAACGCTGTAATAACAAAACCCATAAACTATATAAATGTGGTATCACTGTAATCATACTGACCCGGAGAATGAAGGGGACAGATCAGTTTTATCTCATCGGGAACACTGTAATAACAAAACCCATAAACTATATAAATGTGGTATCTCTGTAATCGTACTGACCCGGAGAATGAAGAGAACAGGTCAGTTTTATCTCATAAGGAACGCTGTAATAACAAAACCCATAAACTATATAAATGTGGTATCACTGTAATCGTACTGACCCGGAGAATGAAGAGAACAGGTCAGTTTTATCTCATAGGGAACTCTGTAAAAACAAAACCCATAAACTTTATAAATGTGGTATCGCTGTAATCGTACTGACCCAGAGAATGAGGAGAACAGGTCAGATTTATTTCATAGGGAACGCTGTAAAAACAAAATCCATGAACTATATAAATGTGGTATCACTGTAATCGTACTGACCCGGAGAATGAAGGGAACAGGTCAGTTTTATCCCATAGGGAATGCTGTAAAATCAAACCCCATAAAACTATATAAATGTGGTATCACTGTAATCGTACTGACTCGGAGAATGAAGGGAACAGGTCAGTTTTATCTCATAGGGAACGCTGTCAAATCAAACCCCATAAAACTATATAAATGTGGTATCACTGTAATCGTACTGACCCGGAGAATGAAGAGAACAGGTCAGTTTTATCTCATAGGGAACGCTGTCAAATCAAACCCCATAAAACTATATAAATGTGGTATCACTGTAATCGTACTGACCCGGAGAATGAAGGGAACAGGTCAGTTTTATCTCATAGGGAACGCTGTAAATACAAAACCCATGGAACTATATAAATGTGGTATCACTGTAATCGTACTGATCTGGAGAATGAAGGGAACAGGTCAGTTTTATCTTATAGGGAACGCCGTAAAAACAAAACCCATAAACTATATAAATGTGGTATCACTGTAATCGTACTGATCTGGAGAATGAAGGGAACAGGTCAGTTTTATCTCATAGGGAACGCCGTAAAAACAAAACCCATAAACTATATAAATGTGGTATCACTGTAATCGTACTGACCCGGAGAATTAAGAAAACAGGTCAGTTTTATTTCATAGTGAACACTGTAAAAACAAAACCTATAAAACTATATAAATGTGGTATCACTGTAATCGTACTGACCCGGAGAATGAGGAGAACAGGTCAGTTTTTTTTTTTTTATTATATTTATTTATTGAGTTTTTTTGAGATTCCATACAAAGTAAAATCACATGACATTACAAAAGGTCTGGAGGTTAAATTTTCCTCCATATCAGCAGTGGTGCCATTAATAAGCAGACAATAAAGAAAAGATACGTGACATAATAAGAATCTCGTTTTCTCCCCACACAACCCCCCCCATCTAGTCGCAGCCCTCCCCCCTCCCCCCTTCCCCAGCAACAATCAAACAGCAGTGTATCCTGATAAGTAATGTTGCAGTTACTTTCTATTTTCCACCTTCAGTTGACCAAGGGCATCCTTCAAATCTTCCTTAAGATACCATGCGGTTAACACAAAAGGACCCATTATTCTAGCATATTCGTTGTGCCCCACACAGGACAGTAAAAATAAGCGCCATGTCTTATACAACCGATGCTCCAATGTCTCCTTTCTATGTAACGACTCCAACCATTCCAAGTGAAATAATTGGTACATCTGATCAACCACCATCGTGTGTGGGGGTACTTCTTCCAAAAGCCAGAAACGTAACAAACATCTCTTAGCTACCATAATAAGTTTATGACCTATTAGGGGCAATTTAAGCAGACCATCATCGGCTTCCCTTGGGGCGTCCTCCCCTCTCGGAAGGGCCTCCCGAATGCAATATTGCTTGGGTCGGAGATATGACTCCCTGAAACCTGCTGATTTGCCTTAATATATGGTTCACCTCCTCCCAAAAATTACTGATCTTAGGGCAGGTCCACAAACCATGATAAAGGTCAGATTTAAACAGAAAGCATTTAGGACAGGCAGTGATTCTGTCTGGTCTATTCGGAGAGGTAGGTACATCAAACCCATAGATAGCGTGGTGCAAGATCTTTAGATGGGTCTCCCGCCACACTTCATTAATAATGGCCTTATGTATAGCAGAGATACCAGAATACACCAGGTTATGGATCTCCGTAACTCCTAACACTTGACTCCATTTCCGAAAGAGACTCGCAGAATCCTTCACCCTCCATCTATCCCTTAATACATGATGCAACATGGATAGAGATCTCTTCGTCTTAACACTCAGGAACAAGTCAAAGTCATTAGTAGTCCATTCGTTAGACAGATCTCTGGAAAGCGAGCTACAGAAACTCCTCACCTGAGTATATTGAAAAAACGGAGAGATGTCCAGCCCCAGTTTGCTGGTCAATTCTGGTAGTGTCATCCAGCGTCTCTCTGCCACATGAAAGAGGTCACCTATCTTGCAAACCCCTTTAGAGAACCATTTTGTAAAAGGCAAACTATCCGACCCCGGAGAGAAGTTCGGGTTGCCTCCTAATGGTAAGTGCTTGGATATTTGGTAAGAAAGTTTAAATCGAGTTCTGAGAATTTTCCATACCACCATTGTATCTCTGACTACCAGGGAGGATTTGATTGGGGCCGACAAAGTGGATCGTTTAGAATGGAGTATCGCCACTAAGCTCCAGGGCCTCACCAACTCCCTCTCCAGGGACAAATTAGAATAATGCGATGTTCCATTCGCCCAGTCTAAGAGATGTCTAGTAATACATGTCAAGTTATAACCCCTGATGTCTGGGAAATTTAAACCTCCCACCTCTCTCCGAAGTTTCAATTTGTCCAAAGATATCCTAGGCTTCTTCCCCTGCCATATAAAGCGGGTAAACCGGCTTTCCAATTTCTTTACATCCGCGTGGCGAAGTAGGACCGGGATAGTCTGAAGTGGGTATAAAAGTTTCGATATGCTCATCATTTTGACCAGATGGCACCTGCCAACTAGATTTAACGGGAGCTCCTGCCACCTATCCAGTTCCTGAATAATCTTAGCTATAAGCGGGGAAAGTTTAAGGTGTATAGTGAGTGCGGGTCTTTCCCAATTGAAATGCCTAAGTATTTAATAGTTCCTTTGGCTTTCGCTATACCCAGATGCTGAGGTATTCGATAATCTGTCATCTCCCTACCAGACAAGGGTAAGAACTCGCATTTCGATAGATTCAGTCTGTAACCCGAATAGGAGCCAAAATGTTCCAGCGCCTTCACCACCTTTTCTACCTGATCCCTGGGTTTAGACATAAACAGTATCACGTCATCTGCAAAGAGCGCAACTTTAACCGTCCGACGCCCAATCCGAACCCCATCATATAGGTCAGATCCACTCAGATATCTGGCCAGCGGTTCTATAGAGACGTTGAAAAGGAGGGGCGAAAGGGGGCAACCCTGACGCGTCCCCTTTTGAAGCAAGAAAGGGGCCGACAAGAATCCAGGTGTTGAGATCCTAGCTCTCGGGCAGGTGTATAAACGAGACAAAAAGGTTCTAAAAGCTCCCCTAATGCCCATCCGGTCCAACACAACCTCCAGCCATGCCCATCCCACATTATCAAATGCTTTCTCGGCATCCAAGGTGAGCATGGCTGGAGCTTCCCCGAGAATCGGCTGGTGAGAGACTCTATCCAGTACCGTCAGAACAGTGCGAATATTCGTGACAGCAGAACGTCCCTGCACGAACCCTACCTGCTCCTGGCCTATAAGGGAAGGTAAGAACAAAGCAAGTCTATCCGCCATAATCTTAGACAGTATCTTAGTGTCCACATTAATCAATGAAATCGGTCTATATGACCCCGGCAATAGGGGGTCCTTCCCTGGTTTAGACAGTAATTTGATATAGGAAACATTCTCTCTATCAGGAGATGCCCTGCCTTTCAACACATCATTAAACCATTTCAACAATACTGGGGATATCTGGCAAAGTAAAGCTTTATAATATTCCCCCGAGAAGCCGTCCGGTCCGGGTGCCTTACAATTCCCTAGCTTTGTAATAACCGACTGGAGTTCCTCCATTTGGATCTCACCATTAAGATGTTGCAGCTGTTCCTCAGTTAGACTGGGCAATTGGACCATATCTAGGAGAGAGTCCTGTGGGATAGGGGCAGCAGTATCCCGATATAATTTTGCATAGTAATTTCCAAGCATAGAATTTATTGTGAGTGGATCGGACGTAACCCCCCCATGCACAGTTTTCAGTCCGGAAATAAACTGAGGTTGTCGCCTGCCCTTAGCCAAATTAGCCATGAGACGTTCCGATTTATTTCCAAATTTGTGTAGAGTCGCATTAAGGCTCGTGTTATTCAACAGTTCCCTATCTTTTTCGTTAGCGTCAAAGTCTTTTCTGGCGTCTATCCATTTCTGCCTATTCTCAACTGTTGGGGCCTGGAGATAGTCTAGGTACGTCCTCCTAACCCGCTGGCTAGTAAGTTCCATACGAGCCTGGGCCTGCTTCCGACGTCCGAAAACATAACTCATGATCTTACCCCGGATAACTGCCTTAGAGGTATACCACAGTAGCTCTGGGGAGTCCTCGTGAGCCTGGTTGTCCCCCACAAACTCCTCCCACCACACTGCCAGTTTGTCCACAAATGCCTCACTCTTTACTAAGTGCGACGGGAAGCACCACAAATAGTCAGAACCTTTGGGATAGGAGTCCCGCACTTGAAGCCACACTGGCGAATGATCTGAGATCACTATGTCACCCAGTCCCGCCTTCTCTGCCTTCCCCAGCAAATTAGCGCTGATCATAATGTAGTCAATTCGCGACCAAGAGTCCTGGGGAAGGAATAAAAGAGTAGGATCTCTCATCAGGGTGCATATGGCGCCATGGATCCACCAGGTCCGTTCCTCCATTAGTCTGCCCAGGGCCCTATCATGGGAATTTCCTGTCACCTCCCGTGAGGATCCTCGCCTTCTATCCTCAGCCACACTAACCACAGAATTGAAATCTCCCCACAATCTTATTAGGGCAAGGGTCCGAAAGCAATTTAAACTCCAAATCCTTATAGAAACTCCCATTGTTGCTATTCGGGCCATAAATGTTATAAATACTGTAGCAAGTGTCCTGTACCTTGATCTGAATCTGGACTAAGCGTCCCAACCCATCAGAATAGGAACTGAGAACTTGACCACTAAAGTTTCTGCTGAGAAGGATCAGAACCCCTGCCTTTTTGTTGGGCGAATCTGACCCATATACCCTTCCCACCCACGCCTTATTCATCCTCTCAAAATCCCCCACACTCAGGTGGGTCTCCTGCAAAAGTGCCACATCTGGAGTGGCCTTTTAGGTCAGTTTTATCTCATAGGGAACCCTGTAAAAACAAAACCCATAGAACGATTTCAATGTGGTATCTCTGTAATCGTACTGACCCGATGAATGAGGAGAACAGGTCAGTTTTATCTCATAGGGAACTCCGTAAAAACAAAACCTATAAAACTATATAAATGTGGTATCTCTGTAATCGTACTGACCTGAAGAATAAGAAGAACAGGTCAGTTTTATGTCACAGGGAATGCTGTAAAAACAAAACCTGTAAGACTATTTTTTTTTCCCCAATTCCAACTCATTTAGATTTTGTTCCTGCTTCCCAAGTTATAGCTCCAGGAAAGCAGAGAGTGAAAAATGGAAATGCAAAAACAAAAAATCCTCCAGGGCTGAAGGGGTTAAAAAAAAGTCATAAAGCTATAAAGTTAATAGCTACAGTAAATAAGCATCTTATATACACACCACTTTTTCCAGATGATTAACCTTTATCAGAATAGAGAAAATTGGCTTAACTAACTGAAAGGTGTTTGGGGTCTGTGGAGTACTTGTTCTCATCATGGAGAGCACCTACTATGCATAAGGCGGATTGTAGGCCAGGTAACGCTGCTCTAGGTTCCTGGGCAAAAAATGCACACAATAGCATATCTTACTTCTGTTGGAATCAGAGAGGCTTAACTTTATTTTCCTTTAAGAAGGAAAGCTAATTTGCATATCTTTGGGGTTCTGGGAAAGATATTCAAATTAGCTTTCCTTCCAAAAGGAAAAGAAAGCAAAGCCTCTCTGATGCCGACAAAAGTAAGAATTGCTAATTTGCATACATTTTTTCCAGAAACCCCGAGTAGTATTGCCTGTCCTACATTAGTCCTCATGCATACTTTTCGCTCATAAATTTCTTAATTCAGGTGCCAATTTTTGCCTTCAAAGAGCCACAACTTGATAAATGTTCTCTTCATATAAAAACTTATTTTTTTTATAGGCAAGTTGTATTTTATTTACCATTGTTTAAATTGGAAAACGTGAAAAAATGTATTTGTGTGGTAAAAAAAAAGAAAAAACGAATTCACCATGGTGAATGGGCTAAAAATAACATAACAAGCCTATTTTGAGGGTCGGTATAATTACGGCAATACCAAACTTGTCATTTTTACTTTGTTTTACTATTTTAGGAAAACAATCCTTTGAAAAATTTAAAAATTTCTTTCCATCACCATATTCTGACCCACTTAACTTTTTATATTTTTGTCATGACATGGTCGTCAAAAACTGGTGAATCTCACATTTTTATTTTTTTTCCATTGTCCCGTTCACTGGGCAGGAAACATATTTTCATATTTTAATAGTTTGGACATTTTCGCACGCAGAGTTGACTGTTATGTGTATTTTTTATCATTTATTTTTATACGTAAAATTGGGATATTTGAATTACTGTAATACTTTTGTGTTTTTTTATATTTGAACAACCTTTTTTAAAATTTTTGCTGTGATTTTTAGTTTTCTTAGGGGACTTGTACATGTGATCTTCTGATCACTTGTATCATAGACTGTATTAGAATACTATTTAAGTCTATGGGACTTTTAGAGGCTGCCGGTCAAGCACCACCACATGCACAGCTTGACAAGGCCCAAGGCTGTCATAGCAATGGATCGGAGCCATGTTATTTCTCACTCCTCTTGTGTTTCCTCATTGATATCAAGCTCTTGTGATCAGGGTCTTCAATCCTCTTGTGTCTCTTCTCTCCCCTCATATATTGTAAGCTATATGTGCTTCCACCTGAGAATTGATATCCCTGTCTCTCAATACTCCCATCATCACATGTAATAATCTCTCCTGTCCCTGTGTGTTTCCTACAGATGGACTCATAGAAGGAAATCCCCCCGAGAGATGTCCCCGTCCTCTGTATTCCCAGGACTGTCCAGAGGAGAAGCCCCCAGAGAACCATCAGGTAGACGGAGCTGAGCCCTATACACATCTATATAGGGGGTCCTGCAGTCATAGGGGGGTCATAGATGGCGGGGGTCTCTTCTGTGGATCTGTTAGATTTCCCACCCGTCTGCTGTATTGTCCTGAATTGTTACAGATGACAAATCAGGAGGAAGATGTGACTGATATTAAAGTGGAGGATGAAGAAGAGCGGATGATGGGCGATCCCCCGTGTAAGAGTGAGGTGGAGGAGGACATTCCAGTCCATGTCACCACAGGTATGGAATCATGAATGGAGGAAGGGAGGTTTCTTCAGGTGAGGCTCCACCTTAGAGCTGCAGTAAAGTAGCACTCCGGGCAGTGACCCCTGTGTTATGTACAGGAGCGGAGGGAGCTGTAACTGCTTATAGTATTATATTGAAAGCCCATGCCTGCCGCCATTCCACTCCCCTCCTGTTTTCCGCGGCCGGGCAATCTTCTTCAGCCTACTTGCGGCAGGTCCAGCTGCATTCTCATCTTCTATGGCAGGCCACAGCCTGCTCCTTACAGCAAGGTCTTTCCCTTGAACCCAAGGGGGACACGTCAGAACTCCTTGTGGCTGTTAAAATTGCCAGCCTCTTTACACCTTACTCATGAATACTTAAGGCAACTTCCCCAATGAAAAATGTCTTGTTCATCCATTCCTTAGGTGATTACTGTTGTGCTTTGTGTCATTATTATGTTGCATAAGTCAGTGTCTGGTCAGCTTGAGCTCATGGACACTGCCCCTACCTTCTCCTGTAAATTATTCTCACACGCCTTAGAAACCATTGTTCCCTCGATGATCCCTAGGTGTCCGGGCCCTGAGGCAGTAAAATGGCCTCAAACCAAGACACCCCTCCACCATGCTTCCCAGTTGGGACGGGTGTTGGTGTGCAGTGTACTTTATTCCTCCATAGTGTAGTTAGTTGTGTTAGATAGAACACTCTGAATTCTTAGTGGAATGGACCCAAGAAGGTGCTGGAACCTTTATTACAGATTCTGATTGATGACCCAACTCTTTCTATTCCACTTCATCCTAAATAAGTCCCTAAAAATGAGATCTGGTTCCTATGTGGCCCTTAGGCTATACCGACCTCATGGCATGATATCTTGTTCCATGACTGGTCACCACTCCTGACGTGTTCCCTTAAAATAATGATTCTGAAGCATCTTTTCATAGAGCTATGTTGTTCCTTTCCTCTGTTATTGCTACCGACCCCCTCCCTCAAACTGGTAAAACCCAGTTGCAGATTCATTAATAAACTTCTAGCAGAACAACCTAGAGTTATATCAAAAGACGCTACAGAATCAGGACTCAACGGGGAATAAAATTAGTAAGACAGGACAGGAGTGCTGACAGTTCCTCTTTAAGTTAGTGTCCCTCCGGTCTTACCTTCCCACACATTCTGACATTGGTTATGAAGAAAACCTTATGATATATAATGAGTATCATAGACGGGTGTTATTTCTCGTAGTGCGACTCGTGCCCACTACTTGCTGGGCATTGTACAATTGTCTTAGCAACTTCACCACCCTGTGTGCAGCAGAGTCTCTTCATGCACAATGTCAGACGAGGTTGGACAGTAACATTGGAGGGACACTATAAAGTGATGCCCAAGTTGCATTGATGAGCTGAATATATCGGTAGAGGACAGTCCTGGTTACGAGACAAGGTTTCGATGCTTATTAGATTTTTGAGTTGTATCAGGACTGGGTTTATGTAATAAAAGTGATCACTGAGTGTAAAGCAGAGTCCTGGACACTATCACTGATACGTGTTATAGAATGGAGACTATAAAGGAAGGACATCTTCCCGCAGGGTCCACTTCTGGATTTAAAAGCTCTGTATTTGTGTTTCTAGACCAATATTGATGTTATAAATTTGTCTACTGTGGCTTAAAAAACATTCACAAAATTACGTTTAATCCTCACAGAAAATCTCAGTAGCAGCTCTGAAGAAAACTTCATGTTATCACAGAATGATAAAGTAGAAGATGAAGATCTCGTGCAGCGCTCGTCACGAGAAAACCTCATTACCAGAAATGTGCGTCCTGGACTTCATAATACAGATCTGTCACATCATCCGGCTAAGTGTGAGGAACCTTCTCCTGACCAATCACAGATTGGTGCCACAAGTACAGATCAGAAAGGGGAAACAAGTTTTCAGTGCTGGGAATGTGGAAAACAGTTTCCATACCGCTCAGGTCTTCTTATGCACAGAAGAATTCACACAGAAGCAAAATTGTACTCCTGTTCAGAATGTGGGAAACGTTTCACAGACAAACCAAGGCTTGTTGCCCATGAGAAAATTCACTCAAGGGAGAAACCATATTCATGTTCAGAATGTGGGAAATGTTTTGCAAATACATCATGTCTTGTTATACATGAGAGAACTCACACAGGAGAGAAGCCGTATCCATGTTTAGAATGTGGTAAAGGTTTCACAACAAAATCGCAACTTGTGATACATGAGAGAATTCACACAGGAGAGAAGCCGTATTCATGTTCATTATGTGGGAAATGTTTTACAAATAAATCAAATCTTGGTACACATGAGAGATATCACACTGGAGAGAAGCCGTATTCATGTTTAGAATGTGGTAAATGCTTTGCAGTGAAAGCAAGTCTTTCTGCACATCAGAAAACTCACACAGGAGAGAAGCCATACCCATGTTCTGAATGTGGGAAATGTTTTCCTGATAAACCACAACTTGCTAAACATATGAGAGTTCACACAGGAGAGAAGCCGTATTCATGTTCAGATTGTGGGAAGTATTATTCGGATAGAGCAAGTTTTGTTAGACATCAGAGAATGCATAGAGGAGAAAAGCCATATTCATGTTTAGAATGTGGGAAATGTTTTACAGACAGACAAGTTCTTGTTAGACACGAGAAAGGTCACAAAAAGGAGAAACCATATTCATGTTCAGAATGTGGGAAATGTTTTGCAGCTAGAGTACATTTTTTTATACATCAGAGAAGTCACACGGGAGAGAAGCCATATTCATGTTCAGAATGTGAGAAATCTTTTGCGTGTAAATCAGCTCTTGTTGTACATGAGAGAATTCACACAGGAGAGAAGCCGTATTCCTGTTCAGAATGTGGGAAACGTTTTGCAAGGCATTCAGGTTATTCTGCACATCAAAAAACTCACACGAGAGAGAAGCCGTATTCGTGTTCAGATAAATTAGATCATTCTTCACATATGGAAACTCACACGGGATAGAAGCCATACAGGCGTCCTGAATGTGGGAAATGTTTTACTGATAAATCACAACTTGTTAGACACCTCACAAGACAGCTCACCCTGGAGAGAAGCTATATTTATGTTCAGAACGTAGGAAATGTTTCACAAAAAAGAAAAATTGGTTATACATGAGAAAAATCACAAAGAGAAGGTGTATTCCTGTTTAGAATGTGGAAGATATTGTTTAGGTAAATCGAGTCTTGTTAGACATGAGAGACTTCACACAGGAGAGAGGCCGTATTCATGTTCAGAATATGGGAAATGTTTTGTTTCTACAGCCAGTCTTGGGCATCATCAGAGAAATCTCACTCAAATTTTGAAACACACTTAGAAGGAACTGTATTCTTGTATGGAATGTGGCAAATGTAATACGAGCAACAAATGTGTTTAACCCATCAGGTTATTCACAGACAGTATGCAGCCAATAATTGGAGTGTTTTTTCTCAGGTAAAATTTCCCTGGCTCTTCCAAACCCAAATTTATATTTACCTGAGATCAACAGTGATCACAATCCATGGGGGAAAAGCATTGTGGGTATGAAGAAGAAAAGAAGAGCTTATATACTGTCAGAGCAGAAGAAGAATCGTATGAATGAACGATTACTGTATTCATTCCTCCACAAACACCGGAGGGACATAGTGAAGGAGGAAGGACACAACATGGATTTTGTATTGTTTTTTTAACATGATAAGAAATCAATGGTTTCTTTTTATTCAAGTAGTAAATAAAGATAATGAAATAAAATTAAAAAAATTAACTTATGATTGGTGTCTCACCTTTATTCTGGGTCTGGTCTCTGACACCCAATAACATAGTCGATATGGTTGAAAAAAGTAAGTAGTCTGGCGGCTCACTAAATATATCAATATATGAAAAAGGTGCTCACCCCTGGCGGTACCCAAGCCCAAAGAAGAAAAACAGTAAATATAGAATGGGGGGCACTCTAGTTATATAGGACAACTGGATCTTATTGCCAACTTATAAATTTATTATACACAAGATAAAAATCATACAATTCATGTGGATGCTCATAGAATGATATAATATAATAAAAATGATACAATGCAATTCATGTAGATCCTCATGTAGTAGTATAATATGAACTATTGAAATGCACAAGTTGTATTAACTGGATAAATGTTAAAACGTGATCCACTCTATAGTAGCTGTTCAGAGTGTTCCTTATCCCAGGACTTCCACACTGGTTGGTAGTGGTGCTATTGCGTCCTTTACAAGGTAGGTAACAGGCAATATAAGTCGGCACTTGAATTATACTTTACCGCTCCTGTGTTTGTTTGGTGCAGTCTTGATCAGACCAGGCGCGGCGTCCCGTGCTGGATCGTAATGGAGGTTGGCGTGTCACGTGATCAGCTGTATTCACGTGACTATGACGTTGCAGGAGTGGGTGTGCCTTATGCCTTTGCTTCGCAGGTCCTGTAGCTGAAGGAGCTGTAACCGGAGAATCACTCGGCAAGACGGCCAATGCCTGGGATATAACTCTCAGGTCTCCTTTGCTGCAGCTAGAAATGTAGACACAAGCCGCGGACTTGTAGTGTTTCTCTGTGTCTTTATGGCTCCTCCAAATTGCCGGTCACTCCATACGCGTTTCGGGTATACGCCCCTTCCTCAGTGGTAGTGACTGCAAATGGGATGTCGGTTTTAATAGCCCAGCTTGTTACTGGATTGGTAAATATCGGTCCGGGGGTTGGAACCAAACAGGTGTCATATAATCATCAAATCACATAAAGGAAAAAGAAATTCTTTTCTTTCATTATACTACTATTGTAAATTCTCATATAAGTGGAAACTTATGTCATATATTTCATGGATTTAATATAAAAAGAAGTAAGTAAGTTAAAATACAATAAAATCGTTGATAAACAAATATTGTGTAAATCGCTTCACAAAAGCCTGTAAAAACGCATCCAATGTGAACTTGCTCATAGTAGAAAATTTATAGAAAAAAAGGAAGAGATCACTTAATGAGTCTTCTCAGTACAATGTATCTAATTGTGGGACTGCATTAGTATGTATAGTATATACAGCATAAACTTATCAAAAAACTTGTTAGAAAGTATCATAGGAATCGCAGGATAATCTTAGGTATTTCATTGGAGACTATGCTGATCATTTACTTAATGGCGGGGGTATCATAAAAGTCACAAGGCAGTCTTAGGTGTTTCATTGGGGACTTCGCTGGTCGGTTGTTGATAGAGAAAAGGGAGAGTGGGAGCCGTAGGGAAAGGAGGAGTCCAAGTGCTGATAAACAGCCTGACATTGGACCCCCCGTCTCCCCACGGTCCGCACCGTCAAAAGAAACCGAACAGCTCCATCTCCGCATTATGTCCCTTTGGAATGAGGGTGTCAAACTCGAAAATACGGCGGGATTCTTGCCTAGACATCTTCATAACGTGATTTCCCCCTCCCCATGATCTCCCCACCTTCTCTAGGGCCACATAAGTTAATGTGGAGGGGTCACTGTTATGTACATGTTTAAAGTGCCTAGACAGTGAGTGAAGTTCATAGCCTTTACGAATATTGGCCATGTGTTCACTCACCCGTTTTTTTAAAGTCCGTTTGGTACGTCCAATATATTGCTCATGACAGCCGCATTCCAAAAGATATATGACATCCGTGGATGCACATGTTAATGTGCCCTTAATATTCATACTAAAATTGTTAAAATTGTTAAAATTCAACAACCGACCAGCGAAGTCCCCAATGAAACACCTAAGACTGCCTTGTGACTTTTATGATACCCCCGCCATTAAGTAAATGATCAGCATAGTCTCCAATGAAATACCTAAGATTATCCTGCGATTCCTATGATACTTTCTAACAAGTTTTTTGATAAGTTTATGCTGTATATACTATACATACTAATGCAGTCCCACAATTAGATACATTGTACTGAGAAGACTCATTAAGTGATCTCTTCCTTTTTTTCTATAATTTTTCTACTATGAGCAAGTTCACATTGGATGCGTTTTTAAGGCGTTTTGTGAAGCGATTTACACAATATTTGTTTATCAACGATTTTATTGTATTTTAACTTACTTACTTCTTTTTATATTAAATCCATGAAATATATGACATAAGTTTCCACTTATATGAGAATTTACAATAGTAGTATAATGAAAGAAAAGAATTTCTTTTTCCTTTATGTGATTTGATGATTATATGACACCTGTTTGGTTCCAACCCCCGGACCGATATCTACCAATCCAGTAGAGCTATTAAAACCGGACATCCCATTTGCAGTCACTACCACTGAGGAAGGGGCGTATACCCCGAAACGCGTATGGAGTGACCGGCAATTTGGAGGAGCCATAAAGACACAGAGAAACACTACAAGTCCGCGGCTTGTGTCTACATTTCTAGCTGCAGCAAAGGAGACCTGAGAGTTATATCCCAGGCATTGGCCGTCTTGCCGAGTGATTCTCCGGTTACAGCTCCTTCAGCTACAGGACCTGCGAAGCAAAGGCATAAGGCACACCCACTCCTGCAACGTCATAGTCACGTGAATACAGCTGATCACGTGACACGCCAACCTCCATTACGATCCAGCACGGGACGCCGCGCCTGGTCTGATCAAGACTGCACCAAACAAACACAGGAGCGGTAAAGTATAATTCAAGTGCCGACTTATATTGCCTGTTACCTACCTTTGTAAAGGACGCAATAGCACCACTACCAACCAGTGTGGAAGTCCTGGGATAAGGAACACTCTGAACAGCTACTATAGAGTGGATCACGTTTTAACATTTATCCAGTTAATACAACTTGTGCATTTCAATAGTTCATATTATACTACTACATGAGGATCTACATGAATTGCATTGTATCATTTTTATTATATTATATCATTCTATGAGCATCCACATGAATTGTATGATTTTTATCTTGTGTATAATAAATTTATAAGTTGGCAATAAGATCCAGTTGTCCTATATAACTAGAGTGCCCCCCATTCTATATTTAATGGTTGAAACAAGACTCCGGTCCATCTGGTCAAACCTATAATCCTACAGCGTTGATCCAGAGGAAGACAAAAACCCCACTTTAGAAGAAAAATTATTTCCCGACTCCAATTACTGTATGACAACCAGAACAAAACCCCTGGATCATCCTCCCGTCTCCTGAAATCTAGTGTCCGTAACCTGAAATGATTTTACATTCAGGAAAGACAACTATGATCCGAAGTTTGATTCGCTCAGGCCGATTTATTACCAACCACACGGCACCTTCTGTGTTATCACTGGAAGCAACGTCTGGTGAGGCGGAAGCCACATGTGCTGTACAGAATAATGATCGTCGGCACACACAAGCACTACGCTCCCCAACATTGTCACTAGAAAAACACCCCAAATATTGTTTTTCACACAGAAAATATATCATCTAAAGACACATTAGTGAAAAACTGCATCTGCAGAAAAAAGTCACAACAATAAAAAAACGTGCTATCAACCTAAAGTCGTCAACCCTTTTCAAGTGACTGCCTATTCTTAGGATCAGCCATCGGTATCTGCTAAGAGTTTCTACACCCGGCACCCTCCCCATAATCAGCTTTTTGCCAGTAGTCCCCCCACCAGACGCAGACCGCTCCGTCCACTGTGGACCTGCTCCCACTGAGTGGATGAGAGCAGCGCTGCGGTAATCGGTTTCCTCCACTACACAGAATAGGAGGGTCAAGTTTATTGTGGCCCTGACTAGTGTTTGAACGCAGCCGTGCGATCTCCCCCACCAGAAGTCGGAGGCGCACCGGAAGCTGTCGGCCTCCATTGCTGTACACCGCTAGGCTCGGTTTGCTAATATTTTTAATAATCATTATTTCATATATTTTATATTTTCTTTTATCCTGGGGAAACTCTTAATTTACCCCTCATATATTGGGCAAACAAATTATTTCTATTAAACATTCACGTGCTTTCTAGCGGTAGAACGGCTCTCCAGTACCAGAAGTCGCGTGAACGGAAGTTGCGGAGGAACGCTTAGAAAACGTGACATTTAAATGTTGGTTCTATATTAGTGTAAGTTTTATCGATGTCTGTATTGTATTTGCTCCTGGCCCTACTGGCGCCCCACATTTTCTTTATTCCTTTCTGGGATTAATCCCGCGGTCCATCGCATTCTAGTGGGGTCTGCCTGATCCTTTGGGCTAGTGAGTTGCTACCTTGGTTTCCATTGCCTGAACCTTCTTCAATACCCACCTATTCATCCGTGTTCCATTGGCTCCATTCCTGATAGAAGTGGCCCCCAGAGGTGGGACACCATCGAACATTTATGGCATATCCTGTTCATCCCACATGGGAAAACCCCTTTAAGTATTAGCTGTCCAGGCTTTTCTCCATAAAATTAATCTACATTCTAAAATTGATACTTTCCAACTTAGTGTATTTAATTCCCTATGATGGTTTCAGAGGTGGGGGGGGGGGGCACCAAAAGATATCTGACACAGGGTGCTATGTACCTAAGGCGGCCCTGCTGAGCTCAGAACCTGCAGAGCAGAACCCGCCGTCTACCTGCTGCTTCACCTGCACCGTCTGTGATAAAGCCTCGTACTGCTCAGCTCCGCCCCTCAGATCACATGATGGTGACATCATCACGGGTACTTCCCCACTACTTCCCTCCACTACTGAGCTCCGCCCCCTCATATCACATGACAGTGACATCAAAGGTCCTTCCCCACCCCTTCTCCTTTTACTGCTGAGCTCCGCCCCCTCATATCACATGACAGTGACATCAAAGGTCCTTCCCCACCCCTTTTCCTTTTACTGCTGAGCTCCGCCCTTCCTGATCACATGATGGTGACATCATCACAGGTCCTTCCCCACCCCTTCTCCTTTTACTGCTAAGCTCTGCCCCCTCATATCACATGACAGTGACATCATCACAGGTCCTTCACCACCACTTCTCTCCACTGTGGAGCTCCACATCCTCCTGATCACATGATGATGACGTCACCACAGGTCCTTCATCTCCTTTTTCTCTCCATGCAGAAGTGAGAGTATTGGGGAGCAGTCAGGATGGAGGATCCCCTCACATCAGCGGGTAAGACACATAGTGCAGAGGGATGTCTTCACAGTCCCCCTCCCCGGCTGTTCCTGTGAGAGGTGCACTTACCTGCCCCCTCCACTGTATTCCTGGTCTCCACATATAAAGTTCTGTCATGGCCGGGGTCCAGTGTTCTGCTGCAGCTCCTGGGGGACACCTCCCGGCTGAGCTATTGGCTGCAGCAGGCTCTTCACCTGCATCAGTCTGGATGTTAACGAGAGGGAGCCGGGACCTGCAGATCCGGCAGAGGAACGATGGAACGTAGAGGTGGGGATCCGGGAAGTATAATTCCGACTGCCGGTCCGACCCCACCGCTGCATAGCTATTCCTCCAGGCCCCTGACGAAGCCGCATCGTGGCGAAACATGTCGGGGGAGGAGTGTTAGACGCAGCATTTTAGGCAGGAATGGAGGGCTAATACGGCCCATGAATGTGTGTCACACCACTGTTTAGGGGCAGATATCTCAGGCCTGTGAGACACCTAACAGAGAGATCGCTCTGAGGGACAGGAATGTAGTGTGCCGGTCCTGAGCCGCAGCTCCTACAGGACGGACTGAGCAAGGCTCCTGGTCTGAATGTGAATCGCCTGTGTGTGACTTTCACCAATCATACAGTCCTATTACCATCGGCAATAAGAGTTTGTGCGAGGTTGAGTGCGATACTCACCAATTCTAGTGTCATCATTCCAACGGCAATAGACACCATTAAGAGTGAATGAGAAATAAATTCCCGCTCCAATCTGTAGCACAGAGCGGCCGGCAGAGACTCAATAACAGTTGTGTCAGCTCAGATACAATTATACCATTGCCAGCGCTCTCAGCAGGAGAACACTCAATGGTAGCCGCCGAGGTTGCACCTAATTGTGCACCAATGAACAGCAGTACCGCACATGCAAACTACACCTGACCCTTAATGTAGCCGAGCTATCCTCAGGTTTTTGACAGGCCCTGCGACCATGGAATAAACAAATGGTCCATGTAGTGTGAGGAACCATCACCCCCTCCTCATTCCTGACAGTTTTAACCTATCCCTGAAGGTCTTGTGATCTTAGATTTGTAACAATAAAGATATTTAGTTTAGGACCCTACAGGGATCTTTGTCGGTCCACTGACCGAATCGAGTATTTGTGAAATTATCCTGAGGGCCCTAAAATTGGGCATATCCTGTCAGGATCTACACTGCTTACCACACAGGTGTGACCGGGCCCTGTTCAGACAGTCCGTCATCTGCTCCCTCTTGTCTGGAGGACTTAGAAGTAAGTTGCAGTTGGCGCAGCGTTAGGCTGTAGAATCCGACGTCCTTCAGCAGTGAAGACCCAGCGATGGTCGTCTGATGCTTCCCTTCAGGAGAGTCTGCAGCGGTCCACCATCACATGGAGCCTCTCGCTGCCTCCTCCACATCCTGCCATCGTCTGGTGGATTCTATCACTTTCTTCATGACCTCCTCTCCAGAAGAATTCCCTCATCTTACCACAAGCCTCACCGCTGAGAAACACTCTGTCATTAAAGGGGTATTCCGGTTGTGAGACGTTATCCCTATCTGCAGGATATTGTATACCTATTAGATTGGTGACGTTCCTACCACTGGTGCCCACACCGATTATGAGAACTGGGGGCCCTTACCTCTCGGAGCCCCCTGAACTGAATGGACCTCCACCGTTCTGATATCTCCTATCCCGTAGGAGTTCACAAGGCCCAAGGGTGTCATAGTAATGGATCAGAGCCCCACGATTTCTCACTTCTCTTGCATCTTGGGATCAGGGTCCTCAGTCTCCTCATAGATTGTAAGCTCTTGTCGCCAGGTTTATTATTAGTTGGCCTCTGTCTGCAGAGAATGAATCCCCCGAGGAAGAAATGAAAGCCGAGTCTCTGGATGGAAGAGCAGCTCCAGGTCTCGGATTTCTATGTAGGGTGACTGGATTATCTTGGGGTTGGTGAGGAGCAGATCATTGTTATTTAGGCCCCGATCACTAAACCTAGAAGAGAAGGAGCCGAGAGAAGAGTCCGATCCATAGACAGATCTACAGGAGGCCATGTATTTAGTCACTGTGTGCTTGTGTCTCCACAGATGGATCCAGGAGGAGAAGTCCCCCCGAGAGATGTCCCCGTACTCTGTATTCCCAGGACTGTCCGGAGGAGAAGCCCCCAGAGAACCATCAGGTAGATGGAGCTGAAGTCTCCCCAGAATCTGACCAGAAAGGGATTGACCCAAAGACCATTTTACATTTCTCTTCTTTAGGATGAAAATCTGATGGATATTAAGGTTGAGGTTAAAGAAGAAGAAGAGACGGATTTATGGGGCGATCAGCAGGGTAAGGAGGGGGGGCTGTAGAGGGATTTATGGGGCGATCAGCAGTGTAATGAGGGGGGCTGTCATGGGTCACCTGACTACTACTCCCATCATCTCATCATCACATGTAATAATCTCTCCTGTCCCTGTGTGTTTCCTACAGATGGACTCATAGAAGGAAATCCCCCCGAGAGATGTCCCCGTCCTCTGTATTCCCAGGACTGTCCAGAGGAGAAGCCCCCAGAGAACCATCAGGTAGATGGAGCTGAGCCCTATACACATCTATATAGGGGGGTCCTGCAGTCATAGGAGGGTCATAGATGGTGGGGGTCTCTTCTGTGGATCTGTTAGATTTCCCACCTGTCTGCTGTATTGTCCTGAATTGTTACAGATGACAAATCAGGGGGAAGATGTGACTGATATTAAAGTGGAGGATGAAGAAGAGCGGATGATGGGCGATCCCCCGTGTAAGAGTGAGGTGGAGGAGGACATTCCAGTCCATGTCACCACAGGTATGGGATCATGAATGGAGGAAGGGAATTGGGAGGTTTCTTCAGGTGAGGCTCCACCTTAGAGCTGCAGTAAAGTAGCCCTCCGGGCAGTGGCCCCTGTGTTATGTACAGGAGCGGAGGGAGCGGTGACTGCACATAGACATCCTCTCCGAGCTCTTCTCCCCATCCTCTCATGGTCCAGGCTGGACACTCGGCTTACCATGAGGTTGTGGGGAGCACTGGCTGCGATGAACGGCCGCACTAATGGCCGGCGTGTGAAGAAACTCAGTCTAACCACTTAAGCTCCACAATCCATGGTGACAGGGGCCGCCTGTGATCTGTTGAGTATCTGATGTGCCTAACCCTAATTCTTGCTCCCATGATAAGATATAAGAGGGGGGTGTAGAGGTAATTAGAGTTTGTAAACTTTGGATATTGCTTTTCGCATTGGGAGGGAAGTGAATAGCGTGAGTTGTCAGCATGCAGTGTTGGTTGTCAGGGATTGGTGGCATACTTTATAGAAATGGGAATCCTGTAGGAAATTAAAAGTGCTGGTGCTAAGTCGGATTAAAAGACTTTCCCGAGACAGAATTTTACCATCATAGAAACATAGAAATATGGTTGGTATTGTCAGTGGACAGATTCAAAAACAAAAAACTTCACTTTTTATTGACAAATCCTTAAAAACATCTTGTACAACGATTAAAAACCAGACCTACGCGTTTTGAACATGACTTGTCCTTAATCATGGTATCATGGCAGGTATTGTGCTGGAGTCTCCGGGGAGGGGATAATGC
This sequence comes from Bufotes viridis, assembly GCA_033119425.1. Lineage (NCBI taxonomy): Eukaryota > Metazoa > Chordata > Amphibia > Anura > Bufonidae > Bufotes > Bufotes viridis. The sequence continues at coordinate 8,213,070 of CM065592.1, read as the reverse complement.
CAGACATGTTCAGGTTAATTCCTTCTGATGTCTGAACCAAGAATCTTGTATGCACCTCGAGGATGGGAGGCTTTCCATAGAAGCTTGGAGAATAAGATCTTAACACGGTAAAAAAAGGAGAGGAACAGGTGAACAGGGGTTACAGGCATAATAGATGAACATTTCGGCAGGATGAGGGTGGCAAGAAAATGTTTTCCATTTCGTCCACCATGACGGCATCATGTTGAGATTGACCCCTTGACCTCTATAGGGGCAGGAACACCCACTCTCACCCTCTCTCATCCAAATCTTCCGTAGGCCGCTGGATTAGGGCAACTATTTCCTGCTGCTACAGAATTGCAGGCCTAAACAGTCCCACGGACATAAGGGCTCACTCCACGAGAGCAATGGCATCCTCATGGGCCGAGAGAGGAGGCGTTGCTTGGGGAAAAATCTGCAGAGCCGCGACCTGGTCTTGCATAAACAGCTTTATTAAACATTATCGTATTGATGTGTCTGCTTCGGATGATTTGACAAAAGGTCCTGCAAACCGTCTCCCTCCCTAATAGATAATCTGTTAGTTCTCAACGAGATGCCGTCATGGTGGACGAAATGGAAAGACCGTAATTAGTCTTACCGGTAATTCTGTTTCCTTGAGTCCACCATGACGGCCAGTATCCCCTCCCCCCCACCCCCGAGTAAAAAAAGAATACTAAAAAATTACAAAAAAAAAAAAAAATGATATTAATAGGCTGCACCTACTTGGTAATTTGTAAACACTGAGGGTGAGAGTGGATGGTGGCCCTTTAAACTCTGTGTTCCTGCCCCTATAGGGGTCAATCTCAACGTGATGCCGTCATGGTGGACTCGAGGAAACTGAATTACCGGTAAGACTAATTACGGTCTCTCTACCTACCCCAGAAAGGAATGGTATTTTACTCTTGGCCACTGATTGGAGGCGGATCATTTAGGAAGAATATCTTGGAAAGATCATTCGGTAGCTTCATTCCAAGGCAGGTACTAAGTGAGTCCTGCCATAGGAACGGGGATAGAAGTTTTAGAGACCGAGCGTCCTCGTCCTCTAGGGGGATGTTTCACACCTCTGATTTCCCAAAATGGATTATGAAATTCGAGAGCTGGCTAAACATGTAGAATAGGCTGCTATATGAGGAAAGCCTTGACATGGAAGCTATGAATATGCCAGGGGCGTAACAAGGATCTATCGGGCCCCACACCACCATGACCTTTGGTAGCATGAATATGATTATGTTGGTTTTCCTAATGCACTAGGAAAGATAATGGCCGCAGTGATGTCACATACACCAAAGGCCTAATGTATTACACGCTCATTTCTGCTTGTTCTCCGGAGTGCTGGTGGTCCTTGTGCGGCTCTCTGAAGTCTCACAGAGCAGTTTGTCTGAGGCTTAGGGCAGCAGATGGCACTTTGAAGAACACACTACGCACCATGGAGTCTCAAGAAGGAAGGTTCTTCAGTTGTAAGCATGATGAGCTTAATGAAGAACCCTGTAAACAAGAAAGTTAGTGCTTACCTGTGGCCACCAGGGCTAGGAGGTTTAATTTTCATCACAACTCTATTTCACTTTACTTTCACATATGCGTTTCACCATACAATGCATATATTTTGCCCAGAAACCCAGAGTAACATACTAGATTTTCTCAGTCTCTGGAGACTAAACTATTTTTACAAAATTTGCTATTCCAGTCTATAGAATTTTCACAAGGCGTACCACAGGAAAGGCTTAACAGGCAGCCTACTATGACATGCCTGGAAGGCTTCACAAGGCCCAAGGCTGTCAAAGCAATGTATCACTCACTCCTCTTGTGTTTCCTCTATCTTCTCATAGATTGTAAGCTCCTAAGATTATAATTATTATTATTATGTGTCTTCCACATGTGGAGAATGGATCCCCGTGAGCAAGGAGTGAAAGCCGAGTCTCTGGATGGGAGATCAGCTCCAAGCCTGGGATTTCTATGTGGGGTGACTGGATTAGTTTGGGGTTTGGCAGAAAGTTGGTGAGGAGCAGAACATTGTTATTTAGGCCCCGATCACTAAACCTAGAAGAGAAGGAGCCGAGAGAAGAGTCTGATCTATAGAGAGATCTACAGGAGGCCATGTATTCAGTCACTGTGTGCTTGTGTCTCCACAGATGGATCCAGGAGGAGAAATCCCCCCGAGAGATGTCCCCGTCCTCTGTATTCCCAGGACTGTCCAGAGGAGAAGCCCCCAGAGAACCATCAGGTAGATGGAGCTGAAGTCTCCCCAGAATCTGACCAGAAAGGGATTGACCCAAAGACCATTTTATATTTCTCTTCTTTAGGATGAAAATCTGATGGATATTAAGGTTGAGATTAAAGAAGAAGAAGAAGAGGAGACGGATTTATGGGGCGATCAGCAGGGTAAGGAGGGGGCTGTCATGGGTCACCTGACTACTACCCCCATCATCTCATCATCACATGTAATAATCTCTCCTGTCCCTGTGTGTTTCCTACAGATGGACTCATAGAAGGAAATCCCCCCGAGAGATGTCCCCGTCCTCTGTATTCCCAGGACTGTCCAGAGGAGAAGCCCCCAGAGAACCATCAGGTAGATAGAGCTGAGCCCTATACACATCTATATAGGGGGGTCCTGCAGTCATAGAGGGGTCATAGATGGTGGGGGTCTCTTCTGTGGATCTGTTAGATTTCCCACCTGTCTGCTGTATTGTCCTGAATTGTTACAGATGACAAATCAGGGGGAAGATGTGACTGATATTAAAGTGGAGGATGAAGAAGAGCGGATGATGGGCGATCCCCCGTGTAAGAGTGAGGTGGAGGAGGACCTTCCAGTCCATGTCACCACAGGTATGGGATCATGAATGGAGGAAGGGAATTGGGAGGTTTTTTCAGGTGAGGCCCCACCTTAGAGCTGCAGTAAAGTAGCACTCCGGCCAGTGACCACTGTATTATGTGCAGGAGCGGAGGGAGTTGTGACTGTACATAGTGTTATATTAGCAGCCCATACCTGCCACAGCTCTGCTCTTTCAGGTGAGTGGAGTGCTGGTCCACTCGCCCTCCTGTTCTTATTATAGTGGCCCGGATTTGTTGATCTTCGTCAGCCTCTTTGCTGTGGGTCTAACCATGGTCTCATCTCCTATGGCAGGCTACAGCCTGCACTTACTGGCAAGGCATCTCCGTTTAGCACACAGGGTGCATACAACACTCCCTCCAGCTCTTTAAAGACCAGTGATCTCACATCCACAGTCATTCCAACCTATAGACACTATAAAGCCTTGCAGTAAAGTGATGCCCAAGTTGCATTGATGGGCTGAATATATCGGTAGAGGACAGTCCTGGTTACGAGACAAGGTTTCGATGCTTATTAGATTTTTTAGTTGTATCAGGTCTGGGCTTATGTAATAAAAGTGATGAGTCCTGGACACTATCACTGATACATGTTATAGAATGGAGACTATATAGGAAGGACATCTTCCCGCAGGGTCCACTTCTGGATTTGACTAAAAAAAAACTGTATTTCTAGACCAATATCGATGTTATAAATTTCTCTACTGTGGCTAAAAAACTATCATTAAATCTATTTTGAATCCTCACAGAAAATCTCAGTAGGAGCTCTGAGGAAAACTTCATGTTATCACAGAATGATAAAGTAGAAGATGAAGATCTCATGCAGCGCTCGTCACGAGAAAACCTCATTACCAGAAATGGGCATCCTGGACTTCATAATACAGATCTGTCACATCATCCGGCTAAGTGTGAGGAACCTTCTCCTGACCAATCACAGATTGGTGCCACAAGTACAGATCAGAAAGAGGAAACAAGTTTTCAGTGCTGGGAATGTGGAAGACAGTTTCCATACCGCTCAGGTCTTCTTATGCACAGAAGAATTCACACAGAAGCAAAACTGTACTCCTGTTCAGAATGTGGGAAACGTTTTAGGGACAAACCAAAGTCTTGTTGCCCATGAGAAAATTCACTCAAGGGAGAAGCCATATTCATGTTCAGAATGTGGGAAATGTTTTGCAAATAGATCACAACGTGCTACCCATGAGAGAATTCACACAGGAGAGAAGCCGTATTCATGTTCAGAATGTCACAAATGTTTTACACTGAAATCACATCTTGTTATACATGAGAGAATTCACACAGGAGAGAAGCCATATTCATGTTCATTGTGTGGGAAATGTTTTACAACTCAATCAAATCTTGTTATACATGAGAGAACTCACACAGGAGAGAAGCCATATTCATGTTCAGAATGTGGAAAACGTTTTGCAGTTAAATCAAGTCTTTCTGCACATCATAAAACTCATACAGGAGAGAAGCCATACACATGTTCTGAATGTAGGAAATGTTTTCCTGATAAAGCACAACTTGTTAGACATATGAGAGTTCACACAGGAGAGAAGCCGTATTCATGTTCAGAATGTGGTAAATGTTTTACAAATAAGTTGAATTTGGTTATACATGAGAAAAAACACAAAGGAGAGAGGATGTATTCATGTTCAGAATGTGGAAGATATTGTTCAGATAAATGGAGTCTTGTTAGACATGAGAGAATTCACACAGGAGAGAGGCCGTATTCATGTTCAGAATGTGGCAAATGTTTTACAGACAAACCAAGTCTTGTTACACATAAGAAAATTCACACTAGGGGGAAGCCATATTCATGTTCAGAATGTGGGAAATGTTTTTCAAATAGAGCAAATCTTGTTAGACATGAAAGAATTCACACTGGAGAGAAGCCTTATTCATGTTCAGAATGTGGAAAATGTTTTACAAATCAATCAGGTCTTGTTGTACATCAGAGAATTCACACAGGAGAGAAACCATATTCATGCATAGAATGTGGGAAACAGTTTGCAGGTAAATCAAGTCTTTCTGCACATCAGCAAACTCACACAGGAGAGAAGCCAAACGCATGTTCTGAATGCGGGAAATGTTTTACTTACAAATCACAACTTGTTACACATAAGAGAGTTCACACAGGAGAGAAGCCATATTCATGTTCAGAATGTGGGAAATGTTTTATTTCTACAACCAGTCTTAGGCATCATCAGAGAAGTCACATTGGAGAGAAGACATCTTGATGCTCTCTATATGGAAAATGTTTTTACCAAGAAATCACATTTTGAAACACAATTTTGAGAATTTACACAAATTTTTTTTTATTCTTATGGAACGTGGTAAAGAGCAACAAACATTGGGTGTTTTGGGGAGGTAAAATTAGCCTGGCCCTTCCAAGCACCCAAATTGTATTTACTTGAGATCAACAGTGACCGGGATCCATGCAGGAAAAGTATTGTGGATATGAGGAAGAAAATGGCAGCCTTGTTTACTGTCAGGGCAGTGAAGATGACTTGTCCCCATGAACCTCCACCCACACTGCAGGAGGATCCAGAGGGACACAGTGGAAACGGATGGACACCTAATGGATTTTGTATTTTTTTTTTAACATGCTGCAATATTAATACTTTTTCTTTATTCAAGCAGTAAATAATGGTAATTGAATGAAATCATATGGTAATGGCAATAAACTGAATTTCCAATAATTTGTCACACAACTTCATTCTGTGGCTCAAATACCTGATTCTCAGTAACAGGTTGAAAAAAATAAAAAGACTCAGGTCAATCTAGTCCAACCTATAGCCTAGGGGTGGGCGATATGGCCTAAAATTTATATTGCGACATAATATGAAGCATATGCGATATATATTTTCTATATTGGAGGGAGGGTTGTTAAACTTTTTATTTAATAACTATTTAGCCTCCTTAGGGGCTAGAACCGATGGATCTCTGTCAGGGTAAATAGGACTTGACACTGACCCTGCTGCCCTGTGCTCTGTGCACACAGCAGCAGGGAGCTGACCATAGCAGCCAGGACATCATTAGTGTCCTGGCTGCCATGGTAACCAATCGGGGCCCCAGCATTACACTGCTGGGGCTCCGATCACAACTGCCACTGCCACCAATGATCGGGGGGGGGGGGCCCACTGTGTCACCAATGAGAGAATAGAAACGTAGCCTGCATGTGCCGGCCATATACCATACTGGGCCTCTGTAACTGAACTCTGCGATCCACCGCAATTAACCCCTCAGGTTCTGAGGAGTTAATTGCGGCGGATCGCAGCAGGCAGTCATAGAGGCCGGGTATGGGATATGGCTTGCACATACAGGCCTATAGGACCTTTCATTAGGTGGCAGCACATAGGGAGCACTTACTATTATGTCTGTGCGGGGCTCCGTTCACCTGCTCTGGCCCCGTCACATGGTGGGAGCACCAGGGAGGAGACATCAGATTCTCTCCCTGGGCGTTCCTTCTCCCTGCCTGTGACGTTCTGCACTGCCCAGCTCTCATTGGTGGCAGTGGCCACAGTCCCTCCTCTCCTCCTCTCTCACTGGTGGCAGTGGCTACAGTCCCTCCCCTCCTCCGCTCTCACTGGTGGCAGTGGCCACAGTCCCTCCCCTCCTCCTCTCCCACTGGTGGCAGTGGCCACAGTCCCTCCCCTCCTCCGCTCTCACTGGTGGCAGTGGCCACAGTCCCTCCCCTCCTCCGCTCTCACTGGTGGCAGTGGCTACAGTCCCTCCCCTCCTCCTCTCTCATTGGTGGCTCTCAGTGGGGAGGAAGGGACTCCCTCCTTCTCCACTGTGCCGGCTCAGGAGAACATGGTAGGCGCCGAGAGCGGCGCATACCATGTTCTACCGCGATATGGCGATATAGACGAAATCGGTATCGTGGCACAAATTCATATCGCATATCGTCTATATCGCCCCACCCCTACTATAACCTTAATGCGTTGATCCAGAGGAAGTCAAAAGCCCCCTGTAAGATGGCCACTAATTGCAACATTAGAGGAAAAAATCCTTCCCGACTCTAAATACTGTAATGACAACCTATTGATCCCTGGATCAGGGTGTCTTCTCCGGAGATCTAGTGTCCATAACCTGCAATACTGTAACACTCATGAAAGACATCAAGGCCCCTTGAATCGACCATCACCACATGTTCATAATATTGCAGACCATTGATTCATGATAGGTCCACAATACACGATGGTTGGGTTTTAGAAACCCTGCACCCGACTAGTCATCTGTTTCCTGCATCCGCAGAGGTTGGGAGCACAGCTGTGATGAAAGCGTATTGGGCGTGCCAGGTTACTGCAGCTCAGCTCCCATTACAGTGGGTATGAACACCAGTAACCGGGCGTGGCCACTACTCTATAGACAGAATCAGAATCAATTATTTGGCCAAATAGGTTTGCACTTACAAGGAATTTGACTTGGCAGTTTCTTGACAGACACAAACAAAACAATACAAGGCCAGACAGTATGGACAGTGCAGGACAAGGACAGTATGTAAGTTTTAGTGGCAATAAACGATCGAGAAGTGATCATTTTCAGTTCAATGCTGTAATGCTTTCAAGACATAGCAGCTTAAGCGCGGTTCTGCATTAAGCAAGGCAACGGCCTGAGGGAAAAAGATGTTCCTGTGCCTGGAAGTTTTAGTAGCCACTGAACGGTATCTCACTCCGGAAGGCATAGGCTGGAGGATGGAGGAGAGGGTGAGAGGGGTCCGAGGCAATCTTAGCCGCTCTCTTTCTGCACCTGCTAGCGTGAAGATCCTGCAGCGAAGCTACAGCCGATTATCCTTTCTGCTATTCGGATGATGCGCGGCAGTCTCACCTTTTCTAGTACAGAGCAGGAGCTAAACCATACAGTCATAGATGATGTCATGATGGGTTCGATGATTGCGGTGTAGAACTGCACCATTCATTTTTGTGGTAGGCCAAACCTTTACCGCTGCCATAGGTGGTACATCCTCTGTTGTGCTTTCTTGATGATAGTGACAGTATTGTTGTCCCGTTTTAGGTTGTTGGAAAATTGTGGTCCCAAGAAACTTGAATGACTCTACTCGGGTTACTGTAGATCCGTTATGATCAGTGCTGGTGCAGGGTGTCAGAAATCCACCCATCACATTTTTTATCATATTTTACATTTTAGTAATAAATATGAATAAAATAGTATGACGTATACATGAAGGACAAAATAGACAGTACACTGGCAGAAAGAAGCAACCGTACATTGCAATGAATAGTCTGAGCAATAGTCTAAAGAGCAAATACAAAGGTTCATGGTTGATAGCAAATGGGTATTCAAGCATGAGGAGAGGGCACTGTGAGGAAGCACACTACGTCCCCCAAACTTACTGGAACTTTTCAGTCTGATTTACTAAGACTTTCCATTGACTGAAGCTGGGAGGGCGATCCCCATCCATCACAGAGCTATTGCCTTGCGAGTCATAAACAATGTTTCATTTAAAAAGATCTTATCTTGGTGAAACCACCCAGATTCAGAAGAGAATGGACACATTAGAACTTTCGAAAGGGCATCTGTAACCTCTCTCCAAAAAGAACTGTCACGGTCAGGTGTGGGAGGGAAACACCACACCGAACATAGGAGGGAAAGGGGTGAGGAATAAGGCCTGGAAACTAGGGAAAGGAGATGGACACCTCCTAGTAAAACCCTAATCAAAGTCCTGACTAACTACCAGTATGAACAGACCCCAGAGGTAGGTGAGTTCATACACAGGAATACCTAAGGTCCTAACTCACCCTATAGGACCCTGGTACTAATGTCAGGACTGAGACAAGCTGTTCCTCCAAAAGGAAGGACAAACAGGAGTCTCCCTCAGGCCTAAATACAAATGACAGGGAAATGCAACACACAGAACTCAAACAAAATACAAAAAGGGAAAGGAAAGACTTAACTTCAAAGGAGCAATGGAAGCACCAGGAACTCTGCCGAGATCCACACAGCAGCAATCCAGAACTGTCTGAAACTGAAGCTATAAACCACACAGCATAGTGGGAGAAGCAACTATAAATAAGGAAGGTTAAATGACCACATTAGCAACACCTGAGGCCAGGGGTGTGGCCATTACCAGAAACAACACAGACGCCTATTGATCCACAAGGAAAACCTGTCAGATCAAACCACGTGTTGTCAGTCTCACCGATCTTCTGTCGCGGGAACGTCCGTGACAAGAACTCAAACAATCACATGTCCATGGTCGTTCTATAGAGTCTGGTTGGGGCTAAATATGCGGAGATTCCATTGCAGCTATCCTCCCTCACTAGTTAAAGAAGAAATACAGGCAGTGATGTGAGAGCCAATCTAGGGTCAATCAAATAAGTGTACAACATGGATATAAGACCTCTCGGTCCCGGGGTAGTACAGACACCTATTAAGGGGTAGACGAAGATCGCACTCCTATACTTGGGTGCATGATGTAACTGCAAGAATCTATAGAAATGCTCATGTGGTGTACCATATAGCTCCATCTTTATATATACCCCCAAGTCATTGTATCCCATAACCTTTCCAGAACTCACTACCCTCCACAGTAAATATGACGAAACAGTAAATTATCCCACAGAGCAGCTTCAGAAGGCTGGTCTCCATAATGTCTCAGGTCCATTGCTGCGCTCCAAACCTGGTTGGTTAGACAATGTAGTGGGCGAGGTCTCCTAGAAATCCCTGAAATCCTCTCCAATACCATCCAGAGAGAAGCAATATGCAAATGTTGACTTAGCAAGTGTTCAGAGTTAGGGAGTCCGCAGTTAGTAACCCATGATGACTACCTCTATTGGCCTGCTAGAAAGTAAAGATAGACGTCTGGTAAAGAACTTTGCAACCCCTGCAGGAGGTAGCCCGATTCCACCCAATCAAATAACTTGGTGGCATCCAAGAATGCCAGGGCTCATTTCCTTCCCTCCACGGCTTCCACTTGAACTGCTGCCTGAACTCTACGTATACTTGATAATGTGTGGAGCGTCCAAATATAAAACCAGATTGGTCGTCATGCACAATAGATGTTATGACCTTATTTAGCCTGTTTGCTAGGATTTTGGTGAGTATTCTGTAGTCAATGTGAAGTAAGGTTTGCATTCCAGTGGTGTTTGGCTTCAGTAATATCACAATTATAGCATCATATCCAGTGCATTTTGGACGATGATATTACCCTAGAAGTGGTCCAGGCTGCGATAAAAGGTTTAGCTAATGGAAAGTCCCTCTAGAGGTCTATGGAATATACTTAAAGGGGTTGTCCAGGTTCAGAGCTGAACCCGTACCAGAGATATCTTCAGTGTCTGCTCTACGTGTGACCGTACCACAGATATCTGCAGTATCTGCTCTATGTGTGATTATACCAGATATATCTGCAGTATCTGCTCTACGTGTGACTGTACCAGAGATATCTGTAGTATCTGCTCTACGTGTGACTGTACCAGAGATATCTGAAGTGTCTGATCTATGTGTGCCTGTACCAGAGATATCTGCAGTATCTGCTCTACGTGTGACTGTACCAGAGATATCTGCAGTATCTGCTCTACGTGTGACTGTACCAGAGATATCTGCAGTGTCTGCTCTACGTGTGACTGTACCAGAAATATCTGCAGTATCTGCTCTATGTGTGACTGTACCAGAGATATCTGCAGTATCTGCTCTATGTGTGACTGTACCAGAGATATCTGCAGTATCTGCTCTACGTGTGACTGTACCAGAGATATCTGCAGTATCTGCTCTATGTGTGACCGTACCAGAAATACCTGCAGTATCTGCTCTACATGTGACTGTACCAGAGATATCTGCAGTATCTGCTCTACGTGTGACTGTACCAGAAATATCTGCAGTATCTGCTCTATGTGTGACTGTACCAGAGATATCTGCAGTGTCTGCTCTATGTGTGACTGTACCAGAGATATCTGCAGTATCTGCTCTATGTGTGACTGTACCAGAGATATCTGCAGTGTCTGCTCTACATGTGACTGTACCAGAGATATCTGCAGTATCTGCTCTACATGTGACGGTACCAGAGATATCTGCAGTATCTGCTCTACGTGTGACTGTACCAGAAATATCTGCAGTATCTGCTCTACATGTGACTGTACCAGAGATATCTGCAGTATCTGCTCTACGTGTGACTGTCCTGAAAATATCTGCAGTGACTGCTCTATGTGTGACTGTACCAGAGATATCTGCAGTATCTGCTCTACGTGTGACTGTACCAGAGATATCTGCAGTATCTGCTCTACGTGTGACCGTACCAGAGATATCTGCAGTATCTGCTCTACGTGTGACTGCCAGAAATATCTGCAGTATCTGCTCTACGTGTGACCGTACCAGAGATATCTGCAGTATCTGCTCTACGTGTGACTGTACCAGAAATATCTGCAGTATCTGCTCTACGTGTGACCGTACCAGAGATATCTGCAGTATCTGCTCTACGTGTGACTGTACCAGAGATATCTGCAGTGTCTGCTCTACGTGTGACTGTACCGAAAATATCTGTAGTATCCGCTCTACATGTGACTGTACCAGAGATATCTGCAGTATCTGCTCTACGTGTGACCGTACCAGAGATATCTGCAGTATCTGCTCTACGTGTGACTGTACCGAAAATATCTGCAGTATCCGCTCTACATGTGACCGTACCAGAGATATCTGCAGTATCTGCTCTACGTGTGACTGTACCGAAAATATCTGCAGTATCCGCTCTACATGTGACCGTACCAGAAATATCTGCAGTATCTGCTCTACGTGTGACTGAACCGAAAATATCTGCAGTATCTGATCTACATGTGACTGTACCAGAGATATCTGCAGTATCTGCTCTACGTGTGACTGTACCAGAAATATCTGCAGTATCTGCTCTATGTGTGACTGTACCAGAGATATCTGCAGTATCTGGTCTACGTGTGACTGTACCAGAGATATCTGCAGGATCTGCTCTACGTGTGACCGTACCAGAGATATCTGCAGGATCTGCTCTACGTGTGACTGTACCAGAGATATCTGCAGTATCTGCTCTACGTGTGACTGTACCAGAGATATCTGCAGTATCTGCTCTACGTGTGACTGTACCAGAGATATCTGCAGTATCTGCTCTACGTGTGACTGTACCAGAGATATCTGCAGTATCTGCTCTACGTGTGACTGTACCAGAGATATCTGCAGTATCTGCTCTACGTGTGACTGTACCAGAAATATCTGCAGTATCTGCTCTATGTGTGACTGTACCAAAGATATCTGCAGTATCTACTCTACGTGTGACTGTACCAGAGATATCTGCAGTATCTGGTCTACGTGTGACTGTACCAGAGATATCTGCAGTATCTGCTCTACGTGTGACTGTACCAGAGATATCTGCAGTATCTGCTCTACGTGTGACTGTACCAGAAATATCTGCAGTATCTGCTCTACGTGTGACTGTACCAGAGATATCTGCAGTATCTGCTCTACGTGTGACTGTACCAGAGATATCTGCAGTATCTGCTCTACGTGTGACTGTACCAGAGATATCTGCAGTATCTGCTCTACGTGTGACTGTACCAGAGATATCTGCAGTATCTGCTCTACGTGTGACTGTACCAGAGATATCTGCAGTATCTGCTCTACGTGTGACTGTACCAGAGATATCTGCAGTATCTGCTCTACGTGTGACTGTACCAGAGATATCTGCAGTATCTGCTCTACGTGTGACTGTACCAGAGATATCTGCAGTATCTGCTCTACGTGTGACTGTACCAGAGATATCTGCAGTATCTGCTCTACGTGTGACTGTACCAGAGATATCTGCAGTATCTGCTCTACGTGTGACTGTACCAGAGATATCTGCAGTATCTGCTCTACGTGTGACTGTACCAGAGATATCTGCAGTATCTGCTCTACGTGTGACTGTACCAGAGATATCTGCAGTATCTGCTCTACGTGTGACTGTACCAGAGATATCTGCAGTATCTGCTCTACGTGTGACTGTACCAGAGATATCTGCAGTATCTGCTCTACGTGTGACTGTACCAGAAATATCTGCAGTATCTGCTCTACGTGTGACTGTACCAGAGATATCTGCAGTATCTGCTCTACGTGTGACTGTACCAGAGATATCTGCAGTATCTGCTCTACGTGTGACTGTACCAGAGATATCTGCAGTATCTGCTCTACGTGTGACTGTACCAGAGATATCTGCAGTATCTGCTCTACGTGTGACTGTACCAGAGATATCTGCAGTATCTGCTCTACGTGTGACTGTACCAGAGATATCTGCAGTATCTGCTCTACGTGTGACTGTACCAGAGATATCTGCAGTATCTGCTCTACGTGTGACTGTACCAGAGATATCTGCAGTATCTGCTCTACGTGTGACTGTACCAGAGATATCTGCAGTATCTGCTCTACGTGTGACTGTACCAGAGATATCTGCAGTATCTGCTCTACGTGTGACTGTACCAGAGATATCTGCAGTATCTGCTCTACGTGTGACTGTACCAGAGATATCTGCAGTATCTGCTCTACGTGTGACTGTACCAGAGATATCTGCAGTATCTGCTCTACGTGTGACTGTACCAGAGATATCTGCAGTATCTGCTCTACGTGTGACTGTACCAGAGATATCTGCAGTATCTGCTCTACGTGTGACTGTACCAGAGATATCTGCAGTATCTGCTCTACGTGTGACTGTACCAGAGATATCTGCAGTATCTGCTCTACGTGTGACTGTACCAGAGATATCTGCAGTATCTGCTCTACGTGTGACTGTACCAGAGATATCTGCAGTATCTGCTCTACGTGTGACTGTACCAGAGATATCTGCAGTATCTGCTCTACGTGTGACTGTACCAGAGATATCTGCAGTATCTGCTCTACGTGTGACTGTACCAGAGATATCTGCAGTATCTGCTCTACGTGTGACTGTACCAGAGATATCTGCAGTATCTGCTCTACGTGTGACTGTACCAGAGATATCTGCAGTATCTGCTCTACGTGTGACTGTACCAGAGATATCTGCAGTATCTGCTCTACGTGTGACTGTACCAGAGATATCTGCAGTATCTGCTCTACGTGTGACTGTACCAGAGATATCTGCAGTATCTGCTCTACGTGTGACTGTACCAGAGATATCTGCAGTATCTGCTCTACGTGTGACTGTACCAGAGATATCTGCAGTATCTGCTCTACGTGTGACTGTACCAGAGATATCTGCAGTATCTGCTCTACGTGTGACTGTACCAGAGATATCTGCAGTATCTGCTCTACGTGTGACTGTACCAGAGATATCTGCAGTATCTGCTCTACATGTGACTGTACCAGAGATATCTGCAGTATCTGCTCAACGTGTGACTGTACCAGAGATATCTGCAGTATCTGCTCTACGTGTGACTGTACCAGAGATATCTGCAGTATCTGCTCTACATGTGACTGTACCAGAGATATCTGCAGTATCTGCTCTACGTGTGACTGTACCAGAGATATCTGCAGTATCTGCTCTACGTGTGACTGTACCAGAGATATCTGCAGTATCTGCTCTACGTGTGACTGTACCAGAGATATCTGCAGTATCTGCTCTACGTGTGACTGTACCAGAGATATCTGCAGTATCTGCTCTACGTGTGACTGTACCAGAGATATCTGCAGTATCTGCTCTACGTGTGACTGTACCAGAGATATCTGCAGTATCTGCTCTACGTGTGACTGTACCAGAGATATCTGCAGTATCTGCTCTACGTGTGACTGTACCAGAGATATCTGCAGTATCTGCTCTACGTGTGACTGTACCAGAGATATCTGCAGTATCTGCTCTACGTGTGACTGTACCAGAGATATCTGCAGTATCTGCTCTACGTGTGACTGTACCAGAGATATCTGCAGTATCTGCTCTACATGTGACTGTACCAGAGATATCTGCAGTATCTGCTCTACGTGTGACTGTACCAGAGATATCTGCAGTATCTGCTCTACGTGTGACTGTACCAGAGATATCTGCAGTATCTGCTCTACGTGTGACTGTACCAGAGATATCTGCAGTATCTGCTCTACGTGTGACTGTACCAGAGATATCTGCAGTATCTGCTCTACGTGTGACTGTACCAGAGATATCTGCAGTATCTGCTCTACATGTGACTGTACCAGAGATATCTGCAGTATCTGCTCTACATGTGACTGTACCAGAGATATCCGCAGTATCTGCTCTACGTGTGACTGTACCAGAGATATCTGCAGTATCTGCTCTATGTGTGACTGTACCAGAGATATCTGCAGTATCTGCTCTACATGTGACTGTACCAGAGATATCTGCAGTGTCTGCTCTACGTGTGACCGTACCAGAGATATCTGCAGTATCCGCTCTACGTGTGACTGTACCAGAGATATCTGCAGTGTCTGCTCTACGTGTGACTGTACCAGAGTTATCTGCAGTATCTGCTCTACGTGTGACTGTACCAGAGATATTTGCAGTATCTGCTCTACATGAGACTGTACCAGAAATATCTGTAGTGTCTGCTCTACATGTGACTGTACCAGAGATATCTGCAGTATCCGCTCTACGTGTGACTGTACGAGAGATATCTGCAGTATCTGCTCTACGTGTGACTGTACCAGAGATATCTGCAGTATCCGCTCTACGTGTGACCGTACCAGAGATATCTGCAGTGTCCGCTCTACATGTGACTGTACCAGAAATATCTGTAGTGTCTGCTCTACGTGTGACTGTACCAGAGATATCTGCAGTATCTGCTCTACGTGTGACTGTACCAGAGATATCTGCAGTGTCTGCTCTACGTGTGACTGTACCAGAAATATCTGTAGTGTCTGCTCTACATGTGACAATACCCGAAATATCTGCAGTATCTGCTCTACGTGTGACTGTACCAGAGATATCTGCAGTATCTGCTCTACGTGTGACTGTACCAGAGATATCTGCAGTATCTGCTCTACGTGTGACCGTACCAGAGATATCTGCAGTATCTGCTCTACGTGTGACTGTATCAGAGATATCTGCAGTATCTGCTCTACGTGTGACCGTACCAGAGATATCTGCAGTATCTGCTCTACGTGTGACTGTATCAGAGATATCTGCAGTGTCTGCTCTACATGTGACTGTACCAGAGATATCTGCAGTATCTGCTCTACATGTGACCGTACCAGAGATATCCGCAGTATCTGCTCTACGTGTGACTGTACCAGAGATATCTGCAGTATCTGCTCTACGTGTGACTGTACCAGAGATATCTGCAGTATCTGCTCTACGTGTGACTGTACCAGAGATATCTGCAGTATCTGCTCTACGTGTGACTGTACCAGAGATATCTGCAGTATCTGCTCTACGTGTGACTGTACCAGAAATATCTGCAGTATCTGCTCTACGTGTGACTGTACCCGAAATATCTGCAGTATCTGCTCTACGTGTGACTGTACCAGAGATATCTGCAGTATCTGCTCTACGTGTGACTGTACCAGAGATATCTGCAGTATCTGCTCTACGTGTGACTGTACCAGAGATATCTGCAGTATCTGCTCTACGTGTGACTGTACCAGAGATATCTGCAGTATCTGCTCTACGTGTGACTGTACCAGAGATATCTGCAGTATCTGCTCTACGTGTGACTGTACCAGAGATATCTGCAGTATCTGCTCTACATGTGACTGTACCAGAGATATCTGCAGTATCTGCTCTACGTGTGACTGTACCAGAGATATCTGCAGTGTCTGCTCTACGTGTGACTGTACCAGAAATATCTGCAGTATCTGCTCTACGTGTGACTGTACCAGAGATATCTGCAGTATCTGCTCTACGTGTGACTGTACCAGAAATATCTGCAGTATCTGCTCTACGTGTGACTGTACCAGAGATATCTGCAGTATCTGCTCTACGTGTGACTGTACCAGAGATATCTGCAGTATC
Organism: Bufotes viridis; assembly: GCA_033119425.1. Taxonomy (NCBI): domain Eukaryota; kingdom Metazoa; phylum Chordata; class Amphibia; order Anura; family Bufonidae; genus Bufotes; species Bufotes viridis. Next base: position 8,196,338 of record CM065592.1, on the reverse strand, counting down.
TGCTCTACGTGTGACTGTACCAGAGATATCTGCAGTATCTGCTCTACGTGTGACTGTACCAGAGATATCTGCAGTATCTGCTCTACGTGTGACTGTACCAGAGATATCTGCAGTATCTGCTCTACATGTGACTGTACCAGAGATATCTGCAGTATCTGCTCTACGTGTGACTGTACCAGAGATATCTGCAGTATCTGCTCTACGTGTGACTGTACCAGAGATATCTGCAGTATCTGCTCTACGTGTGACTGTACCAGAGATATCTGCAGTATCTGCTCTACGTGTGACTGTACCAGAGATATCTGCAGTATCTGCTCTACGTGTGACTGTACCAGAGATATCTGCAGTATCTGCTCTACGTGTGACTGTACCAGAGATATCTGCAGTATCTGCTCTACGTGTGACTGTACCAGAAATATCTGCAGTGTCTGCTCTACGTGTGACTGTACCAGAAATATCTGCAGTATCTGCTCTATGTGTGACTGTACCAGAGATATCTGCAGTATCTGCTCTACGTGTGACTGTACCAGAGATATCTGCAGTATCTGCTCTACGTGTGACTGTACCAGAAATATCTGCAGCATCTGCTCTACGTGTGACTGTACCTAAGATATCTGCAGTATCTGCTCTACGTGTGACTGCACCAGAGATATCTGCAGTATCTGCTCTACGTGTGACTGCACCAGAGATATCTGCAGTATCTGCTCTACGTGTGACTGTACCAGAGATATCTGCAGTATCTGCTCTACGTGTGACTGTACCAGAGATATCCGCAGTATCTGCTCTACGTGTGACTGTACCAGAGATATCTGCAGTATCTGCTCTACGTGTGACTGTACCAGAGGTATCTGCAGTATCTGCTCTATGTGTGACTGTACCAGAGATATCTGCAGTATCTGCTCTACGTGTGACCGTACCAGAAAAATCTGCAGTATCTGCTCTACATGTGACCGCCAGAAATATCTGCAGTATCTGCTCTACGTGTGACTGCCAGAAATATCTGCAGTATCTGCTCTACGTGTGACTGTACCAGAGATATCTGCAGTATCTGCTCTACGTGTGACTGTACCAGAGATATCTGCAGGATCTGCTCTACGTGTGACCGTACCAGAGATTTCTGCAGTATCTGCTCTATGTGTGACTGTACCAGAGATATCTGCAGTGTCTGCTCTACACGTGACTGTACTAGAAATATCTGCAGTATCTGCTCTACGTGTGACTGTACCAGAGATATCTGCAGTATCTGCCCTACGTGTGACTGTACCAGAGATATCTGCAGTATCTGCTCTACGTGTGACTGTACCAGAAATATCTGCAGTATCTGCTCTACGTGTGATTGTACCAGAGATATCTGCAGTGTCTGCTCTACATGTAACTGTACCAGAGATATCTGCAGTATCTGTTCTACATGTGACTGTACCAGAGATATTTGCAGTATCTGCTCTACGTGTGACCGTACCAGAAATATCTGCAGTATCTGTTCTACATGTGACTGTACCAGAGATATTTGCAGTATCTGCTCTATGTGTGACCGTACCAGAGATATCTGCAGTATCTGCTCTACGTGTGACCGTACCAGAGATATCTGCAGTATCTGCTCTACGTGTGACTGTACCAGAGATATCTGCAGTATCTGCTCTACGTGTGACTGTACCAGAGATATCTGCAGTGTCTGCTCTACGTGTGACTGTACCAGAGATATCTGCAGTATCTGCTCTATATGTGCCTGTACCAGAGATATCTGCAGTATCTGCTCTACGTGTGACTGTACCAGAGATATCTGCAGTATCTGCTCTACGTGTGACTGTGACTACACCGTGGCCTCTTCCTGGGCCATGTGACATCATTCTTAAAGTCTGGGATATTTGTCTTGTGGGTGAAATTTCAGGATTAACTTAAAATGCCCTCTAACCTTTACAGGAGAACTTAATGTGACCTCTAAACTTCTTAATGCACATGTCCAACTGTTCAATGTTTCAGGAAAAATTGCCTAACTTGCTGTAGGAAAAATTCACAGCGGGTGTTTGCTCCATGAATTGCCCAATGATTTTCCTGATTTAATTAGAATTGGTATTAAACAGTCCTCCTCATCATGCTGCTCACATTTTGACATCATGAGACCAAGACGACACCTAACATTTGATCCGCAGTACCCCATCATTGCGAGGCTTCAAGCAGGATGTTCACAGATGGAAGCGGCCCCTGAGATCAGAGTGTCACAGAGTTTTATCAGCAGGTTGTACCAGAGATACAGAGATACTGGAAGAGTCACAAAAAAGCAGAGAAGTGGACGTCCTGTGGCCACATCCCACACTAATGACCGCTTCATTGTGAACAATGCCCTGCGGAATCGGACAATGAATGCCGCACAAATCCAGGCACATGTAGGGGAGGTGAGAGGCATCAAAGTGTCACATCAGACCATTGGAAACCGCTTACATCAGCGTGGTCTGTGTGCTGGACGACCTGCACAGGTACCTGACCGCACCACCAGGCACAGGCGTCATCGTCTGGTATGGGCCAGGGAGCATCTACTCTGGACGAGGGACCAGTGGCCTCAGCGCTGTTCACTGATGAAAGACAATTCACACTGAGCAGAAGTGATGGCCGCCAACGGTGTGGGAGACGTCAAGGAGAGCGCTCTGCATCAGCCACTGTGGTCACCAGACGAGCCTGTGGTGGTGGCGGTGTTACAGTGTCGGCAGGTGTCTCGTCAGTACAGAACTGCCCTGCACTGTGTGACTGGTCCAGGGACAGCCCTGACTACCTGAAGAACATCAGTAATCCAGTCATTGTGTCTCTGCAGGAACAGCACCGGCCTAATGTCATCTTCATGGAGGACAATGCTCCAGCTCATCGAGGTCCATCATTAGGGAGCGGCTGCTGGAGGCTGGGGGACCTCACATGGAGCGGCTGCTGGAGACTGGGGGACCTCACAGGGAGCGGGTGCTGGAGACTGGGGGACCTCACATGGAGCGGCTGCTGGAGACTGGGGGACCTCACATGGAGCGGCTGCTGGAGACCAGGGGACCTCACATGGAGCGGCTGCTGAAGACCGGGGGACCTCACATGGAGCGGCTGCCGGAGACCGGGGGACCTCACATGGAGCGGCTGCCGGAGACCGGGGGACCTCACATGGAGTGGCTGCTGGAGGCTGGGGGACCTCACATGGAGCGGCTGCTGGAGACCGGGGGACCTCACATGGAGCGGCTGCTGGAGACTGGGGACCTCACATGGAGCGGCTGCTGGAGACCTGGGGACCTCACATGGAGCGGCTGCTGGAGACTGGGGGACCTCACATGGAGCGGCTGCTGGAGACCTGGGGACCTCACATGGAGCGGCTGCTGGAGACTGGGGGACCTCACATGGAGCGGCTGCTGGAGGCTGGGGGACCTCACATGGAGCGGCTGCTGGAGACTGGGGACCTCACATGGAGCGGCTGCTGGAGACCGGGGACCTCACATGGAGCGGCTGCTGGAGACTGGGGACCTCACATGGAGCGGCTGCTGGAGACCGGGGACCTCACATGGAGCGGCTGCTGGAGACTGGGGACCTCACATGGAGCGGCTGCTGGAGACCGGGGGACCTCACATGGAGCGGCTGCTGGAGGCTGGGGACCTCACATGGAGCGGCTGCTGGAGACTGGGGGACCTCACATGGAGCGGCTGCTGGAGACTGGGGACCTCACATGGAGCGGCTGCTGGAGACCGGGGACCTCACATGGAGCGGCTGCTGGAGACTGGGGACCTCACATGGAGCGGCTGCTGGAGACCGGGGGACCTCACATGGAGCGGCTGCTGGAGGCTGGGGACCTCACATGGAGCGGCTGCTGGAGACTGGGGACCTCACATGAGCGGCTGCTGGAGACCGGGGACCTCACATGGAGCGGCTGCTGGAGACCAGGGGACCTCACATGGAGCGGCTGCTGGAGGCTGGGGGACCTCACATGGAGCGGCTGCTGGAGACCGGGGACCTCACATGGAGCGGCTGCTGGAGACCGGGGACCTCACATGGAGCGGCTGCTGGAGGCCGGGGACCTCACATGGAGCGGCCGCTGGAGACCGAGGGACCTCACATGGAGCGGCTGCTGGAGACTGGGGGCCCTCACATGGAGTGACTGCTGGAGACCAGGGGACCTCACATGGAGCGGCTGCTGGAGACTGGGGGACCTCACATGGAGCGGCTGCTGGAGACCTGGGGACCTCACATGGAGCGGCTGCTGGAGACTGGGGGACCTCACATGGAGCGGCTGCTGGAGACCTGGGGACCTCACATGGAGCGGCTGCTGGAGACTGGGGGCCCTCACATGGAGCGGCTGCTGGAGGCCGGGGGACCTCACATGGAGCGGCTGCTGGAGGCTGGGGGACCTCACATGGAGCGGCTGCTGGAGACTGGGGGACCTCACATGGAGCGGCTGCTGGAGACCGGGGGACCTCACATGGAGCGGCTGCTGGAGACCAGGGGACCTCACATGGAGCGGCTGCTGGAGGCTGGGGGACCTCACATGGAGCGGCTGCTGGAGGCTGGGGGACCTCACATGGAGCGGCTGCTGGAGACCGGGGGACCTTACATGGAGCGGCTGCTGGAGACCGGGGGACCTCACATGGAGCGGCCGCTGGAGACCGAGGGACCTCACATGGAGCGGCTGCTGGAGACTGGGGGCCCTCACATGGAGTGACTGCTGGAGACCAGGGGACCTCACATGGAGCGGCTGCTGGAGACTGGGGGACCTCACATGGAGCGGCTGCTGGAGGCCGGGGGACCTCACATGGAGCGGCTGCTGGAGACCGGGGGACCTCACATGGAGCGGCTGCTGGAGACTGTGGGACCTCACACGGAGCGGCTGCTGGAGACTGGGGGACCTCACATGGAGCGGCTGCTGGAGACTGTGGGACCTCACATGGAGCGGCTGCCGGAGACTGGGGGACTTCACATGGAGCGGCTGCTGGAGACCGGGGGGCCTCACATGGAGTGGCTGCTGGAGACTGGGGGACCTCACATGGAGCGGCTGCTGGAGACCGGGGGACCTCACATGGAGCGGCTGCTGGAGACCGGGGGACCTCACATGGAGCGGCTGCTGGAGACCGGGGGGCCTCACATGGAGTGGCTGCTGGAGACTGGAGGACCTCACATGGAGCGGCTGCTGGAGACTGGGGGACCTCACATGGAGCGGCTGCTGGAAACCGGGGGACCTCACATGGAGTGGCTGCTGGAGACCGGGGACCTCACATGGAGTGGCTGCTGGAGACTGGGGGACTCACATGGAGCGGCTGCTGGAGACCGGGGACCTCACATGAGCGGCTGCTGGAGACCGGGGACCTCACATGGAGCGGCTGCTGGAGACCGGGGGACCTCACATGGAGTGGCTGCTGGAGACTGGAGGACCTCACATGGAGCGGCTGCTGGAGACTGGGGACCTCACATGGAGCGGCTGCTGGAGACCGGGGACCTCACATGGAGCGGCTGCTGGAGACTGGGGGACCTCACATGGAGCGACTGCTGGAGACCGGGGACCTACATGGAGCGGCTGCTGGAGACTGGGGACCTCACATGAGCGGCTGCTGGAGACCGGGGACTCTCACATTGAGCGGCTGCTGGAGACTGGGGACCTCACTGAGCGGCTGCTGGAGACTGGGGACCTACATGGAGCGGCTGCTGGAGACCGGGGACCTACATGGAGCGGCTGCTGGAGACTGGGGACCTCACATGAGCGGCTGCTGGAGACTGGGGGACCTCACATGTGAGCGGCTGCTGGAGACCTGGGGACCTTAGCATGAGCGGCTGCTGGAGACTGAGGGACCTCACATGGAGCGGCTGCCGGAGACTGAGGGACCTCAGATGGAGCGGCTGCTGGAGACTGGGGACCTCACATGAGCGGCTGCTGGAGACCGGGGACCTCACATGGAGCGGCTGCTGGAGACTAGGGAACTCACCTGAGCGGCTGCTGGAGACTGGGGGACCTCACATGGAGCGACTGCTGAGACCGGGGACTCTGACATGGAGCGGCTGCTGGAGACTGGGGGACCTCACATGCGAGCGGCTGCTGGAGACTGGGGGACCTCCACAGAGCGGCTGCTGGAGACTGGGGACCTCACGTGAGCGGCTGCCGGAGACTGGGGACTCTACATGGAGCCGGCTGCTGGAGACCGAGGATCTCACATGGAGCGGCTGCTGGAGACCGGGGGACTCACCAGGAGCGGCTGCTGGAGACACGAGGGACTCACATGGAGCGGCCGCTGGAGACCGGGGACCTCACATGGAACGGCTGCTGGAGACTGGGGACTCACATGAGCGGCTGCTGGAGACTGGGGACTCACATGGAGCGGCTGCTGGAGACCGGGGGACCTCACATGGAGCGGCTGCTGGAGACTGGGGGACCTCACATGGAGCGGCTGCTGGAGACCGGGGACTCACATGGACGGCTGCTGGAGACTGGGGACCTCACATGAGCGGCTGCTGGAGACCGGGGACCTCACATGGAGCGGCTGCTGGAGACTGGAGGACCTCACATGGAGCGGCTGCTGGAGACTGGGGACCTCGCATGAGCGGCTGCTGGAGGCTGGGGACCTCACATGAGCGGCTGCTGGAGACTGGGGGACCTCACATGGAGCGGCTGCTGGAGACTGGGGGACTCACATGGAGCGGCTGCTGGAGACCGGGGACCTCACATAGAGCGGCTGCTGGAGACTGGGGACCTCACATGAGCGGCTGCTGGAGACTGGGGACCTCACATGGAGCGGCTGCTGGAGACTGGGGACCTCACATGGAGCGGCTGCTGGAGACTGGGGACCTCACATGGAGCGGCTGCTGGAGACTGGGGACCTCACATGGAGCGGCTGCTGGAGACTGGGGACCTCACATGGAGCGGCTGCTGGAGACTGGGGACCTCACATGAGCGGCTGCTGGAGACTGGGGACCTCACATGAGCGGCTGCTGGAGACTGGGGACCTCACATGGAGCGGCTGCTGGAGACCGGGGACCTCACATGGAGCGGCTGCTGGAGACCGGGGGACCTCACATGGAGCGGCTGCTGGAGACTGGGGACCTCACATGGAGCGGCTGCTGGAGACTGGGGACCTCACATGGAGCGGCTGCTGGAGACTGGGGACCTCACATGGAGCGGCTGCTGGAGACTGGGGACCTCACATGGAGCGGCTGCTGGAGACCGGGGGACCTCACATGGAGCGGCTGCTGGAGACCGGGGACCTCACATGGAGCGGCTGCTGGAGACTGGGGACCTCACATGGAGCGGCTGCTGGAGACCGGGGGACCTCACATGGAGCGGCTGCTGGAGACTGGGGACCTCACATGGAGCGGCTGCTGGAGACTGGGGGACCTCACATGGAGCGGCTGCTGGAGACTGGGGGACCTCACATGGAGCGGCTGCTGGAGACTGGGGGACCTCACATGGAGCGGCTGCTGGAGACTGGGGGACCTCACATGGAGCGGCTGCTGGAGACTGGGGACCTCACATGGAGCGGCTGCTGGAGACTGGGGACCTCACATGGAGCGGCTGCTGGAGACTGGGGGACCTCACATGGAGCGGCTGCTGGAGACTGGGGACCTCACATGGAGCGGCTGCTGGAGACTGGGGACCTCACATGGAGCGGCTGCTGGAGACTGGGGGACCTCACATGGAGCGGCTGCTGGAGACTGGGGACCTCACATGGAGCGGCTGCTGGAGACTGGGGACCTCACATGGAGCGGCTGCTGGAGACTGGGGACCTCACATGGAGCGGCTGCTGGAGACTGGGGACCTCACATGGAGCGGCTGCTGGAGACTGGGGACCTCACATGGAGCGGCTGCTGGAGCAGGGACCTCACGGAGCGCTGCTGAGACTGGGGACCTCACATGGAGCGGCTGCTGGAGACTGGGGACCTCACATGGAGCGGCTGCTGGAGACCTGGGGACCTCACATGGAGCGGCTGCTGGAGACTGGGGACCTCACATGGAGCGGCTGCTGGAGACTGGGGACCTCACATGGAGCGGCTGCTGGAGACTGGGGACCTCACATGGAGCGGCTGCTGGAGGCTGGGGACCTCACATGGAGCGGCTGCTGGAGACTGGGGGACCTCACATGGAGCGGCTGCTGGAGACTGGGGGACCTCACATGGAGCGGCTGCTGGAGACTGGGGGACCTCACATGGAGCGGCTGCTGGAGACTGGGGACCTCACATGGAGCGGCTGCTGGAGACTGGGGACCTCCATGGAGCGGCTGCTGGAGCTGAGGACCTCACATGGGCGGCTGCTGGAGACTGGGGACCTCACATGGAGCGGCTGCTGGAGACTGGGGACCTCACATGGAGCGGCTGCTGGAGACTGGGGACCTCACATGGAGCGGCTGCTGGAGACTGGGGGACCTCACATGGAGCGGCTGCTGGAGACCGGGGACCTCACATGGAGCGGCTGCTGGAGACCGGGGGACCTCACATGGAGCGGCTGCTGGAGACTGGGGACCTCACATGGAGCGGCTGCTGGAGACTGGGGACCTCACATGGAGCGGCTGCTGGAGACTGGGGGACCTCACATGGAGCGGCTGCTGGAGACTGGGGGACCTCACATGGAGCGGCTGCTGGAGACTGGGGGACCTCACATGGAGCGGCTGCTGGAGACCGGGGACCTCACATGGAGCGGCTGCTGGAGACCGGGGACCTCACATGGAGCGGCTGCTGGAGACTGGGGACCTCACATGGAGCGGCTGCTGGAGACTGAGGGACCTCACATGGAGCGGCTGCTGGAGACTGGGGACCTCACATGGAGCGGCTGCTGGAGACCGGGGACCTCACATGGAGCGGCTGCTGGAGACTGGGGGACCTCACATGGAGCGGCTGCTGGAGACTGGGGGACCTCACATGGAGCGGCTGCTGGAGACCGGGGACCTCACATGGAGCGGCTGCTGGAGACCGAGGGACCTCACATGGAGCGGCTGCTGGAGACCGGGGACCTCACCATGGAGCGGCTGCTGGAGACCGAGGGACCTCACATGGAGCGGCTGCTGGAGACCGGGGACCTCACATGGAGCGGCTGCTGGAGACTGGGGACCTCACATGGAGCGGCTGCTGGAGACTGGGGGCCTCACATGGAGCGGCTGCTGGAGACTGGGGACCTCACATGGAGCGGCTGCTGGAGACCGGGGGACCTCACATGGAGCGGCTGCTGGAGACTGGGGACCTCACATGGAGCGGCTGCTGGAGACCGGGGACCTCACATGGAGCGGCTGCTGGAGACTAGGGGACCTCACATGGAGCGGCTGCTGGAGACTGGGGACCTCACATGGAGCGGCTGCTGGAGACTGGGGACCTCACATGGAGCGGCTGCTGGAGACCGGGGGACCTCACATGGAGCGGCTGCTGGAGGCTGGGGGACCTCACATGGAGCGGCTGCTGGAGACTGGGGGACCTCACATGGAGCGGCTGCTGGAGACTGGGGGACCTCACATGGAGCGGCTGCTGGAGACCGGGGGACCTCACATGGAGCGGCTGCTGGAGACTGGGGGACCTCACATGGAGCGGCAGCTGGAGACCGGGGGACCTCACATGGAGCGGCTGCTGGAGACCGGGGGACCTCACATGGAGCGGCTGCTGGAGACTGGGGGACCTCACATGGAGCGGCTGCTGGAGACTGGGGGACCTCACATGGAGCGGCTGCTGGAGACTGAGGACCTCACATAGAGCGGCTGCTGGAGACCGGGGGACCTCACATGGAGCGGCTGCTGGAGGCTGGGGGACCTCACATGGAGCGGCTGCTGGAGACTGGGGGACCTCACATGGAGCGGCTGCTGAGACTGGGGGACTTCACATGGAGCGGCTGCTGGAGATCGGGGGACCTCACATGGAGCGGCTGCTGGTGGCTGGGGGACCTCACATGGAGCGGCTGCTGGAGACTGGGGGACCCCACATGGAGCGGCTGCTGGGGACCGGGGGACCTCACATGGAGCGGCTGCTGGAGACTGGGGGACCTCACATGGAGCGGCTGCTGGAAACCGGGGGACCTCACATGGAGTGGCTGCTGGAGACCGGGGGACCTCACATGGAGTGGCTGCTGGAGACTGGGGGACCTCACATGGAGCGGCTGCTGGAGACCGGGGGACCTCACATGGAGCGGCTGCTGGAGGCTGGGGGACCTCACATGGAGCGGCTGCTGGAGACCGGGGGACCTCACATGGAGCGGCTGCTGGAGACTGGGGGACCTCACATGGAGCGGCTGCTGGAGATCGGGGGACCTCACAGGGAGCGGCTGCCGGAGACTGGGGGACCTCACATGGAGCGGCTGCCGGAGACTGAGGGACCTCACATGGAGCGGCTGCTGGAGACCGGGGACCTCACATGGAGCGGCTGCTGGAGACCGGGGGCCTCACATGGAGCGGCTGCTGGAGACCGGGACCTCATGGAGCGGCTGCTGAGGCTGGGGACCTCACATGGAGCGGCTGCTGGAGACTGGGGGACCTCACATGGAGCGGCTGCCGGAGACTGAGGGACCTCAGATGGAGCGGCTGCTGGAGACTGGGGGACCTCACATGGAGCGGCTGCTGGAGACAGGGGGACCTCACATGGAGCGGCTGCTGGAGACTGGGGGACCTCACATGGAGCGGCTGCTGGAGACTGGGGGACCTCACATGGAGCGGCTGCTGGAGACAGGGGGACCTCACATGGAGCGGCTGCTGGAGACCGAGGGACCTCACATGGAGCGGCTGCTGGAGACCGGGGGACCTCACATGGAGCGGCTGCTGGAGACCGGGGGACCTCACATGGAGCGGCTGCTGGAGACCGGGGGACCTTACATGGAGCGGCTGCTGGAGACTGGGGGACCTCACATGGAGCGGCTGCCGGAGACTGAGGGACCTCACAGGGAGCGGCTGCTGGAGACTGGGGGACCTCACACGGAGCGGCTGCTGGAGACTGGGGCCCTCACAGGGAGCGGCTGCTGGAGACTGGGGGACCTTACATGGAGCGGCTGCTGGAGACCGGGGGGCCTCACATGGAGCGGCTGCTGGAGACCGGGGGACCTCACATGGAGCGGCTGCTGGAGACAGGGGGACCTCACATGGAGCGGCTGCTGGAGACCGGGGGACCTCACATGGAGCGGCTGCTGGAGACCGGGGGACCTCACATGGAGCGGCTGCTGGAGACCGGGGGACCTCACATGCAGCGGCTGCTGGAGACTGGGGGACCTCACATGCAGCGGCTGCTGGAGACCGGGGGACCTCACATGGAGCGGCTGCTGGAGACTGGGGGACCTCACATGGATCAGCTGAGTCGCCATGTAGAGGCTCGTAACTCTGTACCTCAGAACCTCAATGACCTGAGGACTGCCCTTCAAGAAGAGTGGGACGCCATGCCTCAGAGGACAATAAGACGACTTGTGAACAGCAGGAGACGTCGTTGTTGTCAGGCTGGAATTGATGCTCATAAATGACAAGTTATTGTGACACTGACATTTTGTGGCGGTATACCCAGCACTGGGGTCGGCTTCTGTGTCAGTAAATTGTCTGAAATGAGGAAATCACCATCGCTGCTTCTATTTAATGCCCGACTGTCATGATATAACATCACCGGAGCGAGGACTTTATACGTTTTTATGAAATTTCACCCAAAAGCCAAATATCCCTAACTCCTTGTTAGTAGTGTATATATCCTCTGTATACGGGGCCGGTGTGAATGTATCCTGGGGCCACAGCCAGTGAGGACTGTATATATATATATATCCTCTGTATACAGGGGCCGGTGTGAATGTATCCTGGGGCCACAGCCAGCGAGGGCTGTATATATATCTCCTCTGTATACAGGGGCCAGTGTGAATGTATCCTGGGGCCACAGCCAGCGAGGGCTGTATATATATATCCTCTGTATACGGGGCCGGTGTGAATGTATCCTGGGGCCACAGCCAGCGAGGGCTGTATATATATATCCTCTGTATACAGGGGCCGGTGTGAATGTATCCTGGGGCCACAGCCAGCGAGGGCTGTATATATATATATATCCTCTGTATACGGGGCCGGTGTGAATGTATCCTGGGGCCACAGCCAGCGAGGGCTGTATATATATCTCCTCTGTATACAGGGCCAGTGTGAATGTATCCTGGGGCCACAGTCAGTGAGGTCTGTATATATATATATATCTCCTCTGTATACAGAGAACACCCAGCAGTGACCGGGCAGAGATCAGCGCTGCACACCCACTTCCGGTGTCTCCGCTCACTCTGGGCTCAGAACCTGCAGAGCAGAACCCGCCGTCTACCTGCTGCTCCCGCTTCACCTGTGATAAAGCCTCGTACTGCTCAGCTCCGCCCCTCATGTCACATGACTGTAGTGTCATCCTAGGTCCTTCGCCACCCCCTCTCGCCAGTGCTCAGCTCCGCCCCTCATGTCACATGACTGTAGTGTCATCCCAGGTCCTTCGCCACCCCCTCTCGCCAGTGCTCAGCTCCGCTCCTCATGTCACATGACTGTAGTGTCATCCCAGGTCCTTGGCCACCACTGCTCTCTACTGCTTAGCTCCGCCTCTTAATCATATGACTGTTGTGTCATCCCAGGTCCTTCACCACCTTATTACTAAGCTCTGCCCCTTATATCACATGATGCAGCTGCATCACAGGTCCTTCACTCCAACACTTTTCTCCAGTTTTATGTTCCAGCCCCTTCTGGGTTGATCACATGATGATGACGCCATCACAGGTCCTTCAGCTCCTCTTTCTGTCCATGGAGGAGTGAGAGTCCTGAGGAGCAGTCAGGATGGAGGATCCCCTCACATCAGCGGGTAAGACACATTGTGCAGAGGGATGTGTTCACAGTCACTTTCCTTATTGGTGAAGTTTTAAAGGGGTTGTCAGTGGCTCCGCCCACACCTGGCTGTGCCTCTTACCTGCTCCCCTCCCCCTGGTTCCCTCTTTGTTTCTGGTCTCCACATATAAACGTCTGTCACGGATCTGGGAAATCTGATTCCCACTGCGGCCGGACCCTCCGCGGGGTCTGCAGGAAAGATCCCCAGGGAAGAGCGACCTCTTAAAGGGGAGGCCCCATTATAAAGACTTTCCTCTCTACACAGGAGATAAGCGTCTCCTCAGTGGAGGTCTGACTGCTGGGGCCCCGACAATAACGAGAGCAGGGGCCCCGTAGTCACACCTCTATGGGACTGTTAGAGATAATGAGTGACTCCCGGGTACTGTTGCTGCCCGTATGGGAATGACCCGGACTAGGGCTGCAGTTAACGATTATTTTAGAAATCGAGTATTCTATTGATTATTTTTTTACGATTAATCGAGTAATCTAATAAGAATGTTACCATGGCAACCAGGGCTTCAGTAGCGTCCTGGCTGCCATGGTAACCGATCGGAGCCCAGTTATAACACTGCTGGGGCTCCATTCAGAACTTCCACCAATGAGGGGGGAGGGGACTCTGCTCTGCGGCCACTGCCACCAATGAGGGGGGAGGGGACTCTGCTCTGTGGCCACTGCCACCAATGAGGGGGGAGGGGACTTTGCTCTGTGGCCACTGCCACCAATGAGGGGGGAGGGGACTCTGCTCTGTGGCCACTGCCACCAATGAGGGGGGAGGGGACTCTTCTCTGTGGCCACTGCCACCAATGAGAGGAGGGGACTCTGCTCTGTGGCCGCTGCTGTCAATGATTTTAATACTGGGGGGTGGGGGGGAGGGCGCACTGCGCCACCAATGAAAATGAACCTTTAATACAGGCGGCAGGCAGCAGATCAGCGGCAGTTAACCCCTCATGTGCAGCGCTGATCGCAGCTCCCTGCCTCCTGTATTAAAGATTACAGAGGACTTTCATGGTCCGGCCTTACTAACTAGCAGCTACATAGAGCGGCGCCCGGGATGTCCCCGCGCTTACAATTATCCCTGGGCGCCGCTCGGTTCTCCCCACTGTGGGCCAGTTACAGTGTCCTGCTCCATGTGCTAATTACTAATATCGGAGCGATAGGGAGGAGACATCAGCTCTGTGGGCGTTCCTTCTCCCTGCACTGTGACGTTCTGTGCTGCGATTGGACAGCGCAGGGAGAAGAAACGCCCACAGAGAAGGTGACGTCTCCTCCCCATTGGTCTGATATTAATAATTGGCACATGGAGCACGAAACTGTAACTGGCCCACAGTGGGGAGAACGGAGCGGCGCCCGGGGATAATTGTAAGTGCGGGGACATCCCGGGCGCCGCTAGCTGCTAGTTAGTAATGCCGGACAATGTAAGGTCCTGTCATTGGTGGCGCAGTGCGCCCGCCCCTCCTTCGCCCCCCCGTCTCTCCTCACTGGCAGCACAGCACAGGGGGAGGGAGTAAGCGACTCCTTCTCCCCTGTGCGCCCCGCCTCCTCTGCTGCCAGCCGCTCTGCACAGTGTCGGGTCATAGGGCGCGCTGACGGGTGACCACGGAGCGGGGAGTAAAAGCAAGTGCTGCCCTCCCGCTCCGTGGTCACATGACACAAACAAATCCTCGATGCAAAAAAATTGCATTGAGGATTTTTTTGTGTCAAATTACTCGATTAAATCGAGTAATCGTTTCAGCCCTAACCCGTCCGGGACTATCAGTCCGGGTTTGTAATCCTGTGCCCGGGTACAAGCTTTTCTCAGACCCGGCCACAGGATTCAAACTGCAGACTTGCTGACCATACAGCGAGCGGTGAGCGGCCGGCGATGAGGTGTAACTAGTGTTGAGCGAACTTGTGTTTTAAGTTCGGCGTCCAAAGTTCGGGTTCAGGTTATCGAAGAATGCCATTATAGATTCCGCTACCACGGACCATAACGGCATTTGGAATCCATAAGGGGATTCTTCAATGATCCCGAACCTTGGACAACACGGAGGACCTGGGGTGACGTCACCGTCATGTGATCAATGCAAAGGGCGTGGCTCAGTACTGGATCACCTCTTATCCAATCCAGTACTGGGCCACGCCCCCTGCACTGATCACATGATGGTGACGTCACCCCAGGTCCTCCGTGTTGTCCAAGGTTCGGGTTCATTGAAGAATCCCCTTATGGATTCCAAATGCCGTTATGGTCCGTGGTAGCATAGTCCGTGGAAAGTTGTGATTAACTCCATATGTATTGTGATACCTACAATATTATTTCATTACAAAATATGTGCATGGTCTGTACTTTACCCAAAAATTGCCACAAAGTGCTAAAGTGTTCGGGTTTGGCTTGAAGAAAAGGTGGCAACCCTACTCCCGGGGCCTCGCTGATCGGCTTCCCTACCCGGATTACTGGACATCTGGAGGAGGAAGAAAGATCTGTAATAAAATCCGTTCCATGTGTTGCCTTGAAGCATCAGGTAGAGGAAGAAGTAGGCCGGCTGTTTTTTGTCTGGACCATTTGTTCTGGGCACAGTTCACACAAGCAGAAACAAAGTCTTCCACATCTTGATGAATGGATGGCCACCAATAATGTCTGGAGATAAATCCTATGGTTTTACAAACCCCTGGATCTCTTGCCAATTTGGATTTATGCC
This sequence comes from Bufotes viridis, assembly GCA_033119425.1. Taxonomy (NCBI): domain Eukaryota; kingdom Metazoa; phylum Chordata; class Amphibia; order Anura; family Bufonidae; genus Bufotes; species Bufotes viridis. Next base: position 8,180,884 of record CM065592.1, on the reverse strand, counting down.
CCGGGGCCCAGTGGAACGTAAGTCTTTCCAGGAGGGATATCTTTAATTTGAATTGGACCAATGGAGACAATAGAAGCTGGATCACAATGTGCTGAGGGAGCTCCTCCTGGTCTGAAGAATCAAAAGATCTGGATAGGACATCCGCCCTAACATTCCTGGAAATGGACCTGAAAAAACAAAGGCCAAGTCTCTTCCATTTGTCACTGTTCGTATAAGATTGTAAGCGCCGTGTAGATCCAGCGTGGGGAAGATCTTGGCGCCACGCAGGCGATCAGAGAGTCCTGGGATTAACAGTAGAGGGTGTCTATTCTATTCTTTTCAAAAAATTTCTTAATTTTCAAATACAACATGAGGACATTAGACTCGGTACAGGAGAGCAAGGCCACCACCAACATCCAGAAGTGCAATTAAGACCTTATTTTAGAAGAAAAGCCCATAATGTTGGCAAAGCATAATGACTTAGAGCTCAAGTACTCTTGTCCGAAGAGGAATTCATCTAGCTATAAGTGGAAAAGTATGCTGTGAGGTTGGAAAACCTGAACGATAACCTGAAATGAGAAGACACGTAATGGAAGGAGAAAGAGGGGAGGGTAGGGGGACGGAAAGGGACTGTCCTACATAAAAAGATGAAAAGAAGGAGAGGATGAGATGCTTGTGATTTGTGTATAGTGCTCGCCGTGGGAGTGGAGCAGTTTAGTCAAGGTACCCGAGAAAATGACGTTATTTGAAACCCCGATTAGAGATCCAAGAAAGCCATAACCTGCAGAATTTCTCTATCCTCCGATGTTCCCAGTGCGCCATTTCCTCCATCCTCTAGATTGGGTCAACTCATTCCGTTAGATGGATGGTACTAGTCTGATGCCAGTGTTTGGAGATGAGAAGACGGGCACCGGCCAGTAAATGCTTAGCTGTAGTCACCTTCGCTTGAGAAAAGGAGCAAAATTAGTTGACTTGCTTCGAATGTGAGCGACGACTTGCAAATGGAGTTAGTGGCATTGAAGACCTCTCACCAAACGGACTGAACAGTAGGACATGACCACCACACGTATCTGGGTAGGAGGAATCAAACTGAGAGATTTTACTCAGGGTAAGATGGCATCTGGAAAGGATTTTGCAGCTAATTCTCTCTTATTCGTAGACTTCTGGAGATGGCTTTAGGTGACTCAAGGATAGAAAGTATTTGGGAGGGCGTAATGGTCAGGTATAAATTCTTCTCCAATGCTTTTAGAAAGGCCATGCCTTCCGAGGATTGAACACCGGTATCAATCATGGATATACGCAGCCGAGAGAGCTCTTCTAGGGTACTATTACTGGCATAGTAATGATTCAAACATAATCCAGGGAGATAATAATTTTCAGTAAGGAAGTCAAAATTCTATGGGAGAGTGAGAATGACAGGGGGGCACCTGAAGAAAGTACCTAATTCTTCCACCAACGGCAAAGCTCTATTGCTAAGCAAAGAGGATATGGGCCGGTCGTTGGATATGAGATGGGTAGCGGCGGTAATATTCCAGGTATGATCATAAGAGTTAAGAACGTCCTTCATACAGAGAAGCGGCGATGGAAAAGGAATCAAGGATGAAGAAAAACCCTCTTTAGCCCAAATTGAGAGCCTAGCTTTAATGAGAGGACTGCTTTAAACTCGAAACTTAGGGTTTGGGGCATTCTGTATAATCAATAAATGAAGCGGAAAGGTTGTCAGAAACCCCTAACTCAATCCATAATTTATGAGGGGGAAGCCGAATCCAATCTACAACCCTATTAACATGCACCACACGGTGGTAATATTCAAAATTAGGGAGCCCCATCCCACCCCGGATTGATAAGTCAAATGCTACTCTGGGTCGCCTTGATTTCCAAATAAATCTAGAAGGACACTTTTACAGTGAAGTGAAAAAAGAAGTAGGAAGGTGAATCAGTGGGGTTTGAAAAAGATATAGTATTTTGGGCATGATAATAAACTTTGCAAAATGTTTCCTTCCTAGCCATGGTATAAGGGGTATTTCCCAGGAACCCATCATATGTGAAACCTCAGATTGTATAGGGGGGTAATTCAGATTATTGAGTGTGTTTAGGTCAGCATCTATATGTGTGTCCAGGTACTCAATAGAGGTGGAGGTCCAATCCGATGAAGAGTGTGCTGCAAGGATAGTATGTTCAGAATGCGGAAGGGATATATTTAAAGCCTGTGATTTTCCTACATTTATCTTAAAGTTGGAGATAAAACCGTAACAGTCAAAAAGTGGCTGGAGACTAAACAGAGACACTCGTGGGTTGATAAGGGTGAGCAGTATGTCGTCCGCAAAAGCAGCCAATTTATGAGTCCTACCATTGAAGTTAGGGCCAGTGATATCGGATACGGCGATTCCAGCGGAAGGGGCAGAATACACTGAGAAAACTACATCTACAAATTGAATGGGAATATGGAACTTAAGACGTGTAGATCTCATGAACGATCATGACACGTGGTCAAATGTCTTTTCGGCATCTGTACTTAGTAGGATAGCTTTCAGGCCTGTTTTCTGTACTAAATGTATAGGGTGCAGGATTTTAGAGGTAGTGTCAGAAACCGCCCTGATATAGTTTGCCCTGCCCTCAAGTTTGCCCTCAGTCAAGATGGTGGATTATGTGTTTCCTGGTTACCATCTCACATTCTGTTTCCTGTCAGAAGTCATCCTACTTTGCCCTCAAGTTTGCCCTTAGTCAAGATGGTGGATTATGTGTTTCCTGGTTGCATCTCACTTCCTGTTCCTGTTCCTTTTTAAACTGGCCAGACCTTCCATGTCTTTGCTGGAGTATTGTATTTGGCTTTTGTCCACAATCCTCTTGCTGGAACTCACTCCTATGTGTGTTCTGTGCCCTAGCGGTTCTCCCTGCTACCCCTCCTGTTGCCGACCTGGACTGTTCTTGGACCTTCGTACCTGCTTGCCGCCTGCCCTGACCTTCTGCTTGTCTACCTTCCTGCCAGCTTGCCGCCCGCCCTGACTTCTGCTAATCCTGACCTCGGTTCTTGTCTACAGACAACAACGTGGGTTCTGCTACATCCGTACTATATATACTCTGCTCCCAAGTCCTGGCCATCGGATTCCAGTTCTGTTGCACCAGTATCGTGACAGAATACTCCAGCCACCATGGATTCCGCCGGGACTGGATCTGTAGAGACCCGTATTAAGCAGTTGCAGACTGCGGTATCTAGTATGCACGCGGAGTTGCAAACCTTAAAGAAGAAATACCGTGCCTTTGAGGCCCCAGCATTCAGTTTTATGGACAAACGATCCACGAACTCCGTGATACAGTGCAAGCACTGACTGATCGCATAACACAGTTGGAGAATGCAGCTCTTGCACCATCTCCTACATCAATTCCTAAATTACCTCCATTCCGATTTGGCGGGGACCGCGACAAATACCGGGGGTTTATCAATCAGTGTCGCCTCTACTTTGACGCAAACTCCTTCCAGTTTCCTACTGATCGATCTAAAGTGCTATGCATCATTATGCTACTAACACACAAGGCTATCGCCTGGGCGAGTCCGTTGATCGAGACTGGGGAGGCCCGACTAAACAATCTGGGGGATTTCCTTGGGGCCATGAGCCAGATGTTCAATGACCCTAACCGAGGTGCTACAGCAAAGGCAGCCTTACTAGCTTTGCGCCAGGGCACGCCACGTTCCGTCACGGAATATGCTATGGACTTTAAAAGATGGTCCGTTGACACTAACTGGAATGATGCAGCAAAATTATCTTTTTTCAAGAAAGGACTGTGTAGTTCCCTAAAGGACGAGCTGGCCCGTGCAGAGGCCCCCTTAGAGCTTGATGCTTTTATCAACCACTGCATCCGAGTTGATACACGACTAGCTGAACGACGGCAAGAAAGATGGGCCACACTGAGCTATACTACAAAGAATTTCCAAAAAGAATCTACAAGGAATCAGAAAGCGAACCAATGCAAATAGACTCCATCTTAAAACGCAAAAATATTGATCGCAAGGAACATAGACTCCGAGAGAACTTATGTCTGTATTGTGGAAGAGCCGATCACTTTCTGATTAATTGTCCCAGACGTCCACGAAAACTGATGGCCATTACAGACCCCGATCTCTCAGATGAAGACTCTGTGACATCTGAAGCAAGATCATTGGAAGAAACAACAATCCGCTCCATCTCTTCAGTGGCCCCTTGTATTAAGACGGAAGACAGAAACTCTCATTTTTTCCTCCCCATCAAATTTTCAATTAATTCCCAGTGGATATCCACCTCTGCTATGGTGGATTCCAGGGCTGGTGGCAATTTTATGGACTATTTCTTTGCAAAGAGACATGGGGTAAAGATTCATAAAAAACTCTCACCTATCATTATGGAAACCTTAGATGGTACCCCTTTAAATTCGGGCCCTGTAGATCAAGAAACGGAACCTCTCGACATCTGTATAACACCACAACATCACGAAGTTCTATCGTTTCTTCTGATCTCCTCTCCTCATTTTCCTGTTATCCTAGACTTGCCCTGGTTACAGGCACAGAACCCCGACATCAACTGGGAGACCAAAGAGATAACATTTCCAGGGAAGGATGCTATGCCAACAAAACAGTCAGAACAAGGGGGGGGAAGCCACATCCCACAACGATAAGGTGAAGGAACTACCCCTCATATATTAGGATTTTATGGACGTTGGTGATAAACAAAGGCAGACAAACTTCCCCCACATCGACCCTATGACTGTCCCATAGAATTGCTCCCTGGTGCTTCCATCCCCTTCGGGAATATCTGCCCCTTGGCAGGTCCGGAACTGAAGGCCCTCAAGGAATATATAGAAGAGAATCTGGCTAAAGGGTTTATCCGTCCCTCCTCCTCACCAGCAGGGGCTCCTATATTCTTTGTCAAAAAGAAGGATGGGTCTCTAAGACCATGTATTGACTACCGCGAACTTAATAAAATAACAATATAGAATCGCTACCCCCTACCACTAATCCCAGAGTTATTGGAGAGAGTACATCACGCCAAAATTTTCTCAAAGTTAGACCTACGAGGCGCCTATAACTTGGTCCGTATCAGATGGGGAGATGAATGGAAGACAGCATTTAGATCACGGTACGGACACTTTGAATACCTTGTCATGTCTTTTGGTCTTTGCAATGCTCCAGCCACCTTTCAACACCTGGCCAACGACATTTTCAGGGATCTTCTGGACCAATTTGTAGTCATCTATCTGGATGACATTCTGATCTTCTCTAACTCAACAGAAGAACATCAGCAACATGTAAGACTCGTTTTGGAATGTCTTAGGAAGAATAAATTATATATCAAACTTGAAAAGTGTGAGTTTCATCGAACTGAAATCCAATTTCTCGGCTACATAATTTCACCCCAAGGGTTACACATGGACCCCAACAAAATTAAAGCAATAGTGGACTGGCCTGTCCCCAGTAACTTAAAAGAGGTCCAACGCTTCATAGGCTTTGCCAATTTTTACAGACGCTTTATCAAAAAAATTTCAACAATAGTCACCCCAATTACACAACTAACCAGGAAAATAAAAAAGGAGTTTGTTTGGTCACCTGAAGCACAAGAATCCTTTTGTTTATTAAAGACCAGGTTCACCACAGCCCCTGTATTGGTTCACCCCAACTCGGAATTGGCGTTCATCGTGGAAGTAGATGCTTCAGATTCTGCTATAGGAGCCATTTTATCACAGAGAACAGGAGACAAGGGGTTATTACACCCTTGCGCTTCCTTCTCCCAACGTTTATCTCCGGCTGAGAAGAATTACGATGTGGGAAACAAAGAACTACTGGTTATTATAGCAGCCTTTAATGAATGGAGACATCACCTTCAAGGAGCCTCCCAGCCAATAATAGTTCTCACCGACCATCGCAACTTGGAGTTCGTTAGATCAGCCAAATGTCTATCTCCTCGCCAGGCCCGTTGGATTTTTTTTTTAAACCAATTCAACTTTGTGATATCATACAGACCAGGTTCCCGGAATGGCAAGGCAGATGCCTTATCCAGAATCTTTTCCAACGATGCTGTGTCTACGACTCCACCTAAGACCATCATTCCAGAGTTTAGATTCGTGGGGGTAATCCATAATAAGGACCTACTTGAAGAAATCAAAGAAGCCTATGTCACTGACTCCCCCCTGGCGGAACCACCCGATGATCTGCAATTAATATACAAAAACAGGGTATGGACCCATAGACAACAGTTATATATACCCGAGGTTATAAGACTTAAAGTTCTAAGACTAGTACATGACTCTAAGGTCGCAGGTCACAGGGGTGTGCAGAAGACTCAAGAATTCTTATCTCGTTTCTTTTGGTGGCCTAATTCTCGACAGGATGTGAAGAAATATGTCCTGTCATGTGATATCTGTGCTAGATGCAAGACTCCACGCTCTCTCCCAGTAGGTTTACTACAGCCTTTGCCGGTCCCCTCCCGTCCTTGGGGCTCCATTTCCATGGACTTTATTGTGGATCTACCTACATCCAAGGGACAGAATACAATCTTAGTAGTGGTAGACCGTCTCACTAAGGCTGCACACTTCATTGCATGTAATGGCCTACCATCTGCTAAAGAAACTGCAGACCTTATAATACAAAATGTGTTTCGTCTACATGGGGTGCCAGATGAAGTTGTCTCGGATCGTGGAGTACAGTTTACTTCAAAGTTTTGGCGCAGTTTTTGCACATCTTTGGAAATTGATATCAATCTATCAACCACCTTTCATCCCCAGTCTAATGGACAGACCGAACTCACAAACCAGACTTTGGAACAATACCTTCGATGTTATATCTGTCACTTACTGGATGACTGGGTTGACCTTCTTCCAGTGGCTGAATTTTCATACAATAATTCCCAAAATGCATCAACCAAACAGACCCCCTTCTTTGCAAATTTGGGGTACCATCCGAACATTCTCCCCAAATTTCCTGTTACTTCGCCTATATCAGCAGTGGCGGAAAGAATTTCCACACTTCAACAAAATTTGGTACTACTAAGAGAGAACTTAGAGAGTGCTCAGGAGAATTATAAGAGGGCCGCTGATAAATTCCGTAGACCAGCACCAATGTTTAAAGTGGGCGACAAGGTATGGCTTTCTACGAGGAATTAAAAAATTAAGGTCCCCTCACCAAAACTGGGACAGAAGTTTATTGGGCCCTATAAAAAATTATGGGCATAATCAGCCCAGTGGCCGTTCGACTTAAACTCCCACGATCCATGAGGATACATCCTGTCTTCCACTTGTCCTTACTTAAGGCTGCAGTGCCCAATCCGTTTCCTGAACGTACCCTTCCTCCTCTCGAAGCAATGGAGATAGATGCACAGGAGCAGTTCGTGGTAGAAGAGATTCTGGACTCTGGATTTTCAGGAATCAGCTACAGTACCTTATCAAATGGCAGGGGTACAGATCTGAAGAAAATTCCTGGGAACCAATAAACAACATCAATGCTCCGCAAATGATTAGACAATTCCATCAAACACATCCTGGAAGACCAAGTCAGGTCCCGTCCAGAGGCCGCTGTTGAGGTGGGAGTAATGTCAGAAACCGCCCTGATATAGTTTACCCTGCCCTCAAGTTTGCCCTCAGTCAAGATGGTGGATTATGTGTTTCCTGGTTGCCATCTCACTTCCTGTTCCTGTTCCTTTTTAAACTGGCCAGACCTTCCTGTCTTTGCTGAAGTATTGTGTTTGGCTTTTGTCCGCAATCCTTTTGCTGGAACTCACTCCTCCGTGTGTTCTGTGCCCTAGCGATTCTCCCTGCTACTCCTCCTGTTGCCGACCTAGACTGTTCTTGGACCTTCGTACCTGCTTGCCGCCTGCCCTGACCTTCTGCTTGTCTACCTTCCTGCCAGCTAGCCGCCTGCCCTGACTTCTGCTAATCCTGACCTCGGTTCTTGTCTACAGACTCTGCCTCATCTGTGCGGGGCACAACAACGTGGGTTCTGCAACATCCGTACTATATATACTCTGTTCCCAAGTCCTGGCCATCGGATTCCAGTTCTGTTGCACCAGTATCGTGACAGGTAGTGTCTTCCCTCTCCCTGTTTGAAATGAAACCTACTTGGTCTGGATTGATAAGTGTGGGGAGCAAGGGGCATAACCAGGTGGCCAGTAACGTAGCAAATAACTTCAGATCGGAATTTAGTAAGGAGATGGAACGGTAAATGCTACATTGAGATGGATCCTTCCCTTCTTGGGCAAAATTGTGATATTGGCCATCAAAGATTGGGCAGCAAAGGGGGCGCCTTTAAGAGCTTCATTAAATAATCTAGATAATGCATTGAGTAACACTGGGGATAAAGGTACATAATAGAAGGGAGACAAACCATCAGGACCAGGGGCGGCTTTAAGAACTTGTAGAATTTCATTCTCTGTAAAAGGTGCTCACAATTTACTCGCCAGAAGTTCAGTTAATTGGGGGAGTGAAAGACAAGAATTCCTCTGTAAATTTCCGTTTATACTGGATTAGGTCGTCCGTATCTTCAGATTGCCGTACGACCATGGCAAGTCTTTGACACTCTGAGCGAAGAAGATTTTGGTGTTCTTATCCAAAGTCTCAGCCCTACTACCTATGACCTGGATCCTGGCCCATCTGGTCCCTTAATGCAGTGCCCAGAACTGATCAGACCAGCACTACACAAAATAACCCAGTGCTCCTTGCAAAGTGGGCTATATGCAGAGGAACTAAAGAAAGCAATCATAAAACCCCTGTTAAAGAAACCATCCTGATTCTGTGGCCAACTACAGATCTGTTGCAAACTTACCATTCCTATCAAAAGTTATAGAGAAGTCAGTCGCCAAACAGCTAGAAGCCAGGCTTACAGATAACGACATATTTGATACCTTTCAGTCAGGATTCAGGAAAAGGCACAGCACTGAAATGTCACTAGTCCAAGTAATGAATGATCTACTTGCAGCGAGAGACAAAGGTGAGTGCTCAGTTCTGATTCTTCTTGACTTGTCTGCAGCTTTTGATACCGTGGATCATCAAATATGAATCCAGCGACTGAAGAATTACTGTGACCTAGGGGGTGCTGTTCTCAGCTGCTTTCAATCCTTCCTATCTGGCAGGTCACAGCAAGTGTGCCTGGGCACCCACTACTCTAATCCTGTGCCACTTGCTTTTGGAGTCCCACAGGGACTACTCTTTGCAGTCTACATGTTCCCAGTGGGCAAAATTGTACAGAACTATAGCCTAGGTTACTATTGTTACGTAGACGACACACAACTGCATTTGTCCTTTAAGCCTGGCACTCAAGACCCATCAGCATCCATCACTGCCTGTCTAGTGGAATTACAAAACTGGATGAACACCAGCTGGCTGAGGCTGAACTCTGACAAAACAGAGCTGTTGGTCGTAGTCCAAAAGTCCTTACACTTCAAACATGCAGTATGAAGACTCGGTGCAAAACCTGGGGGTGATCCTGGATGGAAAGCTAACACTCAGACAACAGGCATCGGCTGTTGTCAAATCTTCTTTCTTCCATCTGAGAAATATAGCGAGAATTAAACACCTTATCCCAGCGGAAGACCTACACTAATTCATGCATTTGTATCCTCCCGCCTGAACTACTGCAATGCCCTATTCATCGGATCCCCGGATAAAGTTCTGCGCCCCTTACAACTAGTACAGAATGCAGCAGCCAGACTCCTAGCCAATGCCCCACGTGGGTCACACATCTCCCCAGTACTGCAAACACTTCACTGGTTGCCAGTAAAATGGAGAATCTATTTTAAGATCTGCCTGATGACATTCAAGGCACTAAACCACAGGGGACCCAAGTACATAGCGGATCTATATGCCCCTACACGACCCCTCCGCTCCGCCAATAAGATGAATTTGGTTATTCCCAGGATCCACTTAAAATCATTTGGGCATTTTCCTATGCAGCCCCTACTCTGTGGAACTCACTCCCACAATCAGTGCGACAGGCCCCTTCTTCTTCGTTGGTCAGAGACTATACCAGAGAAGATGGATTGTTTTTAGTAATACCAATACTCGCACCTCTCGACGACCTGGTTGAGGAACCGCTGGGTTTCCTGCAAGAGATGTATATTACAACACCACCTTTTCTTAGAAAGGCAAGAACCTGACCCCTTTTTACCGGCGAATTTAGACTTTTAACATTATAGGAAATCAATTTACAATTATACAATTACAATTAATATCAGCCATGAGTGCATTATTTTATAATGAAAATATACTACCCCATAAGCGAGCCTAGAGAAGAAGATTCAGTGAGACAAAAGGAGTGAGAGCGTCCCGAAAAGGAAGGAAGAGGAATATAAGAACATAAACAGTGCAGACATAGTAAGATACAGAGCCACTGGAGGAAGGCGGCTGGCCTATGGCTCAAGGGATAGAACCCAAGGGAGTGAGACATGAGTCAAATATCCTGCATCTCCACCAATGGCCTAATAGTAACTAAAGTGACCATGTACAACAAAAGGCAACAATGTCTTAAAGGCTGTGAACACCTTCGGGGACAATTTTGGGCTAAAAATTATTTCTTTCAGTTGGTCATTTTTAAAATATTGAGCCATTTTGCTCTCTAGGAGCCACAGGGGCGTTGCTGTGGCACCTAGAGGATCTGCTTTCTCTGCAACTGCTGGCAGGTGTGATGATGTTTTCACTGCCTGGCCCTGTCAATCAAAGTGCAGAGGACACGGCAGTTGCAGAGGACACGGCAGTTGCAGAGGCTCGAAGTGTAATGGTAACGCCCCTGTTGCAACTAGAGGCTCTTTTTCATACATTAAAACATGATTTTTCTCAGAAATGCAGGTACATATGAACATGGGACCAACACAGGTGTCTTCAGCTGCCAAGTGCACATGTAACAGGTTAGCCAAGGACAAATCTGCTGACAGATGCCCTTTTAAGCTTAGTAAATGCTTACAAGGAACATCTTTTTAAAAGTGGAAATTAAGCTAGAACGTGCATTAGTACAACCTGTATGGAAAGGAAACATCAATCACGAGAAATCAACAAAAGAGCTATCACAGATGTTCAAGTGTCCTCTGGTAGAGATGTCGCAGAGTGTCCTGGGCAGTTCTTCATCTGTGCAGCTCTACCGGATTTGATCTGCTTTCAGGGTGTAAAGGTGGGGACTATAGGGAAATTACCAATATCTTGAGCAGGGGCCCAATCCCGGATCGTGACTGTGAGTAAGTCGAGTTTTTCCAGAATTTCTCCCAGGTCCAAGTGTTTGCGGACGGTATAGTGCCTACCAAAGGGGGATAGCCAGCGGTACAGTATCTTCTGGGCCTGAAGGCGATTTGTAAGTGGTTTAAGTGTTCTCCTCTTATTGAGTGTGATAGGTGCCAAGTCCTAAAACAAAGTAACAGAGCAACCATCTAAACTTATGGATCATGATTCCGAGCCCTGTGAAGAGGATCTTCTTTGACTCTGTATTTAGGAAAAGTCATATGACATCCCTAGGGGGTTCGTTTGGTTTAGACTTGGCACTTAAAGACCTGTGTGCTTGTCCTATTATGATAGGTTCCAGATAGTCTTTGCCCAAGAGAGCTATGGTTAGCTGTTAAATTGTTGAGAGGAGAGACTCCGGGGCCATCGTTTCTAGGATGCCTTTCAAATGAACATTGTTACGATTCCCCCATTGTCTTGATCTTCAAGATAGTCTAGAAAGGAATTTAGGTGGTTTGGGCATGCTTGGAGATTGGATGACGTAGCCACATGATTCTGCTCCTGACCCAGAAGAAGACCTCTGAGAATGAGTTAATCCCATTTCTGAGTCTCATCTTTCCATCTCACAGGACACTTTATTTAAGGCTTTGGATCCTCTAGCTACCGACCTTCAGGTTATTAAACAGGAGATCAAACATGGGGCTTGGCTACAGCTCATGGAAAGTACTCAAGGATTTTTATGTGACCATTAATCAAAGTCACGGTTAAGGGATTCTCTAGACGTTGAACAGGAATGCAGTATTGGTCCACCAAGGTGAACTTTTCACGTTCAGGTACCCGGATCCGAACCCGTACTTTTTCACTGAAGTTCGGTTTCGGTGTTGGGTGATTTTATTATTTTCCGTTATAACATGGTTATATTGGAAAATAATAGCATTCTTAAGAGAGACTGCAAAAGAATATGGCCATTTACGGGTTAGAACGTGGTCTAAACCCATCCTGAGAGAGATGAACAGACTCCACTGACTATGATGGAGACCATTCGGGATCCTGTCTTTTTACCAGGCAAAGTCTTGCATGCAAGGCTTTCTTGTCCAGTCTTTTTGACAGAATCTTCTGCAGAGGACCAGAACCAAGCCCGCCACGCAGATGTGAACAACTGTATACCTACGTGTTATGTATTTGAATTACTGCAACTTTTGTATTCCTCTTCGGCTAAAAATACTCCTCAAAAAGAGTATTTTTACTCTTCCGTAAAAATGTAGTGCAACCTCTGGTTGGAGGCAAAGGAGGCAGAGGTCTCTTGAAGGTCAGTGCTCAGAGAGAAGATCTTTGCACCTTCTTGGCACTCTCACAGAACCACAGATCTATATGGGTGGCAAGATATACCAGAGGTTGGAACATCACCGCCAGCTAATTCATCCTTCATCTGGTCTGATGTAGCTGTAGTAAAGAGGAATCTGCAGAAATGGTGTATCCGGGGTCATTAAACACTTTTCGAAAAGTCTCCAAGAAGTCTCTCAGGTTGTTAGTGACTCTATCATTACACTCCCACAGTGGGTCAGTGCTTCTTCTGAGAGATGGGACATCACAAAAGCCACTGGTGCATTCAGTCGGGAGATGATATTACAGCACCTTAAGTGCAGCTCTCGCTGGTTTATGAACCCCCAGCATTGCATGTGAACTCCAGTGTATCGAGAAGGAACCGTTAAACGAAGACCAGACGCTGCCACGGAAGTGGCCTGTGGTGGTGGTGATGTTGCTGCAGAGGACTGCAGTACTGCTGTGAAAGTTGTCAGGGTATTCAGGCAAGCATTAAGTATTTGCTCTTGGCGATCCTGTTGCTGAGCCATTTCCTGGAATACTAAAGCTCTGCTGGTTTACGTCAGCGGGGTCCATGGCCTGAGCTTCCTGTAATGGACAATTGGCGTGGACCCATTGTGCTAACTAATCAGTGAGACATTGGGCTAAACCTAAAGGCTTTGTCCTGTTGGTTCCCTGGTATTCATTCTTTAAACCCTGGTCAAAAGTCTGGACTTCACCTCAGGGAACCAACCAGGCGGGAGAGAGGAGCGACACTGGCACCTTCCTGGGACAGCAGCAGACACAAGGCACCAGCGTGACACAAAGTGTGTTGCAGACAAAGAACCGAGCTGTCTGCCAGCGTCTCAGAAGAGCTAAAACATCACTTACTTTCCAGATACTAATGGCATTCACGATGCTGCTCACAGGACGTCTCCAGGTACCTCATGCTGGTGAATGGTGGCTGTAGTACAGCATAGACCCCAAAAATATAATTTAAAGGCTGCCATGTCATAATTCATGTTTTGATGATGATCTTCTTTGGTCTCTAATGTCAGGATTTTCGAGTTTAGGAAACCTACTATATGACATTTTAATGGTTTAATGGATAACTTCATCATATTCGTGTTTGGTATTTCTCAGCAGCATGTTGTATGTGTAGGACTATAAGGCCCAGCTGTATAATGACACTGCTGATGCACATACAGGATCTTCCTCCTACCTGTTGTTGTACAATGGTACAATGTTCTGCAGAACTCCTCTGTCAGCTCCTGTGCCCAGCATTTGTCTCCTCACTGCCTGCAGCTACTCAGTAAAGCCTTCATCCCTGAGTCTGTGCAGCTGAAGGGGTAAGGAGCGTGGCCAGCACAGTGAAATCTGGTGTACAGACTCATATCTGATCTCTCAGGCGTGTGCAGGAAACATCATCAGAGCAAGGAGAGAAGCTGACATCACAGGTCATGTGACACTCAGTGAAATCTGAAAAAGCAGCAACTGTAGATAAAGTAAGTGAATTGTAAAGTCCTCACATTTGCCTAGTTAGAAACATACAAAGAACAAAAAAAATAACTCAGGCAACCCCTTTAACATTATACGAGTATGACAGTATTTACTCTTGGTGTTCCTGTTGCTGAGCCATTTCCTGGAACACCAAGGCTCTGCTGGTTTACGTCAGCGGGGTCCATGGCCTGGGCTTACTGTAATGGACAATTGTCATGGACCCATTGTGATAGCTAATCGGTTAGACATTGGGCTAAACCTAAGGGCTTTGTCCGGTTGGTTCCCTGGTATTAATCCTTTAAACTCTTGTGAAAATTCTGGACTTCACCTCAGGGAACCAACCAGGCTTTTAACTCTTGGAGAGAGGAGTGACACCGCACCTGCCCGGGACAGCAGCTGACACAAAGCACCAGCGTGACACAAAGTGTTTTACTAGTTACTTTCCAGATACTAATGGCATTAACGATGCTGCTCACAGGACGTCTCCGGGTACCTCATGCTGGTGAATGGTGGCTGTATACAGCATAGACCACAAAAATATACTTCAAAGGCTGCCATGTCATACTTCATGTTTTGATGATGATCTTATGATGATCTTCTTTGTTCTCTAATGTCAGGATTTTCGGCTTTAGGAAACCTACCAAATGACATCGGTTTAATGGATTACTTTATCATATGCGTGTTTGGTATTTCTCGGTTGATAATATATCCTGCCTAACTTCCCAGTCATGTTATCCTTCTCAACCTACAAGAGGTTGTGCCTTAGATTAAAATTAAGCCATAAAACTTTCCACCTTTTGCATGTAATTAGCCGCCCCCGTCACATGACTAAGAGGAGAGTAGGGTGGTCGGCTAAGACCCCTTTAAAAATTGCATACTGAAAACCACACATGGTCAGAGCCACGAGAGACATCTAATGTAGGACTGATGGGATTTCAGCTGTGCTCCCAGCGCGGATCCTTAACCAACCAAATTCCGTTTTGTTTTCTTATGTGTAAGTCTTTTTGTAATCTTTTTTTAACTTGTAGCGCTGTACTTTGTTGTATATTAAATATCAAAATTGAATAAGTCATTCCTTACTGTTCTAAACATTCCCACATCCTCGAAGTACGGCTTTCCTGCGTTGCCATTGAAAGTCGGTGTGCTATAGTGTCCCTCTCGTATAGTAGACCACAGCGCGTTCCTGTAATTGTGGTCTTCCCTCCGCCTGACAGAAGGTTACAGCATTGTGTGTGGACGCCTTTGGGGGGTCGCCTGACTCCTAAGTTGCCTAGTGCATAGGCGAGCATCTTGCTATGATCTTGAAAGTGGATCTACTATCAAAATATAAACCACAGAATAAATAAAGATTATTATTATTATATGTCTTCCACCTGCTCAAAATGCCCCCTCCCCCCACCCCACTCGGAGGAAGAAGTGAAAGCCGAGTCTCTGGGTGGAAGAGCAGCTCCAGGCCTTGGATTTCTATGTGGGGTGATTGGATTCGTTTGGATGTTGGCAGAAAGTTGGTGAGGAGCAGAACATTGTTATTTAGGCCCCGATCACTAAACCTAGAAGTGAAGGAGCCGAGAGAAGAGTCTGATCTATAGACAGATCTACAGGAGGCCATGTATTCAGTCACCGTGTGCTTGTGTCTCCACAGATGGATCCAGGAGGAGAAGTCCCCCCGAGAGATGTCCCCGTCCTCTGTATTCCCAGGACTGTCCGGAGGAGAAGCCCCCAGAGAACCATCAGGTAGATGGAGCTGAGCCCTATACACATCTATATAGGGGGGTCCTGCAGTCATAGAGGGGTCATAGATGGTGGGGTCTCTTATGTGGATCTGTTAGATTTCCCACCTGTCTGCTGTATTGTCCTGAATTGTTACAGATGACAAATCAGGGGGAAGATCTGACTATTATTAAAGTGGAGGATGAAGAAGAGCGGATGATGGGCGTTCCCCCGTGTAAGAATGAGGTGGAGGAGGACATTCCAGTCCATGTCACCACAGGTATGGGATTATGAATGGAGGAAGGGAATTGGGAGGTTTCTTCAGGTGAGGCTCCACCTTAGAGCTGCAGTAAAGAAGCACTCCAGGCAGTGACCCCTTTTATACTAACAATGGCTGGAGACATGTAGTAATGGCTGTTATACCTCAGGTAGATGTCATCAGATGCCGGGTGTTATAGATGACATTACTACTACACTATAAAGGCTGGAGACATGTAGTAATGGCTGTTATACCTCAGGTAGGTGTCATCAGATGCCGGGTGTTATAGATGACATTACTACTACACTATAAAGGCTGGAGACATGTAGTAATGGCTGTTATACCTCAGGTAGGTGTCATCAGATGCCGGGTGTTATAGATGACATTACTTCTACACTATAAAGGCTGGAGACATGTAGTAATGGCTGTTATACCTCAGGTAGGTGTCATCAGATGCCGGGTGTTATAGATGACATTACTACTACACTATAAAGGCTGGAGACATGTAGTAATGGCTGTTATACCTCAGGTAGGTGTCATCAGATGCCGGGTGTTATAGATGACATTACTACTACACTATAAAGGCTGGAGACATGTAGTAATGGCTGTTATACCTCAGGTAGGTGTCATCAGATGCCGGGTGTTATAGATGACATTACTTCTACACTATAAAGGCTGGAGACATGTAGTAATGGCTGTTATACCTCAGGTTGGTGTCATCAGATGCCAGGTGTTATAGATGACATTACTACTACACTATAAAGGCTGGAGACATGTAGTAATGGCTGTTATACCTCAGGTAGGTGTCATCAGATGCCGGGTGTTATAGATGACATTACTACTACACTATAAAGGGTGGAGACATGTAGTAATGGCTGTTATACCTCAGGTAGGTGTCATCAGATGCTGGGTGTGATAGATGACGTTACTTCTACACTGTAAAGGCACCGGAGACATGTAGTAATGGCTGTTATACCTCAGGTAGGTCTCATTAGATGCCGGGTGTTATAGATGACATTACTTCTACACTATAAAGGCTGGAGACATGTAGTAATGACTGTTATACTTTAGGTAGGTGTCATCAGATGCCGGGTGTTATAGATGACATTACTTCTACACTATAAAGGCTGGAGACCTGTAGTAATGGCTGTTATACCTCAGGTAGGTGTCATCCGATGCCGGGTGTTATAGATGACATTACTTCTACTCTATAAAGGCTGGAGACATGTAGTAATGGCTGTTATACCTCAGGTAGGTGTCATCAGATGCCGGGTGTTATAGATGACATTACTACTACACTATAAAGGCTGGAGACATGTAGTAATGGCTGTTATACCTCAGGTAGGTGTCATCAGATGCCGGGTGTTATAGATGACATTACTACTACACTATAAAGGCTGGATACATGTAGTAATGGCTGTTATACCTCAGGTAGGTGTCATCAGATGCCGGGTGTTATAGATGACATTACTACTACACTATAAAGGCTGGATACATGTAGTAATGGCTGTTATACCTCAGGTAGGTGTCATCAGATGCCGGGTGTTATAGATGACATTACTTCTACACTATAGAGGCTGGAGACATGTAGTAATGGCTGTTATACCTCAGGTAGGTGTCATCAGATGCCGGGTGTTATAGATGACATTACTACTACACTATAAAGGCTGGAGACATGTAGTAATAGCTGTTATACCTCAGGTAGGTGTCATCAGATGCCGGGTGTTATAGATGACATTACTTCTACACTATAAAGGCTGGAGACATGTAGTAATGACTGTTATACTTTAGGTAGGTGTCATCAGATGCCGGGTGTTATAGATGACATTACTACTACACTATAAAGGCTGGAGACCTGTAGTAATGGCTGTTATACCTCAGGTAGGTGTCATCCGATGCCGGGTGTTATAGATGACATTACTACTACACTATAAAGGCTGGAGACATGTAGTAATGGCTGTTATACCTCAGGAAGGTGTCATCAGATGCCGGGTGTTATAGATGACATTACTTCTACACTATAAAGGCTGGAGACATGTAGTAATGGCTGTTATACCTCAGGTAGGTGTCATGAGATGCCGGGTGTTATAGATGACATTACTTCTACACTATAAAGGCTGGAGACATGTAGTAATGACTGTTATACCTCAGGTAGGTGTCATCAGATGCCGGGTGTTATAGATGACATTACTTCTACACTATAAAGGCTGGAGACATGTAGTAATGGCTGTTATACCTCAGGTAGGTCTCATCAGATGCCGGGTGTTATAGATGACATTACTTCTACACTATAGAGGCTGGAGACATGTAGTAATGGCTGTTATACCTCAGCTAGGTGACATCAGATGCCGGGTGTTATAGATGACATTACTACTACACTATAAAGGCTGGAGACATGTAGTAATGGCTGTTATACATCAGGTAGGTGTTATCAGATGCCGGGTGTTATAGATGACATTAGTAGATAGATATGTTAATGATATGCAAATGTATAAAAAAGAAACAGAATATTTAAATCTTGCTTTATTCGAGTATGAACAATACACACAGAAATACCTGCACGTCCACGCCTTGGCAGCTATCAATGAGGAGATTAATGGTTGTCTAAGGAATGTTCTGCCACGATTAATGCACTCGGGCACGTAGATCATCAAGATCTGCTGCTGGCAGCTCCCTTTGCAATTGCTGACCAATGACGTTCCATAAGTGCTCAATGGGAGAAAAGTCTGGAGCCGCTGCAGGTCATGGTAGCATGTTTAGGCCATGCTCACTGTAAGAAGAGCAGCACGTGGCCTGGGGTTGTCCTGTTGAAAAATGGCTCCAGGGACACTCCGAAGAAATGACCTTATTGCTGGTTTCACAACCAATGTAAAACCAGTCTAAAATTAAGATTCGAGGGGTCCGGCCACCGTACCTTATGTCAAATTACACAATAATGAGTGACTCCTTAAAAAAGACTGGTCGCCATTCCTGACTTGTCCATTTTTTAACTGTAGGTTGTTCCATTTCTCAGTTATTTCTGCAAGAAGTTTCTTCGTGAATCTGGAACTGGGTTTTACCACATGGGGATGTGTCCCTGCATAGTCTGCACTGATTGGATAATGTCAGATTGCAAAGACACCCCCTCTGCATACTGGCAATACCCAGTTTCAGGTTCATTAATACATTTCTAGTAGCAATAATGGAGGAACAGAACAACATATAACAAGCTATATGAAAAGATGCTCCAGAATCAGAGATGTCAGGAGAGTGACGGTCATATCACAGAGTTTTCATAAAAGCGTCATATCAAAGGTTTTGATTGGTTGGGGTCTGAGTCCTGAGATCCCCACCGATCGCTGGACACAGTAGAAAGAGAAACGCTCACATCCTGTCCTCTCTCCCTCCTCACTTTAAGAGATTGAATAGACTGCAGTGAGGAGAGAGCGCTAGGTGAATCTCTCCTCTCCTCGTTCTTGTGATCGGTGGAGCCTGAGTGCATCCTTGCAGGATCCCCTTCAGGCTTTGGCTCAAAAAAAAAAAAACTACATGTGTGTTTCTAGACTAATAGTAATATTTATACATTTGAATACCTTGGCTTTAAAAAAAATATATATATTTTTTTATCCTAACAGAAAATTCCAGTATGGATTGTGAGGAAAGCTTGATGTTCTCGCTAAATTATAAAGAAGAAGGTGAAGATGTCATGCAGTGCTCTTCTGGAGAAAACATGATTGCTTGTAACATACAACCTCGCAGTCCAGATCTATCATATAATCCTGCTAAGCATGAGGAACCTTCTCCTGACCAATCACAGGTTGTCACCAGAAGTCCAGATCAGAAAGAAGAAAAAAGGTTTAAATGCTGGGATTGTGGAAAACAGTTTCCATACCACTCAGGTCTTTTTATACACAGAAGAACTCACACAGGAGAGAAACCTTATTCCTGTTCAGAATGTGGGAAATGCTTTACCCGTAAAACGGGCCTTGATAAGCACAAGAGAATTCACACAGGAGTGAGACCATATTCATGCCCAGAATGTGGGAAATGTTTTACAGACAAACCAAGTCTTGTTACACATGAGAAAATTCACACAAGGCAGAAGCCACATCCATGCTCCGAATGTGGGAAATGTTTCGCAAGTAAATCACATCTTGTTACACACGAGAGAATTCACACAGGAGAGAGGCCGTATTCATGTTCAGTGTGTGGGAAATGTTTTACAAATAAATCACATCTTGTCATACATGAGAGAATTCACACAGGAGAGAAGCCGTATTCCTGTTCAGAATGTGGAAAACATTTTGCAGATAAATCAAGCCATTCTGCACATCAGAAAATTCACACAGGAGAGAAGCCGTACACATGTTCTGAATGTGGAAAAAGTTTTATGCAGAAATCGCAACTTGCTAGACATGCGAGAATTCACACAGGGGAGAAGCCGTATTCCTGTTCAGAATGTGGAAAATGTTTTACTAATAAATTAAACTTGATTATACATGAGAAGAATCATAAAGGAGAGAGGATGTATTCATGTTCAGAATGTGGGAGATATTTTACAGATAAATCAAGTCTTGTTAAACATCATAGAATTCACACAGGAGAGAAACCATATTCATGTTCGGTATGTGGGAAATGTTTTACAGATAAATCAACTCTTATTAGACATCAGAGAATCCATACAGGAGAGAAGCCGTATTCATGTTCAGAATGTGGAAAATGTTTTACAGATAAATCGGATCTTATTAGACATGAGAGAATTCACACAGGGGTGAAGACATTTTGATGCAGGGAAGATGAATTGTCCACCTGGACCTGGCTTCGTCGAACTGTATTCATACCTCCACCCACATGGTAGGACAATCCAGAGGGTTATAGTGGAAATGGATTTTTTTTTTCCTCGATTAATTTTTACATGTGAGCATATCAGTATTTGATCTTTATTCAAGCAGTAATAAATGCAACAGAATTATAAAAAAAAATTGAATTTGCAGTAACCAGGTGAACAAAAGAAAGACACAGGTCTATCTAGTCCAAAGTAGAGGAATTCAAAAACTCCTATGAGGTGGTCGCCAACTGCCCCAAATTAGAGGAAAAATGTCCTTCCCGAAGCCAAATTCACTATGATAACCAGAATAAATCTTTGGATCAACGTCCCTTCTCCAAAAATCAATATTTTCACGTTCAAGGAAGACACCTGGACGTCTTGAATCAACCATCACAGCATCCTGTGGCAGAGAGTTCTGTAGTCTCACTCCGATATGACTATGCATGACCAATAGGGTGACTACTTTGTGTCCCCGGAGGGAGCTGTCACCTGGCAGCACCACAGTATTATTGGACATAGATAAGATATGTGTCTGTTGTGTCTTTTTTTATTCTCTTTTTATTTATTCAGATTTTAGGGACTCCTAAGCGAATAAGGACCCTTGTCGTGAGTTGCAAGCTTTTAAGTATTTTGTCTGAAATGTGTCAAATGTCTGAAAAGTGCTAACCAAAACCTCCTTTATACACTCATTGACAAATAAAAAAAACGCACCAAGTGTTGGAGTCAAATGGAACTTTCTATGTGTAAATGTAAAGAAGATTTATGTAATTACAATAGTAGAGTGAAAGGAGACGTTTATGGGGTAAAACTGTACAATTGGAAGAAGGCTCTAGTATGCCTGATGAGACGGTTGGGCATGGAGGCATGCAGATTCTGTATAGTATCCTGAGGCACACTTGCCCATAGATTTTACAGCTGGGCCATTAGATCCTGCACACTCGTAGGTTGGCGAAGCCGGTATCCCAGCTGGTTCCCTAATTGCTGGATTGGAAATAAATCTGGTGACCGGGCAGCCAAGAAAGTATTAAAATCTGGTGGAAACATTCTTGGGAAATCTTTACAGTATGTCAGCGAGCATTATCCTGCTGAAAAATGCCAGTTGTCAGACCTGCCATGAGAGGAGCACATGTGGTGGCAGGATGTCCTGCACATATCACTGAGCTGTTAGTGTCCTCGTATCACTGCTAGGGGTGACGACTGTCATATGTGATGGCTTCTCCGATCACCACACCAGCAATTGTCAGTCCTGCCATGAGAGGAGCACATGTGGTGGCAGGATGTCCTGCACATATCACTGAGCTGTTAGTGTCCTCGTATCACTACTAGGGGTGACGACTGTCATATGTGATGGCTCCTCCGATCACCACACCAGCAATTGTCAGTCCTGCCATGAGAGGAGCACGTGGTGGCAAGATGTCCTGCACATATCACTGAGCTGTTAGTGTCCTCATATCACTACTAGGGGTGACGACTGTCATATGTGATGGCTTCTCCGATCACCACACCAGCAATTGTCAGTCCTGCCATGAGAGGAACACGTGGTGGCAGGATGTCCTGTACATTTTGCTGAACTGTTAGTGTCCTCGTATCACTACTGGGATGACCACTGTCGTATATGATGACTCCCCAGATCATCACACCATGCTGTATAGTGGTTTGCCGGCGGCAGATCCTAATTACACAGCACGGACTGCTGCTGGCAAATTATGGTTTTTAGGCCTGCTTAGATATCGCAATTGCCCGATGACCGAACATTTGCTCGTTCATTGGGCATTCGGTGGCAGAATTACACTGCAAGATGATCGCTAGCGCGCATTCATACGAACAGTCATTAGCTGAAAAACCGGCCAGTGTAATTCAGCCTTAAATTATGTGGAAAAAAAGTGACCACCAGCCTGTTGAGGATTAAAGGGGTTCTCTGACTTCAGTAAACGGCCTTTATCATGTAGAGTGCTTTCTAATGTATTGTGATTCTCCATATTGCTTACTTCATGGGCTGGTTTCATATTTCCATCACATTATACACGGCTTGTTTCCATGGTTACGACCACCTTGTTATCCATCAGTGGCGGTCGTGCTTGCACACTATAGAAATAAAGCACCGTCTATGTGAGCGCCCACGGTCCGACTCCCGGCCACCAGAGAGGCTGATGCCTTTTTCTATACTGTGCAAGCACGACCACCACTGCTGGATTAAAGGGTGGTCGTAACCATGGAAACAAGCATTGACGCCTTCGGGTGCGGTCTCCATTCTTATAGAGCTAATTGGATGGCAAGCAGCTCTCTTTGGGTTATGGTATAATTGTGTTTAGCGGGTGCGAAGGATTTGAAGGAGAATCCCCAAGTGGCCATCTTAGAGGAATCTGTTAGAGTAGTTCCCCTAAAGTCTTCTTTGGTCTGGTGCTCACTGTAGACACAACAGACAGAAACGGTTGGATCTGAGCTCTATAGATTCTCTACCAAACAGCTCGTGACCCATATTATTTTATGAAACCATTATACAAAAAGTGGGCAACCAATATAATAATGATCTTTATATGGCGCCAACATATTCCGCAGCGCTTTAGAGTCATTACACACATCATACTGTGGCAGGTCCTTCCCAATCACTATTAAATGGTTAATTCTACATGTACATATATTAGTTACGTGTGCATATTTGAATTACGGGAATAGAGTGGAAATAAGTCCTTGCGTGGCTTATCTACTGCCCTCCATATCCCACTGCTGAATGCCAGGCATCTTCTGGTCTAATCTGGCCTTCTGCTCGCCAAGTAAACCTATTACAGACAGAATGTATTTGAACAGCCTCCCTCTTGGAACATTAGAAACACTTTCCAGCTTAAATATATAAACCCTTTTGGGTTAGGACTGCTCTGGCTCTCATGGAGGACACACCCTCTCCAAGAAGAACCGCCACCATATTTGTACCTGGCATAAGACGGAGATGGGTCTTGGAAATTTTTGTAAGCTGTGGCGTAAAGTCCTTCGAGTGGTTGTCCCTCCCTAGGTAAATAGTTCTCCTCTGTTATGCTGGCTACACTCACTGGTAAGTTGTCACCCTTCATTCCATCCCTTTTCTATTTGCTCTTTTTGCTGGTGTTGGGGGCACTGGAAATGCAGGGAAATAATGGTAACATATATATTGTGGTAAGGTGCAGGGTGCCGTCCTAGATGGCAGGTACGTGTCACCGAGGTTCATAGCCTCGGTGAGGTAAAAGCCGTTTGTTGGTGTCAGTAGCAGGTAGTGCTACTGACACATTTGCTAGATAGCATGGCTGCAAAGCCGATCCGGGCCGGCTCTTACCGGGAGCAGCTAAAGTGTAGGGTGGGTGGCTGCTCCCCACAACCCAGTCCTGGTTTTGGGCTGGGTTTAAAAACTCAGCCAGCACTAGCAGCTGAGAGAGTGATTGTCTTGGAAGCTGCTGCTAGTGCTGTGGAGCTTTCTGGGCTGGAAGGACGTGCCCAGCAAGGAGGCGTGCAGCCGTCCTGGAACCCTGAAGGAGGATTGTCCTGCGGCTGGGCTGACAGCCAGGCGCGAACCCGCACATCAAACCTGCCAGGTGAATGGAACCTGTGTTTGGACTTTTTGTTTTCCCCTTCATTTGCTGATGTGTGTGACTTAACACCAATTGACTTTCTGCTGTTATTTTGATGCAAGTGTGAATAAAACACTGTTTTCCGCACCTTCTGGACTCCCTGTTGCCTCTATACTGCACCTGCACCGCTGTCTACCAGAGCGACTCCCCACATTTGGTGTCGGATGCGGGCATGCGCAGTGAGGCTGGCGTGAACGCCGAAGTTTGTTTTTGCTGGGCACGACTGGATGTCCTATATTCGGCCGGCAAAATTGCAGCCTGTGGTCCCTGACAAAATGGAGGCGTCTGTGAAAGCCCTCATAGAGGCTAACGTGCAGCAGCGGGAGACCAACCAGCTACTGCTGCAGCACCTGATGACATTGCAAGCTGCAGGAGTGTCCCGCCACGTCCACGATGCCCGGAAAGCTGTCCGTGCAGCGATCCCTAAGATGACCCCCTCGGATGATGTGGAGACCTATCTGGCGGTGTTCGAGAAGGTGGCCGTGAGGGAGAAATTGCCCCGAGAACAGTGGGCAGAGGTCGTCGCTCCGTTCCTGGCGTCTGGACCCCAGCAAGTATTTTTTGACCTCCCAGATGACCAAGCAGCTGACTACCCGACCGTGAAAGGTGAGATCCTGGCAAGACTGGGGATGAACGTGTTAGTCCGGGCTCAGCGGGTCCACCAGTGGGACTTTAATACGGCTGAACCCGCCAGGCCGCAGTATTATGAGTTGCTGCACAGGTTGCAAAAGTGGCTGCAGCCTGAGGTTCTAAGTCCGACTGCTATGCTGGACCGACTGCTGGCTGACATCTTCTGGAGGGCCTTGCCGTACCCCCTGCAGCACTGGATCGGCCAGGTATCACCCACTAAGGCCCTGAACATGGTCGACCTGGTCGAGCGCTATGAGGCCACAAAAACCTTGAAAGGGGGTGTTGTTGGGAGGGGGCCGGTCAAACCCCGGAGGTCTCCCATCCAGTCCCGACGACTGGTACCCGAGAAACCTGCTCGGGGTGTACCCCCTGTAGACCCGGCCCCGATAGTCTGCTGGCGGTGTCACGAGCCTGGCCATGTGAGGGCCGACTGTCCACAGTGGGGAGAACCCATGGAGACCAATTATGGGTACCGGGCTTCCATGTATGCCCGGAGACTGTGTGCGACCGGCACCCCCGAGACAATAGACAATCGTCATCTGTGCCAGGTGCAAGTCGGTGATAATCTTGCAGTGGCGCTGCTGGACTCAGGGAGCCTAGTAACCCTGGTAAGTGCTGCCCTGGTACAGCCCTCCCAGTATACGGGCCGGAAAGTTGGGGTGGTGTGCATACACGGAGACTTAAAGGACTATCCCACGGCTGTAATGTCTCTGTCCACGGCGGCCGGCACATGGACTTGTGAAGTGGCGATCTCCGCCAAGCTACCGTATGAACTAATAATTGGGAGAGACTTCCCTGGTTTTCCGTCACTATGGCCTGAGGTGAAAGTGACTAATAGCCCTGAGACAGGGTAACCCTAGCAGAGTGGCCTGGTTCCTGTGGGAGGCCAGAGCCCTGGGAGCCCGAGTCCGAAGGGCCTGCGGTAGGGGTGACCACCACTTCTGTGATAGAGGGGAGACACCCCCACTGAGTGTAATGGTGGGAGACATGGAGGACTTGCCACCAGGTCCTGAGTTGGCAAACCTCCACGTCTCCGGAGATAATTTTGGGACCGCCCAACACCGGGACCAAACCCTAACCAGGGCCTGGGAGAATGTGCTGGAAATTGATGGTAAACCCCAGAAACCAGGGGCTGAGTTAATATTTCCCGCTTAGTTGTTCACCAAGAAATGTTATATCGGGTGAACCAAATCCGAGGTGAACCTGTTGAACAATTGGTGGTGCCCACAGCGTACCGCAAGCTTGTCATGGAGCTTGCCCACCAACATGTTCTTGGGGACACTTGGGGTGGCAGAAAACCCAGGACCGCATACTGCAGCGGTTTTATTGGCCCAGTGTGTTCAAGGAGGTAGAAAATTATTGTAAGTCCTGTCCCACCTGTCAGATAAATAGCCCCCAGCCACATTTCCGTAGTCCTCTGGTACCTCTTCCAATTATTGAGGTCCCGTTTGAGCGAATCACTATGGATCTAATTGGGCCTGTACCAAAGTCTGCCAGGGGCCACCAACACATTCTGGTAGTTCTCGACTATGCCACTCGGTATCCGGAGGCGGTGCCTCTGCGACATACCTCAGCTAAGCTCATTGCCAAAGAGTTAATGGAAATGTTTTCCCGTGTGGGCCTGCCAAAAGAGGTTCTGACAGACCAAGGGACCCCTTTATGTCCAAAGTTATGAGGAACTGTGTAAATTGTTGCGTATAAAGCAGTTACGGACGTCCGTTTACCATCCGCAAACGGACGGTCTTGTCGAGAAGGTTTAACCAAACTTTAAAAAATATGTTAAAAAGGGTGGTGTCTAGAGATGGGAAGGACTGGGATCTGCTTCTGCCCTATCTCATGTTCGCAGTGCGAGAGGTGCCCCAGGCCTCTACTGGGTTCTCGCCCTTCGAACTGCTTTATGGCAGACACCCTCGGGGCCTGTTGGATATCGCCAAGGAAGTGTGGGAACAACAGCCTGTCCCCCACAAAAGTGTCATTGAGTATGTCACCCAGATGCAGGAACGGATGGAAAGGGTGTTGCCGCTGGTCCGGGAGCATATGGAGGCAGCGCAAAAGCCCAAAGTAGGGTGTACAATCGTCAGGCTCGGGTACGGGGCTTCAATCCGGGAGATCGGGTTTTGGTTCTGGTACCCACCCTTGACAGCAAATTCCTAGCTAGGTGGCAGGGCCCCTATGAGGTGATCGAGAAGATAGGGAAGTAAATTACAAAGTACACCAGCCAGGCGGCGCAAGCCGGAGCAGGTGTACCACGTGAATTTACTAAAGCCGTGGAAAGATAAGGACACGGCCGACGACCACAGCCCCCGGCCAGGGCTTCTAGGGGAAAGGGTCCAGCCCCACAGTTCGAGGCCTGCGAGCGGTAGCCACGGTAAAATTGCAGACAGCCTGTCTTCCAAACAAGTTCAGGAGTCAGGGAGTTCATCAGTCGGAACACGGATGTGTTCTCGGACCTCCCTGGCCGCACTTCTCTCATCCAACATGACCGTCACTGAGCCTCAGGCCAAGATCCGGTTAAAACCATACCGGGTACCCGAGGCTCGGCGACGGGCCATCGCGGAGGAAGTGCAATTAATGTTGAAGCTTGATGTCATTGAGGAGTCGAACAGTGAGTGGGCCAGTCCCATAGTCCTAATACCCAAGCCGGATGGGACGTTGCGGTTCTGCAACGACTTTCGCAAGTTAAATGAAGTATCCAAGTTTGATGCGTATCCCATGCCCCGGGTAGACGAGCTTGTGGAGAATTTAGGACAAGCCCGTTATTTTTCTGTGCTGGACCTCACTAAAGGGTACTGGCAGGTACCCTTAACGGAGTCGGCTAAGGAAAAAACCGCTTTTGTTACCCCGCAGGGCCTGTATCACTACAAGGCTCCCGCCACCTTCCAAAGGTTAATGGACATAGTGCTGCGACCACATCGTCGGTACGCCTCGGCCTACTTAGATGATGTGATCATCCACAGCACCGACTGGGAAAGCCATTTGCCCAAAGTGCAGGCGGTAGTGGATGCCCTGAGGAAAGCCGATCTAACCGCCAATCCAAAGAAGTGTGCGATTGGGTTGGAAGAGACCAAATACCTGGGATATGTCATTGGGCGGGGAGTTATCAAGCCTCAGGTAAATAAGGTAGAGGCAATACGGAATTGGCCCCGAGCCGGCACCACCAGGCAGGTAAAGTCGTTCCTGGGGATTGTGGGGTATTACATGAGGTTTGTGCCCCACTTTGCTACTATCGCTTCGCCATTGACAGAGTTGGTAAAGGGGCGTAAGACAGGGATGGTCCGCTGGAATGAGCAGGCGGAAAAGGCTTTCTCCGCCTTGAAATCGGCCCTGTGTGGGTCCCCGGTTTTGGTGACACCCGATTTCAGGAAAGAATTCATAGTCCAGACCGACGGCTCTGAGGTTGGCCTTGGTGCGGTACTATCGCAGGAAGTCAACGGGGAGGAGCATCCCGTTGTCTTCCTCAGCCGCAAGCTCACCCCAGCCGAGACCAGGTACAGCATAGTCGGAGAGAGTGCCTGGCCATCAAGTGGGCACTCGAGGCCCTCCGTTATTACCTGTTGGGCAGAAGCTTTCGCCTGGTGACCGACCACTCCCCACTCAAGTGGATGTCCCAGGCCAAAGAGAGGAATGCCCGGGTCACCAGGTGGTTTCTGTCCCTACAGAATTTTAAATTCACGGTGGAACACAGAGCGGGCCGGTTGTTAAAAAACGCAGGCGCGCTCTCCCGGGTACACTGTTTGTCGTGTGTCCACCCCCTCAGGGTTGAACAAAGGGGGGGGGTATGTGGTAAGGTGCAGGGTGCCGTCCTAGATGGCAGGTACGTGTCACCGAGGTTCATAGCCTCGGTGAGGTAAAAGCCGTTTGTTGGTGTCAGTAGCAGGTAGTGCTACTGACACATTTGCTAGATAGCATGGCTGCAAAGCCGATCCGAGCCGGCTCTTACCGGGAGCAGCTAAAGTGTAGGGTGGGTGGCTGCTCCCCACAACCCAGTCCTGGTTTTGGGCTGGGTTTAAAAGCTCAGCCAGCACCAGCAGCTGGGAGTGTGATTGTCTTGGAAGCTGCTGCTAGTGTTGTGGAGCTTTCTGGGCTGGAAGGACGTGCCCAGCAAGGAGGCGTGCAGCCGTCCTGGAACCCTGAAGGAGGATTGTCCTGCGGCTGGGCTGACAGCCAGGTGCGAACCCGCACATCCAACCTGCCAGGTGAATGGAACCTGTGTTTGGACTTTTTGTTTTCCCCTTCATTTGCTGATGTGTGTGACTTAACACCAATTGACTTTCTGCTGTTATTTTGATGCAAGTGTGAATAAAACACTGTTTGTTGCACAATCTGGACTCCCTGTTGCCTCTATACTGCACCCGCACCGCTGTCTACCAGAGCGACTCCCCACAATATATATGACTAGAAAGATATGAAGAACGCTGAAGCTCACCATCTGTGGTGACCACTGAGGGGTGGAGGGAGGACGGTGTACACTTGTGGTGCTGTCATGGGCTCTGGAGAATTGGATTACCGGTGAGTGCAATTATTCTTTTCACATGCACAAAGAATTTTAAGGGAATGTGTCATGCAATTTATATATATTTTTTAAAAGATTAAATAATTTTGTCAATTTTTTTGGCTATTTTCAGAATTTTGAATTTCAATTTTCACTTGTCTGTAAATATGAAAAAAAAATTATTCATTATTCATTATTATTCATAATAAAATTATTATTTCATAATATTTCATGTTTCCCACTGTTGATCAGCAGAGGGGGCTAAAAAAGTGGTGAATTCAAGCTAGCTGTAGACTGCAAAACTGGCCCGGCCCCTCTCCTGACTGGTGACCTCACATCTCCCCTCCTGACTGGTGATCTCACATCTCCTCTCCTGACTGGTGACCTCACATCTCCCCTCCTGACTGGTGACCTCACATCTCCTCTCCTGACTGGTGACCTCACATCTCCCCTTCTGAATGATGACCTCACATCTCCTCTCCTGACTGGTGACCTCACATCTCCCCTCCTGACTGGTGACCTCACATCTTCCCTCCTGACTGGTGACCTCACATCTCCTCTCCTGACTGGTGACCTCACATCTCCCCTCCTGACTGATGACCTCACATCTCCCCTCCTGACTGGTGACCTCACATCTCCTCTCCTGACTGGTGACCTCACATCTCCCCTCCTGACTGGTGACCTCACATCTCCCCTCCTGACTGGTGACCTCACATCTCCTGACTGGTGACCTCACATCTCCCCTCCTGACTGTTGACCTCACATCTCCCCTCCTGACTGATGACCTCACATCTCCCCTCCTGACTGGTGACCTCACATATCCCCTCCTGACTGGTGACCTCACATCTCCCCTCCTGACTGGTGACCTCACATCTCCCCTCCTGAATGATGACCTCACATCTCCTCTCCTGACTGGTGACCTCACATCTCCTTTCCTGACTGGTGACCTCACATCTCCCCTCCTGACTGGTGACCTCACATCTCCCCTCCTGAATGGTGACCTCACATCTCCTCTCCTGACTGGTGACCTCTCCTCTCCTGACTGGTGACCTCACATCTCCCCTCCTGACTGGTGACCTCACATCTCCCCTCCTGACTGGTGACCTCACATCTCCTCTCCTGACTGGTGACCTCTCCTCTCCTGACTGGTGACCTCACATCTCCTTTCCTGACTGGTGACCTCACATCTCCTCTCCTGACTGGTGACCTCACATCTCTTCTTCTGACTGATGACCTCACATCTCCACTCCTGACTGGTGACCTCACATCTCCTCTCCTGACTAGTGACCTCACATCTCCTCTCCTGACTGGTGACCTCACATCTCCCCTCCTGAATGATGACCTCACATCTCCCCTCCTGAATGATGACCTCACATCTCCTCTCCTGACTGGTGACCTCACATCTCCTCTCCTGACTGGTGACCTCACATCTCTCCTCCTGAATGATGACCTCACATCTCCTCTCCTAACTGGTGACCTCACATCTCCTCTCCTGACTGGTGACCTCACATCTCCTCTCCTGACTAGTGACTTCACATCTCCCTCCTGACTGGTGACCTCACATCTCCCCTCCTGACTGGTGACCTCACATCTCCTCTCCTGACTGGTGACCTCACATCTCCCCTCCTGACTGGTGACCTCACATCTCCTCTCCTGACTGGTGACCTCACATCTCCTCTCCTGACTGGTGGCCTCACATCTCCCCTTCTGACTGGTGATCTCACATCTCCCTTCCACACGTGACTGTGAGCAAAAGAAGGGGAGTCGGTCTTACAGTGATACCACATTTATATAGTTTTATGGGTTTTGTTTTTACAGTGTTCCCTCTGAGATAAAACTGACCTGTTCTCTTCATTCTCCGGGTCAGTACGATTACAGTGATACCACATTTATATAGTTTATGGGTTTTGTTTTTACGGCATTCCTTATGAGAGATAACTGACCTGTTCTCTTCATTCTCCGGGTCAGTACGATTACAGTGATACCACATTTATATAGTTTTATGGGTTTTGTTTTTACGGCATTCCATATGAGAGATAACTGACCTGTTCTCTTCATTCTCTGGGTCAGTACGATTACAGCAATACCACATTTATATAGTTTATGGGTTTTGTTTTTACAGCGTTCCTTATGAGAGATAACTGACCTGTTCTCTTCATTCTCCGGGTCAGTACGATTACAGTGATACCACATTTATATAGTTTATGGGTTCTGTTTTTACAGCGTTCCCTATGAGATAAAACTGACCCGTTCCCTTCATTCTCCGGTCAGTACGATTACAGTGATACCACATTTATATAGTTTTATGGGTTTTGTTTTTACAGTGTTCCCTATGAGATAAAACTGACCTGTTCTCTTCATTCTCCGGGTCAGTACGATTACAGTGATACCACATTTATATAGTTTTATGGGTTTTGTTTTTACAGCGTTCCCTATGAGATAAAACTGACCTGTTCTCTTCATTCTCCGGGTCAGTACGATTACAGTGATACCACATTTATATAGTTTATGGGTTTTGTTTTTACAGCGTTCCCTATGAGATAAAACTGACCTGTTCTCTTCATTCTCCGGGTCAGTACGATTACAGTGATACCACATTTATATAGTTTTATGGGTTTTGTTTTTACAGTGTTCCCTATGAGATAAACCTGACCTGTTCTCTTCATTCTCCGGGTCAGTACGATTACAGTGATACCACATTTATATAGTTTTATGGGTTTTGTTTTTACAGTGTTCCCTATGAGATAAAACTGACCTGTTCTCTTCATTCTCCGGGTCAGTACGATTACAGTGATACCACATTTATATAGTTTTATGGGTTTTGTATTTACAGCGTTCCCTATGAGATAAAACTGACCTGTTCTCTTCATTCTCCGGGTCAGTACGATTACAGTGATACCACATTTATATAGTTTTATGGGTTTTGTTTTTACAGCATTCCCTATGAGATAAAACTGACCTGTTCTCTTCATTCTCCGGGTCAGTACGATTACAGTGATACCACATTTATATAGTTTTATGGGTTTTGTTTTTACAGCATTCCCTATGAGATAAAACTGACCTGTTCTCTTCATTCTCCGGGTCAGTACGATTACAGTGATACCACATTTATATAGTTTTATGGGTTTTGTATTTACAGCGTTCCCTATGAGATAAAACTGACCTGTTCTCCTCATTCTCCGGGTCAGTACGATTACAGTGATACCACATTTATATATTTTATGGGTTTTGTTTTTACAGTGTTCCCTATGAGATAAACCTGACCTGTTCCCTTCATTCTCCGGGTCAGTATGATTACAGTGATACCACATTTATATAGTTTTATGGGTTTTGTTTTTACAGCATTCCCTATGAGATAAAACTGACCTGTTCTCTTCATTCTCCGGGTCAGTACGATTACAGAGATACCACATTTATATAGTTTTATGGGTTTTGTTTTTACAGCGTTCCCTATGAGATAAAACTGACCTGTTCTCTTCATTCTCCGGGTCAGTACGATTACAGCGATACCACATTTATATAGTTTTATGGGTTTTGTTTTTACAGCGTTCTCTATGAGATAAAACTGACCTGTTCTCTTCATTCTCCGGGTCAGTACGATTACAGAGATACCACATTTATATAGTTTTATGGGTTTTGTTTTTACAGCGTTCCCTATGAGATAAAACTGACCTGTTCTCTTCATTCTTCAGGTCAGTACGATTACAGCGATACCACATTTATATATTTTATAGGTTTTGTTTTTACAGTGCTCCCTATGAGATAAACCTGACCTGTTCCCTTCATTCTCCGGGTCAGTACGATTACAGAGATACCACATTTATATAGTTTATGGGTTCTGTTTTTACAGTGCTCCCTATGAGATAAAACTGACCTGTTCTCTTCATTCTCCGGGTCAGTACGATTACAGTGATACCACATTTATATAGTTTATGGGTTTTGTTTTTACAGTGCTCCCTATGAGATAAACCTGACCTGTTCTCTTCATTCTCCGGGTCAGTACGATTACAGAGATACCACATTTATATAGTTTTTGTTTTAATACTGAAAAAATATATACAGTTTTGAAAAGATTTTTTTATTTTCATCGTCATATTCTGACCCTCATCATTTTTTCTATAGTTACATCTACGGAGATGTGTGAGGGCTCATTTTTTGCGGGACTATCTGTAATGTTTTATACTAATTTGGGGTGTGCATTACATTTTGATCACTTTTTATTAACATTTTTGGGGGTAGATGAAGTGATGAGAAAACTGCAACTTTTTTCTATTATGCCATTTACCGTAAGGGATAATAATTTTTACATTTTAATAGTACGGACGTTTTCGAAAGCAGCGATGCATACAGTGAGGTAATGTGAATTGTTATCTATTTTTTTTTATATTTTTAAACCCCCGGCTTTTTGCCTTTTTTAAGTTACCCTACCTGACTATAAGAAGCAATCATCAAAGACATTTTCTAAGATTAGAAAAACATAGCAGCTTTATTCCACAAACAGCACCAAACCTGTCCATGGGTTGTGTCCGGTACTGCAGCTTAGCGCCATTGAAATGCATAGAGATGAAACTGTAATACCGCACACACCCTATTGAAGGCCGTGGTGCTGTGTTTACAGTCCTTTTAAATTGCTTCTGTGATAGATTGCATTGAGTTGGTAAATCAATGCTCTATTGCTTTGTCCTCATAGAGCTCTGCCACCTGCAGGGCTCCATGGGAGCTGCGACTCTGAAAGCCCTGGTTTCTTCAGTGAGACCAGGACTTTCAATTTCAACCAATGGCTTCCCCACTTACCACACGGGGAAGCCAGTCCAGTCCTGGGAGTGCGTGCTCCTGTGTTTTTCACCTCTTAGATGCTGTGGTCACATTTGAACATGACATCTGAGGGGTTAAACGTCTGTGATCGGTGTTAATTGGTTCCGAGATAATCATTCGATGTTGAAACCGTTGTAACTTGAGGGCATAACTTTATGGGAAACTAGTAATTAGTTCCAAAGCCCCAAAACATCATTCCAAGATACAATAAAATGAAGCGTTAAGAAAAAAAAAGCAGATAACTGGGACGGATGGGGCAGGTCTTGACGTACAACAGTCAGAAAATCACTATGTGATGAGGACTGGAGCTTCTTCAGGGTCTTGTGCTGCACACAATGTATATAGGGAATACTGAAACCAGCCGGCCGGATCTGGGCGGTGATTCCATTACACGAATCTCGCTTCATAAATCTAAATTAAATATATCAAAATAAATCAACTTCATTTTATTAAGGCATGTATTAAAAATCCTGTAACATACAGCAGGGTTCATTTGAAACGCGTTGGAGGAACGCAGCAGTATGCACCCACATTACACCCATCTGAAGGCCTTAGTTTGAGGCTTTACATTTTCTCCTAAAGTGCATAATGTGGTCCTAGGGACAGAACAGAGGCCTCTCTCACCTCATCGCTGGTTAGAAGGTCATATGAGGAAATCACATGACTGCTGCCATCGTTATTGGCATGGGTGGGGTGGCAGCATTGTCTACATGGGCAGCTGAGGGCCTTCTAACCAGCGATGAGAGAAATGCTAGTGAAGTCACTAATGCCACATCATGCCCTTTAGGAAAACCCTCTATGATTCCAAAAAATGGTATAAATGGAAAGTCATTTGGCGGATGTGGGTTTTTGGTGTTACTTTAGTACACAGCTGAGCGGAGACGTGTGCGGTGTATGAACTCCTCGCAGCCCATGGTATATTCTTTGTATGAGGACTGTACACATTGTAGTCACAAAGTAGACTTTCTGGGCCTCTGTTGTGGTTGTGCGTGGTTAGTTTTGCTCCGGTGCCGGCCAGAGAATGCGTGGAGATTGCGCAACATGGCCGCCGTGGACCACGCGCTGAGGTGTCCGCCCCGCACCTACTACTGCTGTATGTGAATTTACCATACCTCAATAAAGTCTACATCTAATATCACGGAAGTTGGTGAGTGCCGCACTTTTCTTTTTTGGACTTGTGTTGATGGAATCCCTTCATTGCTGAGCACTACCGCATTTGCCTGGATAGTCCGTGAATTTTTGCAGGGTTGGGTCCCTTGCTATTTTTATGTTCCAGTGTCAGTACCGGCTTTCTGGTGTGGAGAGGTAGTGCCACCATTCCCCATTTCTACGATTATATGGAAGCTTGACAATGTTGCAGGTGTCTACCTAGAGAAATGATATGGTGCGCGCCCTATGTGCACAGTATTTTGCGACTTTTGAAGATTCCCGACACTTTTCCAAAGTGTCATGGGAAAGTGGGCCGGCTTTCCGCTGGATTGGCTATAAGTTATGCCAGAACCTGAAGTAATAAGACACAAATAGAAAAATAGATGGTCGGCACTTCTCACCAAGACCACTGGAATCCAGGTCGTGGGGGAGCAACAAAAAGATTGAATAAGCGGGGTGCTCAGTGTCGAAAAAACACATAAATAGAATGCAGCATGAAAAATATGTCCACGGCACTCACCCCGTTACGAATTTGTAAGAAAGTGCACGATACAGGGAGTGAAGGTAGAGCACATAAAGCCGGCCAACCGTGGAGAACCTGGAGTGAGTTATAGCTGACGTCAGAGCCAGCCACGAGCAAGTGTTCCTTCAGCATGTCCGACGCAGGGGGATCGGGACCGGTGAAAGGGACCACCACTTCTGATAATTGCCCCTCATTGTCTTTAGAATGTTTAGAACTGATTTTTCATGTCTCGATGTCATTTACTTTAACCATTCTTCGATAACCGGCAGCCGATATCTACTCTCATCCTATAATCAAGCGAGCTAATAGTAACACCCGGATTACCGGTCGCTTACTGTGCCTCGTTCTCGATGTCTGCCTTCAAATCCTAAATGAGTTCATTTTTTCATGAAACGGTAAAATGTCTCACTTTGAACATCTGCTGTGTGTTCTATTTTTTTATACTCATATTCCGCAGCGCTGTACAGACATTAATATCGCGCTGTCCCCTATGGGGCTCACAATCTAAGATCTATTGTGAATAAATTTGGGTCTAGGAGAATCAAATCACATTCAGTTTTTATTTACATTTTACACATGGCCCCAACTTTTTTGGAATTGGGGTTGTCATTTATACAATTATTCTATGTACATCAGGAGGGGGCAACACGCACATCATATAAAATACAACAAACAAGGAAACCGAGGGGAGGCTTGTCACCA
Source organism: Bufotes viridis (assembly GCA_033119425.1). Taxonomy (NCBI): domain Eukaryota; kingdom Metazoa; phylum Chordata; class Amphibia; order Anura; family Bufonidae; genus Bufotes; species Bufotes viridis. The sequence goes on along the minus strand of CM065592.1, from coordinate 8,144,251 downwards.
TCGCCTGGGTCAGTTAGCATCTGACATATTCCTGATACAGGGATTATAGCTTTTCTTGATATACTCAGTTTCTGCCTAACATGTTTCAACTGGAGGCAGGAGAAAAAAGAATCAGCCTGGGAGGTTATCCTGAAATTGACGAACACCCTAAAATTTCATAATTTCATAATTCTCAATGACAATCATTAAAGCAGCCAATATAAAAAGGAGATTCATTAGTAGCCGATACCTCTTAATGGAAAAGATGGCAAAACGCAAGCTTACGAGACCACTCAAGTCTCTTCGTCAGATGACAAGTATCTGAAGAGTCGTAGATTTATACACAAAAGGACACAGGAATAGTGAGGAAGAGGAGACAATCATGAAGGACCGACCAATATGTACGGCGGAGTAAACTGGTGCAGAAGCTACAGAGAATCAGAATGATGAACCCAGGAGATCTGAGGAGCAAATTCCTCAAATATGTAGGAGGACATAATCAGATTGTATTAAAGGTTTTCATGAGATTGTGTTCCCAAGTTCTCCTGTCCATCTCAGATTTAAAATTTCCCTTTAATATCAAGACCATCGTGTCTGTAAAAATGCTTTGGTACAGGTAGGTCTTTCCTTTGTCTGGCGATGAGAGTTCATTCTTATTCTAAGCTTTGCTAAAAAAAAATTGTTATAATGCTGTACGGAGATCCTTCTCCGTACAGCATTAGAATGTACTCCCTCCAAAGAAGTCAGGAAGTCACATGTGACTTCGTTGAATAACTTTGGTAATTTATTATTACAGTGAAAAACCACTTCAAAACTTGGAACCAGAGCAGTGTTTGGTTCCAAGGTTTTTTGCTGTAATAATCAATTACCAACGTTATTCAACGAAGTCGTGCGAATAACAGCTTTCACCTCATCGGACTCAGTATATTCTAATACTGCACTTAGAAGGATCTCAGCACAGTATTTATAAGAAATTTGTTAGCTAAGTGACTTCGGATGTAGCATTCGAAGTCGCTTTGCTCATCTCTAGTTATTTTTATGAAGTAGACCACATATGGCATGGCAGAGGCGAAGGTACCTGGGATCTCATAATCCTGATATGTGTTGGGTATCTGTATCATGAGTGGTCATTATGTATGGTCTTACAATTTGTCAGGTATCAGGGAATTGATGGTGGGATGAAAATGATGAGTCTGATGTTGTCTAGATCCAGTCGGAATGATTATGATATTGCCAGTGTAATGTATTTGCATATCATGGGATCATTTTACTTCCAGTTGCGTTGCTGGTCTTCTGTGGATATGTACGATCACCAAGCCAAGTCAACGCCAGCCTTGGTGAGCAATATTGTGTCCTCCACTAGAGCCAAACATGATATATTCCTCCGAGGCTTAGAAGAAGAATAGAGAGCTCATCGCAATACAAAATTAAAAAGGAAAGGTCTCCCCCCTGTACCAAAACATTACTAAAGTTATGACTACATCATTACAGACATGAAAGTCCTGATATTAAAAGGGAATATGAAATCTCAGAGGAGCAGGACAGTCTGGCAGGACAAGCTCATGACATCCTTTGACGCACTCAGATCAGGAATTATTGTTACATGGAGTTTGCAACCCAATTTACTGCTACGACTGGTCCACTCCTAGTCCTCTGCTCTACATCACTTGTCTCACCAACCTCGCTATTCCTATGTATTTTGTGTATAGGTAAGTGACTTCATCAGACACGTTAGGACACAGTATCTGAGGAATCAGCGTAGTCACAAAAACTTGCAATTTTGTAAAGTTTTTCAGTTAGCCATTAAAAGGTATCAATCAATAAAGCGGCAGAGTGGTGAAGCATGGGGGGGGGGGGGGAGTGGTGGCATCCAGCTGGTAGACGGACGACATATGAGTCTTCTACAGCCCATAGTATTCTTTCACACAAGGGGTTTTATTGATAGTTTTTATTTTAAAAAAATCCTCAAACGGACGTCTTTGTGTGAATTTTCTCATGTCTACTAAGTATTGATTTAGTTGCAAAGCCTTTTTTACATACGGCACACTGATGTGGCCTGTCGCCTGAGTGAGTGCTCAGATGTACACGAAGTTGGACTTTTTCTGTAAAGCATTTCCCACATTCTGAACATGAATATGGCTTCTCTCCTGTGTGATATCTCTTATGTGTTGAATAATGTGAACTACTTGCAAAACATTTTCCACATTCTACACATGAGAAAGGTTTCTCTCCTGTGTGAATTCTCTCATGTATAACGAGACTTGATTTTTCCGTGAAAGATTTCCCACATACTGAACATGAAAATGGCTTCTCTCCTGTATGAACTTTCTCATGTTTCCCAAGAGCTGATATATTTCTAAAACATTTCCCACACTCTGAACATGAATACGGCTTCTCTCCTGTGTGAATTTTCTGATGCATGACAAGACTTGATTTTTCTGAGAAACATCTCCCACATTCAGAACATGAATATGGTTTCTCCCCTGTGTGAATTTTCTGATGTTTAATAATATATGATTTATCTACATAGTATTTCCCACATTCTGGACATGAATACGGCTTCTCTCCCGTGTGACTTCTCTGATGTACAAAGAGAGCAGATCTATCTGCAAAACATTTTCCACACTCTGAACATGAATACGGTTTCTCTCCTGTGTGAACTCTCAAATGTCTTACAAGAGTTGATTTCATCATAAAACATTTCCCGCATTCTGAACATGAATGTGGCTTCTCTCCTGTGTGCTTTTTTTTATGTACAGAAAAACTAGCATAGCTTGTAAACTCCTTTCTACATTCTGCACAGTAAAGCTCGTTACCTCCTTTCTTTCTTGTATTTGTGGTAACGATCTGTGATTGGCCAGGAGAAGGTTCCTCCTGATTAGGAGGATTCCCTGACAGATCTGGACGTGTAACAATCTGTGGTAGGTTAGAAGATTCCTCATGATTAGGAGGATTACATGAAAGATACGTAGAGTGAAGTCCTGGATGTACATTTAAGTTAATAGGGTTTTCTCCTGAAGAGCGCTGCATGACATCTTTATAATTCTGTGATCTGACGTTTCCCTCAGAGTTCCTACTGGGATTTTCTGTTGGGATTAAAGATAAATTTTGTCATTTGTTGTTCAATCCAAAGTATTCAAATATAAAACATCCCTATTAAGCTGGGAACATACAGTATGCTTTTTTATAAACACTATTGGACTCAATCCTCAAAGAAAATTAACAATTATACAAAAAAATATACCGTAACAAAAAAAAAATTACCTACAATTTTGTACAATGTGCCAGCAATGTATCCCCCAACCATTCTATCCCTCTCCGAGGCCAAACGACAAAAAGAGCTGTAACACTTTAGCCAAAGAGGTCAAGCGTCAGCACTACATATCCGCCAGGTCACCTTCGAACGTCCCAGCGTACCCTTGGACCTCCTCCATCTCATAATCAGAAAAAAACAGCCTCCACTTTCCCATACAGAAGCTAATTAGATGGTCTTTTTGTCTGACTGCGGCAAGCCTAGGTATTAATTGCTGCATAGTGGGAATATGCGACGTCAACCACCCTGATAATAGGCACTACTTAGCTAGAAAAGACGGTAGATGGACGGATTCCCTAAGAGAGGCAAGTGGTCTTTGCCCAGTATAAAATATCCTCTCTATAGGACCCAGGCCTCCCTGGAACCTACATACACGGTGCACTAGGCCCAAAACCTATCTCTAATAGGAGCTAAGCCTAGGAAAGTCCCACAGTCCATGACGTCCCACATCGGGGGTATAAGATTTTCTTGTCTGGAGTGGTAGGAGATAGAGCCATCGTAAAAGCTTACAGTCTTTCTGTCTCAGGTCCTCTCTATGATCTATCACCCCCTACCACTTTATAAATAGTCATATCCTCCAACATTTGAGATTCCAGGTGGGCCCATTATATAAACTCCGCAAAGCGCAAGGGGTATTAAGGTAACCAGATGGAGCAACTGTCCCTCATCATCCCTGTCCACCTTAAGTACCTCATGGGTCAGTGATTTATTCATCAAGATTAGCACCCCTGACTTTTTACCGCAGGCCGGTGAGCCATGGGCAGATCTCACTCGCAATTCACGCATTGAATCCGTTGCCCCCAAATGAGTCTCCTGCAGCAAAGTGTTGTCAGCTTTTTCAGATATCGGAGAAGCATCACTCTGGATGCAGGGGATTGACGCCCCTACACGTTCCAAGAAATGGTGGTACAGTAAACAAGCTATAACCTCGAGAAGAACCACACTAGGGCTGCAGCTATCGACTATTTTTGTAATTGAGAATTCTATCGATTGATCCAACGATTAATCGAGTACTCTAATAACAAAAATCGAATTAAAAGAACGTTTTTCTTTATAAAAACTCATTAGTCCCCGCCCAGTGCCATCAGCTTCCACCCCAGTGCCATCAGCTTCCACCCCAGTGCCATCAGCTTCCACCCCAGTGCCATCAGCTTCCCCCTCAGTGCCATCAGCTTCCACCCTAGTGCCATTAGCTTCCACCCCAGTGCCATCTGCACCCCCCCTAGTGCCACCAGCTGCCCCTCCAGTGCCATCAGCTTCCTCCCCTGCACCACCAGCTGCCCCTCCAGTGCCATCAGCTTCCCCCTGCACCACCAGCTGCCCCTCCAGTGCCATCAGCTTGCCCCCCCCCAGTGCCACCAACTGCCCCCTCCTAGACATGTCCCCAACTCCAGTACTTACCTTTCCCGTAGGGGGCGCTGCTCCACAGCTCTTCTTCTCTGTGCGCTGCACTGACGTCCTGACGTCACACAGCGTTGGGTCATAGTGCGCGCTTACATGCACTATGACCTGACGATGTGTCAGGATACAGTACAGTGCAACGCGGTGCGAGCCGGGTAATAGCAAGCGCTTCACTCCCGCTCCGTGGTCACATGACACAAACAAATCCTTGATGTAAAAGATTTCCATCGAGGATTTTTTTGTGTCGAATTACTCGATTCAATCGAGTAATCGTTTCAACCCTAACCACACCTCCTGCAAACCTCCGAGACTGCAGGATGTAGCTTATGGAGGAGATCAGGGCTATGATACCAGTGCATCAGTACGGTATATTGTACTGGTTCTCCTCACATCTCATAGTGAGGACTTCACCGCCCAACTTTAAACGAGGGGCCAAGTGTTATCAGGCAGTCTCTTTCCCAGGTATATGTATCAAAAATAACAATAGGGTACCTAAAATGTAACTTTTAATGATAAAGGTTAAAAATTGCCCAAAAAATGAAAAAAATGAACTAAAAAACACGGTTGACAAATCTGTCAGCCATGTAGTTTAGATACTGCATAATGTGATGAGCATAGAGATGAACAAAAGGGATAGGATAGAGATAAAGTAGCTGGGTCTCTGACCCTAGTAACCCCTATCCTAACACGATAAGGACCTGACACCTATATTCTCCCCTTGGGGACAGGACAGTGACTGCCCAGCTTCGTCAAGCAAAAAGGAGAGGGGAAGAAAATAGGAGTGACAAAAAGTAGAACCGTCCCAACGCGTTTCTTTGGCCAACGCCAATTCATCAGGGGACTAAATAGATTGAACAGATAATCCTCAAAGGTTCAATGCCACACGTAAACTAGAGCTGTAGAGGTATCCACAATTAAAGTGGATGGACACAATCGTCACCTACCCCAATTGGACCGCTCCAGTCTTATTGTATAGTGTGGATATGATACTCAAACATTACAAATAGTCGGAGTAAACCGCAGGGGTGCTGGTAGAAAAGACATATTCCCCTCAGCGGCAGTTATTACATCACATAAAAAGACAAACACATGCTCAGCTACTTAGCTCGTTCTCCGCTAGTGGAGCATGATGATCGCGGGTGTTCAGTGCGGGTATGCAGTTCTCCGCATGTGGCAGTGGCGCAGGCCGGCCGGCGTCTGGCGTTTAAATAGCCCGCCGTATGAGCCGCGCCTCCGCCCTCGCCGCTCCACGTGACTTATCATGTGGGCGTGTCCAAGGGAGGCACTGAGTCCGCCAGTGCCTCTCCTCTAGTGCGTCATTCCACTGCGTCAGCCAGTGATGGGAGGATCAATGATATCTGATCCGCCCACCGTGACCCAGTGAAAACGCCCATAAAGGTAGGAGGTGTTGCTAGGCAAGAAAACAACACCTTTTGAGCACAACAATGGTGCGATGTTTAAAGGCGCGTACACACCTAAATAAGGTAGAGGCGCCTGTAAGGGTTTATTATTACATAAGCAGGTAGCCTGTGATCATTCCTGAAAATAGAATCACTGTAATCAATGGTGGAGGGTGACATAAAATAAAAGATGTAAATTGTGTCTTAATGACAGTCACAAAGATATGATGTCAATAAAGAATGGCGATCCACACATCTCAAATAATATTCAGCCTTAGTTTAGGTATCATATATCAGATGTGTGGGACCACCAGATGTCAAAGCATATATAAAAATGGGGAGTAAGAGGATGACTGTCCTAAGTGGGTATACTATACAGGAGATGTCAATTAAACACCAGGTTTCAGTCATACCACAGAGGTGTATACCTATATAGTATTGCAACCTCACAGGGGCCAATGTATCCAATTAAACGGTGTTTGATCTTTAAACCATTATATCCATGAAACCATTGTATCCGTCTATAAAATGAGAACACATTGATATAATTACACTTTTCTCAGGTGCAATGTTACCATGTTATTAAATGAAACAGCCAAACCATAGTTGTTCATTTAATCCACCTGGGTGAGAGGTTTTTAACTCATAAATCCACCATGTCTCACGTTGCAATAGTTTCTTATTCCAGTCGCCGCCCCTCTTGGGTGGTCTTACCAGTTCAATAGCCGTGAAGCGGACCTTAGAAAAGTCACCACCATGTGCTATTTCTACATGTTTAGCCACGGGAGTATCCTTTTTATGTCGGAGATCACTCAAGTGCTCACCGACTCGTCTCCTCAGCTCTCTTGAGGTCTTTCCAACATATTCAATTCCACAGGGGCATGTGAATTTGTAAATCACCCCTCTGGAACGACAGTTGATAAACTCTCTAATGCTATACTTTTTACCAGTGACACCACTTGTAAAGCTACGTGACTGTAGGATGTAAGGACAGGCCACACAGCCACTACAGTGGTAGCATCCTGTTATAGGTTTCAACCAGGTGCCACCATTTGTGTTTACATTATCTTCAAAGTGGCTGTGGACCAAGCGATCCCGTAAGCTTCGTCCCTTACGGTAAGTAATAGTCGGTTTTACTGAGATGACCTTTCCAATGTCCGAATCTAGACGCAAAATGTCCCAATGTTTCTCCAGAATGTTTCTAACCTCATGGGCACCTGTATCATACGTGCCAATCAATCGGATCATCTTTTCTTCATCTCTCTTAGGAGTAGAATGTAAGAGTGATGTTCTATCTGCCATTTTGGCCCTTGTAAAGGCCTTCTTGAGACATCTGTCAGGATACCCCTCTCATGGAAGCGTCTCCGTAGGTCATCTGCCTGAATCTTAAAATCACGAAATGTGGAGCAGTTTCTCCTCATTCGTAGGTACTGGCCTACCGGAATCCCTCGCTTCAATGACGGTGGATGATAACTATTCCAATTCAGCAACGAATTTGTTGCTGTAGGTGTCCGGTAGGTACATGTCTGGAGAAAGCCATTAGTACCTCTAGTGATCAATATGTCTAGAAAGGGTAGGCTCGTCATATTAAACTCCGACGTAAATCTCATATTGATGTCATTCTGATTGAGTTCACCAATAAATTCATCAAATTCAATTCTACTCCCCTTCCAAATCAAAAAAATATCGTCGATGAATCTGCCCCAGGTCACCACCTTGTCAATGTGAGTGACCGGGGCATCACCGAAGACGAGGGTCCTCTCCCACCAGCCCAGGAACAAATTAGCATACGACGGGGCACAAGAACTCCCCATCGCCGTGCCCCTGAGCTGGTGGTAGAGGACCCCCCCAAAAAGAAAAAAGTTGGTCACATGACACAAACAAATCCTTGATGTAAACGATTTCCATCGAGGATTTTTTGTGTCGAATTACTCGATTCAATCGAGTAATCGTTTCAACCCTAACCACACCTCCTGCAAACCTCCGAGACTGCAGGATGTAGCTTATGGAGGAGATCAGGGCTATGATACCAGTGCATCAGTACGGTATATTGTACTGGTTCTCCTCACATCTCATAGTGAGGACTTCACCGCCCAACTTTAAACGAGGCGCCAAGTGTTATCAGGCAGTCTCTTTCCCAGGTATATGTATGTCTAGTCATCCGGACTGGATCTGGATTTGAGAGGATTGCATATCTGAAATTAATCCACTATTAGAGGGCCCTCTTCTGCGGAATCACTCAAATGCATTCCCCCACCAGAAGCAGATCGGCTGACACCACTGCTTTCAGTACACAATCAGCTTTTGTGTCACCCTCACTTTCTCATAGATTGCAAGCTCTTGCGAGCAGGGCCCTCGCTTCTAGTGTTTCAGGTGTATATTGGCCGTTTACAATGTCTGAACTTGTAAAGCGCTGCGGAATATGGTGGCGCTATAGAAAAAAAAAGATTATTATTATTTGGAGGGGAGACGGTCACCCCTGAAAACGCCGCCTCAGTAGAGTGCCTAATTTGGGTGTAGAAGGATATAGCTGAGGGGGCTGCATATTTAGCTAAGGACATCTCTCTCAAATATGGATCCACCATGTCTGAGAAGTGGAACATTTTCTTTTGAAGCCATGGACCAGTAGCATGTTCGGTTACACTATCCTGAGGGAGGTCATGGAAGACTGTCGGGTATCTAAGAGAAATTTATGGCTGCAGGTGATCCAAACGGCCCGAGTAAGCACTATGGGACCAAGCAAACCTGTAGGAGTAGAAGGAGTATATGGGCTCGACCAGAAGAATGAGTTTGGATAAATAGACCAGAGTTTCTCAATTGGCATCCAATGTTGTAAGCGGAGAGGGAAGCCCTAAGGTCGCACAACGCAGTGCACATGCCCAGTCTACTCCTTATACTGTCATTGGTTTCGCTTAAATGGGTTGTCAGCTTTTTACCATCGATGACCTATTGTTTGTAATTCTTGTAATTACACTGCTCACCACGGCAATTACTACAGCGAGCGGGTAAACCGAGGAGGCAGCGCTGCTTTTTCTTCGAAAGGACTGATCGGTGGGGGGTGCAGGGAGTCAGACCCCCCGATCTCATATTGATGACCTATCCTGAGAACCAAACACGCTGCTTGATTGCCAAAGGTCAATTGTCTGACGGAAACGTTGCGATACTATGTGTGGCTTATTCCATTCGAATTATTCAGGATATGGTGATACTGTATGGAAACGGTTTATGACTAATGCTAAATATCTCTGGAGTGCCGTGGATTTCAATATATTTTGTGATTGGCATTTGCCCTCTACATGCACCTGAATCCAATACATTTTTGGGTGTGCAGATCACGTACTCTCAATTCTATCCTGCGAATAGATCAGCAATGGTAAAATGACCAGAGCGAACAATAAAAAACCCAGAGGCTTTAGAAGGCACTGATTGGAGACCCCTGAATGCTGCCAATGTCGGGCATTTACCCCTGCCTGTGGGACAGCGCAGAGACTGATACTGAAATGATGACCTCCACGACTATTCACCGTACCACTTATGTTCCACATCATCCCCTATGGCAGGGATCAGCAACCTCCGGCACTCCAGCTGTTGTGAAACTACGACTCCCAGCATGCTCCATTCACTCCTTTGGGAGTTGCTGAGGAGGTGTGCATGCTGGGAGTCATAGTTTCACCACAGCTGGAGTGCCATAGTTGCAGATCCCTGCCCTATGGGCAGTTTTGGATACGTGCACCAGGACTCCTATCAATGTAGTAGAGGTAGTCCCGCAGGGGGAAGGCACAAGACCATCCTGTAGACATGGCTTGGCTCTGATGGACCCTCGCTCAAGTAACTTTTACAGAAAATGCCCCACGAGTTGGGCAAAGGCATCCCTGGGTAAGGAAACTGGTATGGAACCAGGAAAGGAGACTTCAGTGGGATACCCCAGTCCATTCAGAGTGAGAGAATATGCTACGGGCTGTGTATGGGGGAGTCCACGTGTCATGAGCCTTCTCTGGGGCCACTCTTGGGATTCACTCTTCTCTCAGAGTAGATATACTCGATATGTAGGCACTATTTACTGGGCAGCGCCAGTTTTCTTTTGTTTGTATTTGCCCCGTCTCCTTTGATAGATGCTGCAGAGTACAGATCACCCACGTGTAGATGATCTCTATCCACCGACCTGGTCTGCACAGCGTATCGTGGACCAGCTCCGAATCATCGCCTCTTACTCCTCTGGCACCTGGACCTCTCAGTGTAAGTATTCTGATTGAAATGCTGAAATCTGGGAATCTGCATTACTGCCGATCACAGCCAGTTACTGTGTATGTAAAAGAAAAATTCACCAGCACTTGGAGGACCCTCACTTACCCCTCATGTCTTGGACATGTAAAAAAGACTCAAAAATATATACTCCACCAAATCCTTTATATTTAATAAAATCCTATTAACCTTCATTTAAAGTGTAGCTGCAGTTAAGAGTCTCTCTTTACAGGATATCCAAACCTGAAGACTTACTCTTATCAGCAAAACACCTGAAGAAACCTCCCAATTCCCTTCCCCCATTCATGATCCCATACCTGTGGTGACATGGACTGGAATGTCCTCCTCCACCTCACTCTTACACGGGGGATCGCCCATCATCCGCTCTTCTTCATCCTCCACTTTAATATCAGTCACATCTTCCCCCTGATTTGTCATCTGTAACAATTCAGGACAATACAGCAGACAGGTGGGAAATCTAACAGATCCACAGAAGAGACCCCCACCATCTATGACCCCTCTATGACTGCAGGACCCCCTATATAGATGTGTATAGGGCTCAGCTCCGTCTACCTGATGGTTCTCTGGGGGCTTCTCCTCCGGACAGTCCTGGGAATACAGAGGACGGGGACATCTCTCGGGGGGATTTCCTTCTATGAGTCCATCTGTAGGAAACACACAGGGACAGGAGAGATTATTACATGTGATGATGAGATGATGGGAGTAGTAGTCAGGTGACCCATGACAGCCCCCCTCCTTACCCTGCTGATCGCCCCATAAATCCGTCTCCTCTTCTTCATCTTTAACCTCAACCTTAATATCCATCAGATTTTCAATCTTTGGGTCAATCCCTTTCTGGTCAGATTCTGGGGACACTTCAGCTCCATCTACCTGATGGTTCTCTGGGGGCTTCTCCTCCGGACAGTCCTGGGAATACAGAGGACGGGGACATCTCTCGGGGGGACTTCTCCTCCTGGATCCATCTGTGGAGACACAAGCACACAGTGACTGAATACATGGCCTCCTGTAGATCTGTCTATGGATCAGACTCTTCTCTCGGCTCCTTCTCTTCTAGGTTTAGTGATCGGGGCCTCAATAACAATGTTCTGCTCCTCACCAACTTTCTGCCAAACCCCAAGATAATCCAGTCACCCTACAGAGAAATCCCAGGCCTGGAGCTGATCTCCCATCCAGAGACTCGGCTTTCACTTCTTCCTCAGAGGTGGAAGACACATAATATTAATCTTTATTTATTCTGTGGTTTATATTTTGATAGTAGATCCACTTTCAAGATCATAGCAAGATGCTCGCCTATGCACTAGGCTACTTAGGAGTCAGGCGACCCCCAAAGGCGTCCACACACAATGCTGTAACCTTCTGTCAGGCGGAGGGAAGACCACACTACAGATGCACAACAATTACAGGAACGCGCTGTGGTCTACTATGCGATAGAGACACTATAGCACACCGACTTTCAATGGTAACACAGGAAAGTCGTACTTCGAGGATGTGGGAATGTTTAGAACAGTAAGGAATGACTTATTAAATGTTGATATTTAATATACAACAAAGTACAGCGCTACAAGTTAAAAAAAGATGACAAAAAGACTTACACATAAGAAAACAAAATGGAATTTGGTTGGTTAAGGATCCACGCTGGGAGCACAGCTGAAATCCCATCAGTCCTACATTAGATGTCTCTCGTGGCTCTGACCATGTGTGGTTTTCAGTATGCAATTTTTAAAGTGGTCTTACTTGACCAGAATAAAGTGGTCTTACTTGACCAGAATAAAGTGGTCTTAGCCGACCAGAATAAAGTGGTCTTAGCCGACCAGAATAAAGTGGTCTTAGCCGACCAGAATAAAGTGGTCTTAGCCGACCAGAATAAAGTGGTCTTAGCCGACCAGAATAAAGTGGTCTTAGCCGACCAGAATAAAGTGGTCTTAGCCGACCAGAATAAAGTGGTCTTAAAAGGCGGAAAATGCTCCGAACCCCATATGCTGTTGTGCATTTCTAACCAGGGAAGCAAATCCTGCACATGTGGTCCGTTCATAGCAGCGATCCCCAGAAAAAATGCATACAATGGAGGATGCCGGCAACGGACCACACATACCACAAAGACATCCTACACAGGATAGCCAAATGTGTGGATGTGGTTGGCTACATAAAACGGAGATTTACAATAAATGGTGCACTTGACAAAATATGGCTAAACCCTCACACTGATATTAAAATGAGAGTTTCGCCAAAATATTTTTATATAAAATACATATATGTGAATGGAGGCCTCAGACAGACGCCATACTGTGGCCTCCCTCACCACAGACTTCCATGTTGCTGGACATTGACGGATAGTAGAACATGGCACACTATGCGTTACCGTACTGCAGATTCCTGCAAAAAAGTATCTGTTAACATATATGTTTTTTTTCCAATGGACCTCTATGGCGAGTATTCGCAGAACCGTTGGAGCTTCGTGTAGACGTCCTCCATATGGAGAAAGTCATCTTTTATGTTCTGCCTGTCTCCACTACCCCGCTGCTTTTGGGTCTTCTCTGGCTTTGTCAACACTGTCGTGTGCTGGACTGGAACTCTGGACTGGTGTTGGGCTGGACTTAGGCCTGCCATACCCAATGTCTGTCTAAAGTGCTTCCTGTCCACAAGTGTGCATGGCTACCAACTACACAGCTAAGCAGATGTCCTTGATAAAAAAACAAGCACTTTGCCACCTAATCCGCCTTATGACTGTCCAATTGATCTGTTACCTGAAGACACTCCGCCGAGAGGTCGGGTATAACCCCTTTCATAACCCCCCCGAGGCCTACAGCTACTGGCAATAAATGACAAAAAGGGGCTTTCAAAAAAATACAAATCTGAGGGGTTTACAAGTTCTTAAAATCTGTAAAAAGGAGATGAAATCTGCAAAAATACAAAACGAACAGCAGGTGGCAAAAGAGAGCAAAACATATCAAAAAAATATTCTTTAAATATATACACACTAAAATACCAAGGTCTGAGCAGGTAGGTCCCCTAAATGATGGTAAAAGGGGGGGGGAGGTAGTCACTGAAGATAAGGAAAAGGCAGAGTTACTAAATGGGTTTTTTAGCTCTGTATATACAAAAGAAGAGAAAGGAGCAGATATCTGTGGTGCTGGGGCTGTTAGTACATCCAGTAATATACTCAATAGGCTTACTGTAGATATGGTCCAAGACAAATTTAAGGTAAAGCTACGGGTCCACATGGATTACACCCATTACACTTGGTACAGTGCCACCAGCAGTCAGGCTCATCTCCGCTCCAAACTACAAAGAATAAAACAGATTGTAACCGGCGTCTTCTCTTTTGCACGTTTATACCAATCCACACATAAGACGAGGCTGTAGCGGATCCTCCACCAATCTCCAAGATGGCTGCTGCTACAGTGTGCTCTGCGGCGTCTGGGCTGCACCACTGCTCATGTCTCCACATCACATCTGCTCCGTTTTCCTATACGGACTGTCACGCAACGTCATCTTCACAAAACTTTACACACAGAGACAACAGCAAATATTTGGCTACCATCTCACTCCTGTGTGCGCATGCGCCAGCTAATGCCCAATGAGCAGAAGGCGCCATGTCCCCATGGTCACCCACCATTCACCACAGGCAGCGGACTCTGTCTGTGCGCTCCGGCTTCATGCTCCCACATCTCGGAGAACCGCTGTCACTTTATAATTGGTCCCTGTGTCTCACATACTTCACATATCCCTCCAGCCACGGTGGGTGCACAGGAACGCTCGCAGGGCCTGCAGCTCACCTTGTCCTACCACAAATGTGCTAATCGTATATACACTGTGTCCATCTTACATCATATCACCTACATGTGATAAAAATAATCTAAAAAACAAGTAGAGGCCTGGACAGAAGGGCGGCAGTGGATGTAGTGAGGTGAGTAGAAGCCTGGACAGAGGGGCATCTCGGAGAACCGCTGTCACTTTATAATTGGTCCCTGTGTCTCACATACTTCACATATCCCTCCAGCCACGGTGGGTGCACAGGAACGCTCGCAGGGCCTGCAGCTCACCTTGTCCTACCACAAATGTGCTAATCGTATATACACTGTGTCCATCTTACATCATATCACCTACATGTGATAAAAATAATCTAAAAAACAAAAAATTCCCCCATAAAACGTACAGCAGAGGAATACAGGGGCCCCACATTTACATTGAACTCAATATTTAACCCTCTTAACACTTCTATACAGATTGCCGATTGGTGGAGTATCCGTTACAGCCGAAACGCGGCCTCGTCTTAAGTGTGGACTGGAATAAAATTGCAAAAGAGAAGACGCCGGTGACAATGTTTTTTATTATATACAGGAGTATGCGACTCCTGTAAGGACAGAAGTAGTAGTCAGACTAAGCTGATTTTTTTGTATGAGGAGGTGAGTAGAAGCCTGGACAGAGGGGCGGCTGTGGATGTAGTGAGGTAAGTAGAAGCCTGGACAGAGGGGCGGCTATGGATGTAGTGAGGTAAGTAGAAGCCTGGACAGAGGGGCGGCTGTGGATGTAGTGAGGTAAGTAGAAGCCTGGACAGAGGGGCGGCTGTGGATGTAGTGAGGTAAGTAGAAGCCTGGACAGAGGGGCGGCTGTGGATGTAGTGAGGTAAGTAGAAGCCTGGACAGAGGGGCGGCTATGGATGTAGTGAGGTAAATAGAAGCCTGGACAGAGGGGCGGCTGTGGATGTAGTGAGGTAAGTAGAAGCCTGGACAGAGGGGCAGCTGTGGATGTAGTGAGGTAAGTAGAAGCCTGGACAGAGGGGCGGCTGTGGATGTAGTGAGGTAAGTAGAAGCCTGGACAGAGGGGCGGCTGTGGATGTAGTGAGGTAAGTAGAAGCCTGGACAGAGGGGTGGCCGTGGATGTAGTGAGGTCAGTAGAAGCCTGGACAGAGGGGCGGCTGTGGATGTAGTGAGGTAAGTAGAAGCCTGGACAGAGGGGCGGCTGTGGATGTAGTGAGGTGAGTAGAAGCCTGGACTGAGGGGCGGCTGTGGATATAGTGAGGTAAGTAGAAGCCTGGACAGAGGGGTGGCTGTGGATGTAGTGAGGTGAGTAGAAGCCTGGACTGAGGGGCGGCTGTGGATGTAGTGAGGTCAGTAGAAGCCTGGACAGAGGGGCAGCTGTGGATGTAGTGAGGTCAGTAGAAGCCTGGACAGAGGGGCGGCTGTGGATGTAGTGAGGTAAGTAGAAGCCTGGACAGAGGGGCGGCTGTGGATGTAGTGAGGTGAGTAGAAGCTTGGACAGAGGGGCGGCTGTGGATGTAGAGAGGTGAGTAGAAGCCTGGACAGAGAGGCGGCTGTGGATGAAGTGAGGTAAGTAGTAGCCTGGACAGAGGGGTGGCTGTGGATGTAGTGTGGTGAGTAGAAGCCTCGACAGAGGGGCAGCTGTGGATGTAGTGAGGTAAGTAGAAGCCTGGACAGAGGGGCGGCTGTGGATGTAGTGAGGTGAGTAGAAGCCTGGACAGAGGGGCGGCTGTGGATGTAGTGAGGTGAGTAGAAGCCTGGACAGAGGGGTGGCTGTGGATGTAGTGTGGTGAGTAGAAGCCTCGACAGAGGGGCAGCTGTGGATGTAGTGAGGTAAGTAGAAGCCTGGACAGAAGGGCGGCTGTGGATGTAGTGAGGTGAGTAGAAGCCTGGACAGAGGGGCGGCTGTGGATGTAGTGAGGTGAGTGGAAGCCTGGACAGAGGGGCGGCTGTGGATGTAGTGAGGTGAGTAGAAGTCTGGACAGAGGGCGGCTATGGATGTAGTGAGGTAAGTAGAAGCCTGGACAGAGGGGCGTCTGTGGATGTAGTGAGGTAAGTAGAAGCCTGGACAGAGGGGCGGCTGTGGATGTAGTGAGGTCAGTAGTAGCCTGGACAGAGGGGCGGCTGTGGAGGTAGTGAGGTCAGTAGAATCCTGGACAGAGGGGAGGCTGTGGATGTAGTGAGGTGAGTAGTAGCCTGGACAGAGGGGCGGCTGTGGAGGTAGTGAGGTCAGTAGAAGCCTGGACAGAGGGGCAGCTGTGGATGTAGTGAGGTCAGTAGTAGCCTGGACAGAGGGGCGGCTGTGGATGTACAGTCATGTGAAAAAATTAGGACACCCTTTGAAAGCATGTGGTTTTTTGTAACATTTTTAATAAATGGTTATTTCATCTCCGTTTCAACAATACAGAGAGATTAAAGTAATCCGACTAAACAAAGAAAACTGAAGAAAAGTCTTTTCAAGATCTTCTGTAAATGTCATTCTACAAAAATGCCTATTCTAACTGAGGAAAAAGATAGGACACCCTTGCCCCTAATAGCGAGTGTTACCTCCTTTGGCTGAAATAACTGCAGTGAGACGGTTCTTGTAGCCATCTACCAGTCTTCGACATCGGTCTGAGGAAATTTTACCCCACTCCTCAATGCAGAACTTTTTCAGCTGTGAGATGTTTGAGGGGTTTCTTGCACGTACAGCCCTTTTCAAGTCACCCCACAGCATCTCAATGGGATTCAAATCTGGACTTTGACTTGGCCATTCCAGGACTCTCCATTTCTTCTTTTTCAGCCAATCTTTGGTTGATTTACTAGTATGTTTTGGGTCATTGTCATGTTGCATGGTCCAGTTCCGCTTCAGCTTTAATTTTCTAACTGATGGTCTCACATGTTCTTCAAGCACCTTCTGATACACAGTAGAATTCATCGTGGATTCTATGATGGTGAGCTGACCAGGTCCTGCTGCAGCAAAGCAGCCCCAAACCATGACACTTCCACCTCCATGCTTCACAGTTGGTATGAGGTTCTTTTCTTGGAATGCTGTGTTTGGTTTACGCCAAACATGTCCTCTGCTGTTGTGTCCAAATAATTCAATTTTGGACTCATCTGTCCAAAGAACATTATTCCAGAAGTCCTGGTCTTTGTCAACTTTATCTCTGGCAAATGTCAGTCTGGCCTCGATGTTTCTCTTGGAAAGCAAAGGTTTCCTCCTTGCACACCTCCCATGCAAGTTAAACTTGTACAGTCTCTTTCTGATTGTAGAGGCATGTACTTCTACATCAACAGTAGCCAGAGCCTGCTGTAGTTCTCGAGATGACACTTTAGGGTTTTGGAGACCTCTTTTTAGCATCTTGCGGTCTGCTCTTGGGGTGAACTTGCTGGGGCGACCAGTCCTGGGCATGTTGGCAGTTGTTTTGAAAGCCCTCCACTTGTAGACTATCTTCCGGACAGTGGAATGGCTGATTTCAAAATCTTTGGAGATCTTTTAAATCCCTTCCCAGACTCATAGGCTGCTACAATCTTTTTCTGAAGTCCTCTGACAGCTCTTTTGCTCTCACCATGGTGCTCACTCTCACTTCAACAGTCAGGAGCACACCAAACTAAATGTCTGAGGTTTAAATAGGGCAAGCCTCATTCAACATGCAGAGTAACGATCTACTAATTATGTGCACCTGGTGTGATATACCTGTGTGAGATCTGAGCCAATTTAAGAGGGAATACATGTGAGGGTGTCCTATCTTTTTCCTCAGTTAGAATAGGCATTTTTGTAGAATGACATTTACAGAAGATCTTGAAAAGACTTTTCTTCAGTTTTCTTTGTTTAGTTGGATTACTTTAATCTCTCTGTATTGTTGAAACGGAGATGAAATAACCATTTATTAAAAATGTTACAAAAAACCACATGCTTTCAAAGGGTGTCCTAATTTTTTCACATGACTGTAGAGAGGTCAGTAGTAGCCTGGACAGAGGGGCGGCTGTTGATGTAGTGAGGTGAGTAGTAGCCTGGACAGAGGGGCGGCTGTGGATGTAGTGAGTTAAGTAGAAGCCTGGACAGAGGGGCGGCTGTGGATGTAGTGAGGTCAGTAGTGGTCTGGACAGAGGGGCGGCTGTGGATGTAGTGAGGTAAGTAAAAGCCTGGACAGAGGGGCAGCTGTGGATATAGTGAGGTAAGTAGAAGCCTGGACAGAGGGGCGGCTGTGGATGTAGTGAGGTAAGTAAAAGCCTGGACAGAGGGGCGGCTGTGGATGTAGTGAGGTAAGTAAAACTCTGGACAGAGGGGCGGCCGTGGATGTAGTGAGGTGAGTAAAAGCCTGGACAGAGAGGCGGCTGTGGATGTAGTGAGGTAAGTAGAAGCCTGGACAGAGGGGCAGCTGTGGATAAAGTGAGGTAAGTAGAAGCCTGGACAGAGAGGCGGCTGTGGATGTAGTGAGGTAAGTAGAAGCCTGGACAGAGGGGCGGCTGTGGATATAGTGAGGTAAGTAGAATCCTGGACAGAGAGGCTGCTGTGGATGTAGTGAGGTGAGTAGAAGTCTGGAAAGAGGGGCGGCTGTGGATGTAGTGAGGTAAGTAGAATCCTGGACAGAGGGGAGGCTGTGGATGTAGTGAGGTGAGTAGTAGCCTGGACAGAGGGGCGGCTGTGGAGGTAGTGAGGTCAGTAGAAGCCTGGACAGAGGGGCGGCTGTGGATGTAGTGAGGTGAGTAGAAGCCTGGACAGAGGGGCGGCTGTGGATGTAGAGAGGTCAGTAGTAGCCTGGACAGAGGGGCGGCTGTTGATGTAGTGAGGTGAGTAGTAGCCTGGACAGAGGGGCGGCTGTGGATGTAGTGAGTTAAGTAGAAGCCTGGACAGAGGGGCGGCTGTGGATGTAGTGAGGTCAGTAGTGGTCTGGACAGAGGGGCGGCTGTGGATGTAGTGAGGTAAGTAAAAGCCTGGACAGAGGGGCAGCTGTGGATATAGTGAGGTAAGTAGAAGCCTGGACAGAGGGGCGGCTGTGGGTGTAGTGAGGTAAGTAGAAGCCTGGACAGAGGGGCGGCTGTGGATATAGTGAGGTAAGTAGAAGCCTGGACAGAGGGGCGGCTGTGGATGTAGTGAGGTAAATAAAAGCCTGGACAGAGGGGCGGCTGTGGATGTAGTGAGGTAAGTAGAAGCCTGGACAGAGGGGCGGCTGTGGATGTAGTGAGGTAAGTAAAACTCTGGACAGAGGGGCGGCTGTGGATGTAGTGAGGTGAGTAGAAGCCTGGACAGAGAGGCGGCTGTGGATGTAGTGAGGTAAGTAGAAGCCTGGACAGAGGGGCGGCTGTGGATGTAGTGAGGTAAGTAGAAGCCTGGACAGAGGGGCGGCTGTGGATGTAGTGAGGTAAGTAGAAGCCTGGACAGAGGGGCGGCTGTGGATATAGTGAGGTAAGTAGAATCTTGGACAGAGAGGCGGCTGTGGATGTAGTGAGGTGAGTAGAAGCCTGGACAGAGGGGCTGCTGTGGATGTAGTGAGGTAAGTATCAACCTGGACAGAGGGGCAGCTGTGGATGTAGTGAGGTGAGTAGAAGTCTGGACAGAGGGGCGGCTGTGGATGTAGTGAGGTAAGTATCAGCCTGGACAGAGGGGCGGCTGTGGATGTAGTGAGGTGAGTAGAAGCCTGGACAGAGGGGCGGCTGTGGATGTAGTGAGGTAAGTAGAAGCCTGGACAGAGGGGCGGCTGTGGATGTAGTGAGGTGAGTAGAAGCCTGGACAGAGGGGCGGCTGTGGATGTAGTGAGGCGAGTAGAAGTCTGGACAGAGGGGCAGCTGTGAATATAGTGAGGTGAGTAGAAGACTGGACAGAGGGGGGGCTGTGGATGTAGTGAGGTGAGTAGAAGCCTGGACAGACGGGCGACTTTGGATGTAGTGAGGTGAGTAGAAGCCTGGACAGAGGGGCGGCTGTGGATGTAGTGAGGTAAGTAGAAGCCCGGACAGAAGGGCGGCTGTGGATGTAGTGTGGTAAGTAGAAGCCTGGACAGAGGGGCGGCTGTGGATGTAGTGAGGTGAGTAGAAGCCTGGACAGAGGGGCGGCTGTGGATGTAGTGAGGTGAGTAGAAGCCTGGACAGAGGGGCGGCTGTGGATGTAGTGAGGTGAGTAGAAGCCTGGACAGAGGGGCGGCTGTGGATGTAGTGAGGTGAGTAGAAGCCTGGACAGAGGGGCAGCTGTGGATGTAGTAAGGTGAGTAGTAGCCTGGACAGAGGGGCGGCTGTGGATGTAGTGAGGTGAGTAGAAGCCTGGACAGAGGGGCGGCTGTGGATGTAGTGAGGTGAGTAGAAGCCTGGACAGAGGGGCGGCTGTGGATGTAGTGAGGTGAGTAGAAGCCTGGACAGAGGGGCGGCTGTGGATGTAGTGAGGTAAGTAGAAGCATGGACAGAGGGGCGGCTGTGAATGTAGTGAGGTGGGTAGAAGCCTGAACAGTGGGGCGGCTGTGGATGTAGTGTGGTAAGTAGAAGCCTGGACAGAAGGGCGGCTGTGGATGTAGTGTGGTAAGTAGAAGCCTGGACAGAGGGGCGGCTGTGGATGTAGTGAGGTGAGTAGAAGCCTGGACAGAGGGGCGGCTGTGGATGTAGTGAGGTGAGTAAAAGCCTGGACAGAGGGGCGGCTGTGGATGTAGTGAGGTGAGTAGAAGCCTGGACAGAGGGGCGGCTGTGGATATAGTGAGGTAAGTAGAAGCCTGGACAGAAGGGCGGCTGTGGATGTAGTGAGGTAAGTAGAAGCCTGGACAGAGGGGCGGCTGTGGATGTAGTGAGGTAAGTAGAAGCCTGGACAGAGGGGCGGCTGTGGATGTAGTGAGGTAAGTAGAAGCCTGGACAGAGGGGCGGCTGTGGATGTAGTGAGGTGAGTAGAAGCCTGGACAGAGGGGCGGCTGTGGATGTAGTGAGGTGAGTAGAAGCCTGGACAGAGGGGCAGCTGTGGATGTAGTGAGGTGAGTAGTAGCCTGGACAGAGGGGCGGCTGTGGATGTAGTGAGGTGAGTAGAAGCCTGGACAGAGGGGCGGCTGTGGATGTAGTGAGGTGAGTAGAAGCCTGGACAGAGGGCGGCTGTGGATGTAGTGAGGTGAGTAGAAGCCTGGACAGAGGGGCGGCTGTGGATATAGTGAGGTAAGTAGAAGCCTGGACAGAAGGGCGGCTGTGGATATAGTGAGGCAAGTAGAAACCTGGACAGAAGGGCGGCTGTGGATGTAGTGAGGTAAGTAGAAGCCTGGACAGAGGGGCGGCTGTGGATGTAGTGAGGTAAGTAGAAGCCTGGACAGAGGGGCGGCTGTGGATGTAGTGAGGTGAGTAGAAGCCTGGACAGAGGGGCGGCTGTGGATGTAGTGAGGTGAGTAGAAGCCTGGACAGAGGGGCAGCTGTGGATGTAGTGAGGTGAGTAGAAGCCTGGACAGAGGGGCAGCTGTGGATGTAGTAAGGTGAGTAGTAGCCTGGACAGAGGGGCGGCTGTGGATGTAGTGAGGTGAGTAGAAGCCTGGACAGAGGGGCGGCTGTGGATGTAGTGAGGTGAGTAGAAGCCTGGACAGAGGGGCGGCTGTGGATGTAGTGAGGTGAGTAGAAGCCTGGACAGAGGGGCGGCAGTGATATACACATATCAGTGAATGCGGGTCTATGTACATACATGTAACGTGTCACAGTGCCCCAGCAATCAGTGTACTGCTGAGTCTATACGTCCCATGTCACAGCACTGGCACGCCCTCGCTAGCTGACTACTGATAAGGAAGCCAGGAGCAGGCGGACTAGCTGACTACTGATAAGGAAGCCAGGAGCAGGCGGACTAGCTGATTGCTGATAAGGAATCCAGGAGCAGGCGCACTAGCTGACTACTGATAATGAATCCAGGAGCAGGCGGACTAGCTGATTAATGATAAGGAATCCAGGAGCAGGCACACTAGCTGACTACTGATAATGAATCCAGGAGCAGGCGGACTAGCTGATTACTGATAAGGAAGCCAGGAGCAGGCGCGCTAGCTGACTGCTGATAAGAAAGCCAGGAGCAGGCGGACTAGCTGATTACTGATAAGGAATCCAGGAGCAGGCGCACTAGCTGACTACTGATAATGAATCCAGGAGCAGGCGGACTAGCTGATTACTGATAAGGAAGCCAGGAGCAGGCGCGCTAGCCGACAGCTGATAAGGAAGCCAGGAGCAGGCGCCCTAGCCGATAGCTGATAAGGAAGCCAGGAGCAGGCGCGTTAGCTGACTACTGATAAGGCAGCCAGGAGCAGGCGCCCTAGCAGATTACTGATAAGGAAGCCAGGAGCAGGCGCCCTAGCCGACAGCTGATAAGGAAGCCAGGAGCAGGCGCCCTAGCCGATAGCTGATAAGGAAGCCAGGAGCAGGCGCGTTAGCTGACTACTGATAAGGCAGCCAGGAGCAGGCGCACTAGCAGATTGCTGATAAGGAAGCCAGGAGCAGGCGCGCTAGCAGATTACTGATAAGGCAGCCAGGAGCAGGCGGTCTGCTGATAAGGCTGTGACTCATGGACATACGGCGTAGACGGTGTCCGCAGTGGGACAGCCCACCCGGCTGTAACTTCTCAATTAGGGCTCGTTCACACCGCCTTCTGCCGGGAGTCAGCCGGACCGGAGCCGGTATGCAAGGCGGGAGTTGTGCGGCCAATTCTCGGCGTGTTTGCGGACGCACAGCAGTGTGAACGAGCCCTGACAGGAGGGCGCGGTCTGCAGGACACCAGTCCCGGACTCCTCCTCCTGAAGTCATGAGGAGGACTCCAATCCTCCACTACCATCACCCCCATCATGCCCGCAGTGTCAGCCCCTGTTACCTGTGAGCGGAGCCTCCATCCCGGGCAGCTCCTCGTCCGGCTCCCTACTGACTAGAGTGGAGGGGCTCCTGTGAGCTGTGACGTCATGGAGGGGGCGGGGTCTCAGGATTTACTACAGAGGCTGCAGATCCTGGAGGAGTGATGTATTTACATGGGGCTGCAGATCCTGGAGGGGAGTGATGTATTTACATGGGGCTGCAGATCCTGCAGGGGAGTGATGTATTTACATGGGGCTGCAGATCCTGGAGGGGAGTGATGTATTTACATGGGGCTGCAGATCCTGGAGGGGAGTGATGTATTTACATGGGGCTGCATGCTGGAGGGGAGTGATGTATTTACATGGGGCTGCAGATCCTGGAGGGGAGTGATGTATTTACATGGGGCTGAAGATCCTGGAGGGGAGTGATGTATTTACATGGGGCTGCATGCTGCAGGGGAGTGATGTATTTACATGGGGCTGAAGATCCTGGAGGGGAGTGATGTATTTACATGGGGCTGCAGATACTGGAAGGGAGTGATGTATTTACATGGAGCTGCAGATCCTGGAGGGGAGTGGTGTATTTACATGGGGCTGCAGATCCTGGAGGGGAGTGATGTATTTACATGGGGCTGCAGATACTGGAGGGGAGTGATGTATTTACATGGGGCTGAAGATCCTGGAGGGGAGTGATGTATTTACATGGGGCTGCAGATACTGGAAGGGAGTGATGTATTTACATGGGGCTGCAGATCCTGGAGGGGAGTGGTGTATTTACATGGGGCTGCAGATCCTGGAGGGGAGTGATGTATTTACATGGGGCTGCATGCTGGAGGGGAGTGATGTATTTACATGGGGCTGCATATCCTGGAGGGGAGTGATGTATTTACATGGGGCTGCAGATCCTGGAGGGGAGTGATGTATTTACATGGAGCTGCATATACTGGAGGGGAGTGATGTATTTACATGGGGCTGCATGCTGGAGGGGAGTGATGTATTTACATGGGGCTGCATGCTGGAGGGGAGTGATGTATTTACATGGGGCTGCAGATCCTGGAGGGGAGTGATGTATTTACATGGGGCTGAAGATCCTGGAGGGGAGTGATGTATTTACATGGGGCTGCAGATCCTGGAGGGGAGTGATGTATTTACATGGGGCTGCAGATCCTGGAGGAGTGATGTATTTACATGGGGCTGCAGATCCTGGAGGGAGTGATGTATTTACATGGGGCTGCAGATCCTGGAGGAGTGGCGTATTTACATGGGGCTGCAGATCCTGGAGGAGTGATGTATTTACATGGGGCTGCAGATCCTGGAGGGAGTGATGTATTTACATGGGGCTGCAGATCCTGGAGGGGAGTGATGTATTTACATGGGGCTGCATATCCTGGAGGGAGTGATGTATTTACATGGGGCTGCAGATCCTGGAGGAGTGATGTATTTACATGGAGCTGCATATCCTGGAGGAGTGATGTATTTACATGGGGCTGCATGCTGGAGGGGAGTGATGTATTTACATGGGGCTGCAGATCCTGGAGGGGAGTGATGTATTTACATGGGGCTGAAGATCCTGGAGGGGAGTGATGTATTTACATGGGGCTGCAGATCCTGGAGAGGAGTGATGTATTTACATGGGGCTGCAGATCCTGGAGGGGAGTGATGTATTTACATGGGGCTGCAGATCCTGGAGGAGACGTTATACTGTATGGGGGCCACAAGGAGAGATTATATACTGTATGGGGGCGACCACAAGGAGAGTTATATACTGTATGGGGGCGACCACAAGGAGACGTTATACTGTATGAGGGCAGCCACAAGGAGACGTTATACTGTATGAGGGCAGCCACAAGGAGACGTTATACTGTATGGGGGCAGCCACAAGGAGACGTTATACTGTATGGGAGCAGCTACAAGGAGACGCTATACTGTATGGGGGCAGCGACAAGGAGACATTATACTGTATGGGGGCGGCCACAAGAAGACGTTATACTGTATGGGAGCAGCCACAAGGAGACGTTATACTGTATGGGGCAGCTACAAGGTGACGTTATACTGTATGAGGGCAGCCACAAGGAGACGTTATACTGTATGGGGGCAGCTACAAGGAGACATTATACTATATGGGGGCGACCATAAGGAGACGTCATACTGTATGGGGGCAGCTACAAGGAGACGTTATACTGTATGGGGGCAGCTACAAGGAGACGTTATACTGTATGGGGGCAGCTACAAGGAGACGTTATACTGTATGGGGGCAGCCACAAGGAGAGATTATATACTGTATGGGGGCAGCCACAAGGAGACGTTATACTGTATGGGGGCCACAAGGAGACGTTATACTGTATGGGGGCAGCCACAAGGAGAGATTATATACTGTATGGGGGCAGCCACAAGGAGATGTTATACTGTATGGGGCAGCCACAAGGAGACATTATACTGTATGGGGGCAGCCACAAGGAGACGTTATACTGTATGAGGGCAGCCACAAGGAGACGTTATACTGTATGGGGGCAGCCACAAGGAGGCGTTATACTGTATGGGGGCAGCTACAAGGAGACGTTATACTGTATGGGGGCAGCCACAAGGAGGCGTTATACTGTATGGGGGCAGCCACAAGGAGACGTTATACTGTATGGGGGCAGCCACAAGGAGACGTTATACTGTATGGGGGCAGCCACAAGGAGACGTTATACTGTATGGGGGCAGCCACAAGAAGACGTTATACTGTATGGGGGCCACAAGGAGATGTTATACTGTATGAGGGCAGCAACAAGGAGACGTTATACTGTATGGGTGCAGCCAAAAGGAGACGTTATACTGTATGGGCGCAACAAGGAGACGTTATACTGTATGGGGGCAGCCACAAGGAGACGTTATACTGTATGAGGGCAGCTACAAGGAGATGTTATACAGTATGGGGGCAGCCACAAGGAGACGTTATACTGTATGGCGGCAGCCACAAGGAGACGTTATACTGTATGGGGGCAGCCACATGGAGACGTTATACTGTATGGGGGCAGCCACAAGGAGACGTTATACTGTATGGGGGCAGCCACAAGGAGACGTTATACTGTATGAGGGCAGCCACAAGGAGACGTTATACTGTATGGGGGCCACAAGGAGACGTTATACTGTATGGGGGCAGCGACAAGGTGACATTATACTGTATGGGGGCCACAAGGAGACGTTATACTGTATGGGGGCAGCGACAAGGTGACGTTATACTGTATGGGGGCAGCCACAGGGAGACGTTATACTGTATGGGGGCAGCCACAAGGAGACGTTATACTGTATGGGGGCAGCCACAAGGAGACGTTATACTGTATGGGGCAGCCACAGGAGACGTTATACTGTATGGGGGCCACAAGGAGTCGTTATACTGTATGGGGGCAGCCACAAGGAGACGTTATACTGTATGAGGGCAGCCACAAGGAGACGTTATACTGTATGGGGGCCACAAGGAGACATTATACTGTATGGGGGCAGCAACACGGAGACGTTATACTGTATGGGGGCAGCCACAAGGAGACGTTATACTGTATGGGGGCCACAAGGAGAGGTTATACTGCATGGGGCAGCAACAAGAAGAGGTTATACTGTATGGGGGCAGCCACAAGAAGAGGTTATACTGTATGGGGGCAGCCACAAGGAGACGTTATACTGTATGGGGCAGCCACAAGTATAACGTCTCCATGTGGCTGCCCCCATACATTATAACCTCTCCTTGTGGCTGCCCCATACAGTATAACCTCTCCTTGTGGCTGCCCCCATACAGTATAACGTCTCCTTG
The DNA here is from genome assembly GCA_033119425.1 of Bufotes viridis. Classification (NCBI taxonomy): domain Eukaryota; kingdom Metazoa; phylum Chordata; class Amphibia; order Anura; family Bufonidae; genus Bufotes; species Bufotes viridis. Next base: position 8,117,588 of record CM065592.1, on the reverse strand, counting down.
TGGCTGCCCCCATACAGTATAATGTCTCCTCTGGCTGCCCCCATACAGTATAACGTCTCCTTGTGGCCCCATACAGTATAACGTCTCCTTGTGGCTGCCCCCATACAGTATAACGTCTCCTTGTGGCCCCCATACAGTATAACGTCTCCTTGTGGCTGCCCTCATACAGTATAACGCCTCCTTGTGGCTGCCCCCATACAGTATAACGTCTCCTTGTGGCTGCCCCATACAGTATAACGTCTCCTTGTGGCTGCCCCATACAGTATAACGTCTCCTTGTGGCTGCCCTCATACAGTATAACGTCTCCTTGTGGCTGCCCCATACAGTATAATGTCTCCTTGTGGCTGCCCCCATACAGTATAACGTCTCCTTGTGACTGCCCCCATACAGTATAACGTCTCCTTGTGCTGCCCCCATACAGTATAACGTCTCCTGTGGCTGCTCCCATACAGTATAACGTCTCCTTGTGGCTGCCCCCATACAGTATAACGTCTCCCTGTGGCTGCCCCCATACAGTATAACGTCTCCTTGTGGCTGCCCTCATACAGTATAACGTCTCCTTGTGGCTGCCCCCATACAGTATAACGTCTCCTTGTGGCTGCCCCATACAGTATAACGTCTCCTTGTGGCTGCCCCATACAGTATAACGTCTCCTGTGGCTGCCCCCATACAGTATAACGTCTCCTTGTGGCTGCTCCCATACAGTATAACGTCTCCTTGTGGCTGCCCTCATACAGTATAATGTCTCCTTGTGGCTGCCCCCATACAGTATAACGTCTCCTTGTGGCTGCCCCATACAGTATAACGTCTCCTTGTCGCTGCCCCCATACAGTATAACGTCTCCTTGTGGCTGCCCCATACAGTATAACGTCTCCTTGTGGCTGCCCCATACAGTATAACGTCTCCTTGTGGCTGCCCCATACAGTATAACGTCTCCTTGTGGCTGCCCCCATACAGTATAACGTCTCCTTGTGGCTGCCCCCATACAGTATAACGTCTCCTTGTGGCTGCCCCATACAGTATAACGCCTCCTTGTGGCTGCCCCATACAGTATAACGTCTCCTTGTGGCTGCCCCCATACAGTATAACGTCTCCTTGTGGCTGCCCTCATACAGTATAACGTCTCCTTGTGGCTGCCCTCATACAGTATAACGTCTCCTTGTGGCTGCCCTCATACAGTATAATGTCTCCTTGTGGCTGCTCCATACAGTATGACATCTCCTTGTGGCTGCCCCCATACAGTATATAATCTCTCCTTGTGACTGCCCCCATACAGTATAATGTCTCCTTGTAGCTGCCCCCATACAGTATAACGTCTACTTGTGGCTGCCCCCATACAGTATATTATCTCTCCTTGTGGCTGCCCCCATACAGTAAAACGTCTCCTTGTAGCTGCCCCCATACAGTATAACGTCTCCTTGTAGCTGCCCCCATACAGTATAACGTCTCCTTATGGTCGCCCCCATATAGTATAACGTCTCCTTGTGACTGCCCCCATACAGTATAATGTCTCCTTGTGGCTGCCCCCATACAGTATAACGTCTCCTTGTGGCTGCCCCCATACAGTATAACGTCTCCTTGTGACTGCCCCCATACAGTATAATGTCTCTTTGTGGCTGCCCCCATACAGTATAACGTCTCCTTGTGGCTGCCCTCATACAGTATAACGTCTCCTTGTGGCTGCCCTCATACAGTATAACGTCTCCTTGTGGCTGCCCTCATACAGTATAATGTCTCCTTGTGGCTGCTCCATACAGTATGACATCTCCTTGTGGCTGCCCCCATACAGTATATAATCTCTCCTTGTGACTGCCCCCATACAGTATAATGTCTCCTTGTAGCTGCCCCCATACAGTATAACGTCTACTTGTGGCTGCCCCCATACAGTATATTATCTCTCCTTGTGGCTGCCCCCATACAGTAAAACGTCTCCTTGTAGCTGCCCCCATACAGTATAACGTCTCCTTGTAGCTGCCCCCATACAGTATAACGTCTCCTTATGGTCGCCCCCATATAGTATAACGTCTCCTTGTAGCTGCCCCCATACAGTATAATGTCTCCTTGTAGCTGCCCCATACAGTATAATGTCTCCTTGTGGCCCCCATACAGTATAATGTCTCCTTGTGGCTGCCCCCATACAGTATAATGTCTCCTTCTGGCCCCCATACAGTATAATGTCTCCTTGGGGCTGCCCCCATACAGTATAACGTCTCCTTGTGGCTGCCCCCATACAGTATAACGTCTCCTTGTGGCTGCCCCCATACAGTATAACGTCTCCTTGTGACTGCCCCCATACAGTATAACGTCTCCTTGTGGCTGCTCTCATACAGTATAACGTCTCCTTGTGGCTGCCCCCATACAGTATAACGTCTCCTAGTGGCTGCACCCATACAGCATAACACCTTCTTGTGGCCCCCATACAGTATAACGTCTCCTTGTGGCTGCCCCCATACAGCATAATCTCTCCTTGTGGCCCCCATACAGTATAACGTCTCCTTGTGGCTGCCCCCATACAGTATAACGTCTCCTTGTGGCTGCCCCCATACAGTATAATGTCTCCTTGTGGCTGCCCCCATACAGTATAACGTCTCCTTGTAGCTGCACTCATACAGCATAACGTCTCCTTGTGGCCCCCATACAGTATACTGTCTCCTTGTGGCCCCCATACAGTATACTGTCTCCTTGTGGCCCCCATACAGTATACTGTCTTCTTGTGGCCCCCATACAGTATAATGTTACTTGTGGCCCCCATACAGTATAATGTTACTTGTGGCCCACATACAGTATAATGTTACTTGTGGCCCCATACAGTATAACGTCTCCCATTGGCCCCCATACAGTATAACGTCTCCTTGTGGCTGCCCCATACAGTATAATGTCTCCTTGTGGCCGCCCTCATACAGTATAATGTCTCCTTGTGGCTGCCCCATACAGTATAACGTCTCCTTGTGGCTGCCCCATACAGTATAACCTCTCCTTGTGGCTGCCCCCATACAGGATAACGTCTCCTTGTGGCTGCCCCCATACAGTATAAAGTCTCCTTCTGGCTGCCCCCATACAGTATAATGTCTCCTTGTGGCTGCCCCCATACAGTATAATGTCACCTTGTGGCTGCCCCCATACAGTATAACGTCTCCTTGTGGCTGCCCTCATACAGTATAACGTCTCCTTGTGGCTGCCCCCATACAGTATAATGTCTCCTTGGGGCTGCCCCCATACAGCATAATCTCTCCTTGTGGCCCCCATACAGTATAACGTCTCCTAGTGGCTGCACCCATACAGTATAACGTCTCCTTGTGGCTGCCCCCATACAGTATAACGTCTCCTTGGGGCTGCCCCCATACAGCATAATCTCTCCTTGTGGCTGCCCCCATACAGTATAACGTCTTTGTTACGGTATAACCCGGTATAGTGAGGGTTAATACCGTTCGGGCGATTCCCCTGGAGAAGAGCACAGCAACCCACAACCGCTGGAATCCACCGAACTGGAACCATACGAAGTCCTCCTTTCCTGGAACAGGCAAGAGAACGTTCTGACGTAGCAATTCCCCCCAAGTACGAGACGAGGCTCCGTATTAATGGTTAAACAGGAATTCTAACTTTATTGAGGGCTGCCTGCCCGGTATTTATGCAGGTCTCCCACCTGGTGGACACTCCCCTAGGGGACCAGAAGGAAGACTGCGACACAGGGGATACAGCAGCCAATCACACACAATGGGACAATACAGACACCCCCAGCATATCCCTCCCCTCTGCCTGTGATACAATTACCCTACACAGGTTAATGTAATCATCACAGGCAGGAGAATACACAATGTCTTCTGTCCTGGAGACAACCGAGGAGTCATTCAATTATCTCTCAGGACAAAGAGAAATCGTCAATACACACGTGGGGACAATAGGACAGACATCATTATTCAATATACAATGTCCCACCCTTTACAGTACACACAGACATTTAACATATCCCCAGATGGCTTGGATCTGAGCGCTCAATATATCCAAACAGCGCTCAGATGCCACAAACACAGTCAAATCGCCATGGGGTTTAAGTTTAGCATGGGCTGATGAGAGGGCCCATAATCCTGGGGCAAGAGGCTGGCAATCTGTCCCCTCCAAAACCCATTGGCGCGGTTGGTTTCGCCACAGTCTCCTTGTGGCTGCCCCCATACAGTATAACGTCTCCTTGTGGCTGCCCCCATACAGTATAATGTCTCCTTGTGCTGCCCCCATACAGTATAACGTCTCCTTGTGGCTGCCCCCATACAGTATAACGTCTTCTTGTGGCCGCCCCCATACAGTATAACGTCTCCTTGTGGCTGCCCCCATACAGTATAACGTCTCCTTGTGGCTGCCCCCATACAGTATAACGTCTTCTTGTGGCCGCCCCCATACAGTATAATGTCTCCTTGTGGCTGCCCCCATACAGTATAACGTCTCCTTGTGGCTGCCCTCATACAGTATAACGTCTCCTTGTGGCTGCCCCCATACAGTATAATGTCTCCTTGTAGCTGACCCCATACAGTATAACGTCTCCTTGTGGCCCCCATACAGTATACTGTCTCCTTGTGGCTGCCCCCATACAGCATAACGTCTCCTTGTGGCCCCCATACAGTATACTGTCTCCTTGTGGCCCCCATACAGTATACTGTCTTCTTGTGGCCCCCCTACAGTATTATGTTACTTGTGGCCCCCATACAGTATAATGTTACTTGTGGCCCCATACAGTATAACGTCTCCTTGTGGCCCCCATACAGTATAACGTTTCCTTGTGGCCCCCATACAGCATACTGTCTCCTTGTGGCCCCCTTACACTATATTGCACACTGTGCCGTACGATGTACACTATAATCCCTACACCGTGCCGTACAGTATACAGTATAATCCCTACACCGTGCCGTACAGTATACTCCCTACACCGTGCCGTACAGTATAATCCATACAATGTGTTGTACAGTATACAGTATAATCCCTGCACCGTGCTGTACAGTATACTCCCTACACCGTGCCGTACAGTATAATCCCTATGCTGTGTTGTGCAGTATAATGCCTACACTGTGCCGTACAGTATATTTCCTACACTGTGCCGTACAGTATAATCCCTACACCGTGCCGTACAGTATAATCCCTACACTGCACTGTGCAATGTACAGCATAATCCCTACACAGTGCCGTACAGTATAATCCATACAATGTGCTGTACAGTATAATCCCTGCACCGTGCTGTACAGTATAATCCCTACACTGTGCCGTACAGTATACAGTTTAATCCCTACACCGTGGCGTACAGTATACAGTATAATCCCTACATTGTGCGGTACAGTATAATCCCTACACAGCGCCGTACAGTATAATCCCTACACCGTGCCATACATTATAATCCCTACACCGTGCCATACAGTATAATTCCTACACCGTGCCTTAGTGTACAGCATAATCCCTACACCGTGCTGTACAGTATACTTTAATCCCTACATCGTGCCATACAGTATAATCCATACACATGCCATACAATATAATCCCTACACGTGCCGTACAGTATACATTATAAACCCTACACCGTGCTGTACAGTATACAGTATAATCCCTACACCGTGCCATACATTATAATCCCTACACCGTGCCATACAGTATAATCCCTACACCGTGCCTTAGTGTACGGCATAATCCCTACACCGTGCTGTACAGTATACTTTAATCCCTACATCGTGCCATACAGTATAATCCATACACATGCCATACAATATAATCCCTACACGTGCCGTACAGTATACATTATAAACCCTACACCGTGCTGTACAGTATACAGTATAATCCCTACACCGCACTATACAGTATAATCTATACACCGCGCTGTACATTATACCGTATAATCCTTACACCGTGCTATACAGTATAATCCCTGCATTGTGCTGTACAGTATACATTATAATCCCTACACCGCACTGTACAGTACACAGTATATAATCCATGCACCGTGCTGTACAGTATAATCCCTGCATTGTGCCGTACAGTATAATCTCTTCACTGTGCCATACAGTATACCTTAAAACTCTACACTGTGCTGTACAGTATAATCCTTGCACCGTGCTGTACACTCTACACTATAATTCCTACACCATGCCGTATAGTATACAGTATAATCCCTACACCATGCTGTACAGTATAATCCCTACACCGTGCTATACAGTATAATCCCTACACCGCACTATACAGTATAATCTATACACCGCGCTGTACATTATAACGTATAATCCTTACACCGTGCTATACAGTATAATCCCTGCATTGTGCTGTACAGTATACATTATAATCCCTACACCGCACTGTACAGTATACAGTATATAATCCGTGCACCGTGCTGTTCAGTATAATCCCTGCATTGTGCCGTACAGTATAATCTCTTCACTGTGCCATACAGTATACATTAAAACTCTACACCGTGCTGTATAGTATAATCCCTGCACCGTGCTGTACAATATACAGTATAATTCCTACACCATGCCGTACAGTATACAGCTGTATACTGCTGTACTGCCGTACAGTATACAGTATAATCCCTACACCATGCTGTACAGTATAATCCCTACACCATGCCGTACAGTATACAGAATAATCCCTACACCGTGCCGTACAGTAAAATCCCTGTATTATGCCGTAACGGTTACAGTATAATCCATGCTGTGCTGTACAGTATACAGTCTAATTCCTACACCATGCCATACAGTATACAGTATAATCCCTACACTGTGCCGTACTGTATAATCCCTTCACCGTGCTGCACAGTATACAGTATAATCCCTGCACCGTGCTGTATAGTATACAGTATAATCCCTACACCATGCTGTACAGTATACAGTATAATTCCTGCATCATGCTTAACAGTATAATCCCTACACCATGCCGTACAGTATACAGTATAATACCTACACTGTGTTGTACAGTATACAGTGTAATCCCTACACCGTGCTATACAGTGTAATCCCTACACCATGCTGTACAGTATACAGTATAATCCCTACACCGTGCCGTACAATATAATCCCTGTATAATGCCGTATGGGTTACAGTATAATCCATACTGTGCTGTACAGTATACCGTATAATCCCTACACCGTGCTGTACAGTATAATCGCTACAATGTGCACAGTATACAGTATAATACCTACACTGTGTTGTACAGTATACAGTGTAATCCCTACACCGTGCTATACAGTGTAATCCATACACCGTGCAGTACAGTATACAGTATAATCCCTGCACCGTGCTGTATAGTATACAGTGTAATCCCTGCACCGTGCTGTACAGTATAATTCCTACACCGTGCCGTACAGTATACAGTATAATACCTATACTGTGTTGTACAGTATACAGTGTAATCCCTGCACTGTGCTGTACAGTATAATCCCTACACCGTGCCATACAGTATAATCCCTACACCGTGCCGTACAGTATAATCCCTACACCGTGCCTTACAGTGTACAGCATAATCCCTACACTGTGCTGTACAGTATAGTTTAATCCCTACATCGTGCCATACAGTATAATCCATACACATGCCATACAATATAATCCCTACACCGTGCCGTACAGTATAATCCCTACACTGTGCCATACAGTATACATTATAAACCCTACACCGCACTGTACATTATACAGTATAATCCTTCTACCGTGCTATACAGTATAATCCCTGCATTGTGCTGTACAGTATACACTATAATCCCTACACCGCATTGTACAGTATACAGTATATAATCCGTGCACCGTGCTGTACAGTATAATCCCTGCATTGTGCCGTACAGTATAATCTCTTCACTGTGCCATACAGTATACATTAAAACTCTACACCGTGCTGTACAGTATACAGTATAATCCCTACACTGTGCTGTACAATATACAGTATAATCCCTACACCGTGCTGTACAGTATACAGTATAATCCCTGCACCGTGCTGTACAGTATAATCCCTACACCGTGCTGTACAGTATACAGTATAATATCCACACTGTGTTCTACAGTATACAGTGTAATCCCTACACCGTGCTATACAGTGTAATCCCTACTCCATGCTGTACAGTATACAGTAAAATCCCTACACCGTGCCGTACAATATAATCCCTGTATTATGCCGTATGGGTTACAGTATAATCCATACTGTGCTGTACAGTATACAGTATAATCCCTACACCGTGCTGTACAGTATAATCGCTTCAATGTGCCGTACAGTATAATCCCTGCACCGCGCTGTATAGTATACAGTATAATCCCTACACCGTGCTGTACAGTATAATTCATACACCGCGCTGTACATTATACAGTATAATCCCTGCACCGTGCTGTACAGTATAATTCCTACACCGTGCCGTACAGTATACAGTATAATACCTACACTGTGTAGTTCAGTATACAGTATAATCCCTACACCGTGCAGTACAGTATACAGTGTAATCCCTACACCGTGCAGTACAGTATAATCCCTACACTTTGCATTACAGTATAATCCCTACACCGTGCTGTACAGTATACAGTGTAATCCATACACCGTGCAGTACAGTATACAGTATAATCCCTGCACTGTATAGTATACAGTATAATCCCTACACCGCACTGTACAGTATACAGTATAATCCATACACCGTGCCGTACAGTATACAGTATAATCCATACACCGTGCTGTACAGTATACAGTATAATCCCTACACCATGCTGTACAGTATACAGTATAATCCTTACACCGTACCATACAGTATACATTATAAACCCTACACCCTGCTATACAGTATAATCCCTACACCGTACAGTATACAGTATAATCCATACACCGTGCCATACAGTATACAGTATAATCCATACACCGTGCTGTACAGTATACAGTATAATCCCTTCACCGCGCTGTACAGTATACAGTATAATCCCTACACCGTGCCGTACAGTATACAGTATAATCCCTTCACCGTGCTGTACAGTATACAGTATAATCCCTACACCGTCCCGTACAGTATACAGTATAATCCCTTCACCGTGCTGTACAGTATACAGTATAATCCCTACACCTCGCTATACAGTATAATCCATACACCGCTCTGTGCAGTATACAGTGTAATTCCTATACCGTGCCGTACAGTATAATCCCTACACCGTGCAGTACAGTATATAGTATAATCCCTACACCGTGCTTTACACTATACAGTATAATTCATACACCGTGCTGTACAGTATAATCCCTACACCGCGTTATACAGTATAGTGCATACACCATGCTGTACAGTATACAGTATAATCCCTACACCTCGCTGTACAGTATACAGTATAATCCATACAACGCTCTGTGCAGTATACAGTATAATCCCTACACCACGCTGTACAGTATACAGTATAATCCCTACACCTCGCTGTACAGTATACAGTATAATCCATACACCGCTCTGTGCAGTATACATTATAATCCCTACACCGCGCTGTACAGTATAATCCCTAGACCGCGCTGTACAGTATACAGTATAATGCATACACCATGCCATACAATGCACAGTTTAATCCCTACACAGTGTAGATGAATACTAGTATATTGCACTGCCCCCCCTAGTATTATAATGCCAGCATTTCCCCCCCCCCCACCAGTATTATTATATTATTAGGCCAGCATTGTCATGTGTCGTCCTGCCCCCCCAGTATTGCCAGCATTGTCCCCCAGTATTATAATGCCAGCATTCCCCCCCCCCAGTATTATTAGGCCAGCATTGTCATGTGTCGTCCTGCCCCCCCCCCCCCAGTATTGCCAGCATTGTTCCCCCTCCCCCCCAGTATTTTATAATGCCAGGGGTACTTTGACATTTGGGCATTTGCTTGTTTCCGCTGTGCAAAGTTTTAAACTTCATATTTCTCTTAAAAGAGTTATCTTATACTGTTTATTACTATGTACCTGCATATTATATATATGTTATGATATATATATCCTGTTCCTAGCCATTTGCATGGCTCTGTGGAAAGGGTTAATGAAGACTGAGAGACTGTTAGGACTTTGAATGAGAAGCTGGTAATTTTCCACAGCTGCCATAGAGTTTAAAGAGCAGCATGTTTTGAATGAAAAAATCCAGACGTTGTTTACCACTAAATCCAGACGGACTGACCTTGTGACTGTCTGGTTTAGCTCTGCTGTTATGTCTGGAAACTTGTTGTTTGTCTGGAAAACCTGCTGAGTCATTGCCATTGAGTATCCTTGAAGCTGTAATGTAAGTCTATGAGAGACGGAAAGTGTAACATTGTATCTGTTTGTGCTGAGCTTCTCCACTCCACCCCTCCGACTAGAAGGTTGTAAAACTGTATATAAGCAGAGCAGTCAGAGCCCCGAGTGTTCTGCAGTTAGGGACCAGTGTTTGGAGGAGGAGACTCTGCCAGACGACTGAGTGACCAGAAGAAGACGCTGAGATGGGGACGCTGAGCCACAGGCCTTGGGTCACCAGCCCTGTGACCAAGGAGCCACCCGGACTACTGAGCTACAGACCGTGGGCCTCCAGCCTTTACCTGGGTACCAGCCTTCTGAGAGTGAGAGGCACAGCTAGCTCAGGCCTTTCCTCAGCATCAAACCCTTCTTATGCCAGGAGGAGACTGGAGAAGCCGGCCCTATGCCTCGTCTCAGGGAGGAGACTGAAGAAGACAGCCCTGTGCCTCGTCTCAGGGAGGAGACTGCAGAAGCCAGCCCTGTGCCTCGCCTGTTTGTTTTGCACCTGAATTCCTCCAGTAAAGAAGCCCCCTGGTTACTGCAGACCCTGACTCTCTGGATTTATTTCCCATTGGGGTACACCACGCCTTACCATCCCTTTCGGAGAGCAGCAACATGTGGTGACAGTTCAACGGTGTCCGGACCCAGTGTATCGTTGGGGCCACCCCAAACCTGACCACTGCATATGTGGTGCAGTGTGTGATGTATGTAGTGCAGTGTGTGTGATGTATGTGGTGCAGTGTGTGTGTGATGTATGTGGGGCAGTGTGTGATGTATGTGGTGCAGTGTGTGTATGTAGTGCAGTGTATGATGTGCGTGGTGCAGTGTGTGTGTGATGTATGTGGGGCAGTGTGTGATGTATGTAGTGTAGTGTATGATGTGCGTGGTGCAGTGTGTGTGTGATGTATGTGGTGCAGTGTATGATGTATGTAGTGCAGTGTGTGATGTATGTAGTGCAGTGTATGATGTGCGTGGTGCAGTGTGTGTGTGATGTATGTGGGGCAGTGTGTGATGTATGTAGTGCAGTGTATGATGTGCGTGGTGCAGTGTATGACGTGCGTGGTGCAGTGTGTGTGTGATGTATGTGGGGCAGTGTGTGTGTGTGATGTATGTGGGGCAGTGTGTGATGTATGTAGTGTAGTGTATGATGTGCGTGGTGCAGTGTGTGTGTGATGTATGTGGGGCAGTGTGTGATGTATGTAGTGTAGTGTATGATGTGCGTGGTGCAGTGTGTGTGTGATGTATGTGGTGCAGTGTGTGATGTGCGTGGTGCAGTGTGTGATGTATGTAGTGCAGTGTGTGATGTGCGTGGTGCAGTGTGTGTGTGATGTATGTAGTGCAGTGTGTGATGTATGTAGTGTAGTGTATTATGTGCGTGGTGCAGTGTGTGATGTATGTGGGGCAGTGTGTGATGTGCGTGTGATGGTTCCCTGCACACCCACCTCTTATGCCCCGTTCACACCACTGCGATTTATTTCTGTTGTTCTGCCCCATCAGATGAGCAGAATAACGGAAGTGCTGGATCGGGCGTGTAACGGTGGATTTTCGTCACACGTTCAACATACACAAAACCCGTATACATTAATGGACGCCTCAGACAGACGCCATACTGTGACTCTGCAGGATGGGAAAGCTTAGTGTACCACCTTCTTCCATCCTGCTAACGCAGCGATGCCCAACCTGTGGCCCTCCAGCTGTTGTAAAACTACAACTCCCACCATGTCCTGTTGTAGGCTGATAGCTGGAGACTGTCCAGGTATGCTGGGAGTTATAGTTTTGCAACAGCTGGAGGGCCGCAGTTTGGGCATCCCTGGGCTAACGTATACTTTTTTTTTTTTCCGCCTGTTTACATATATATATTTTTGTGTACGTTAAATGCAGGGGCGTAGCTAATGGCTTATGGGCCCTGGTGCAAGAGTTCAGCTTGGGCCCCCTTCCCTCGGTTCTTTGTGTGTCCTCCTATGCGGCACAAGGGTCTTTGGGCCCCCTCAGGCTCCTGGGCCCGGTAGCGACTGCTACCTCTGCACCCCCTATAGCTACGCCCATGGTTAAATGTGTGACAAAAACGTGCTGTGACCCGGCCTGGCAGGGAAGAAGCTGAGCAGACTCCGCTGACTATGATGGGACCCGTTCAGTTTCCGTTCGGGATCTGTCTTTTTACTAGAGAAAGTCCTACACACGAGGCTTTCCTGTCCGGTCTTTTTGACAGAATCTTCGACAGACGCCCCAAACGCAGATGTGAACGCATGCAGGCTACGTGTTATGTATCTGAATTACTGCAACTTTCGGACTCCTCCTCAGGTAAAAATACTCCTCAAAAATTGTCAGAGGAGCAGTTGTACCCTTCTGGAAAAAATGTACTGCGACCTTTGTGTGCGAGGACCTTTGGGCGTTTACCGGGAATATTCTATGTAAGGAACCGTATATCAGTAGAAAGAGAACAAAGGTGGGGTGACGGATAGCTGTGCTCATCCTGGAGCCGGTAGTGGGGATAAACACGTCACAGGGTCAGTCGTATAAGTGACCGGTCTCTGAACGAGAGGCCCATCAGGCGTCGGGTGGACATCGGGTCTATAAAGGGGACCTGATACCAGATCGGTCCAGGACGGAAGCAATTGTAGACAATTATCGCAGCCAATACATAAACCCAATAAAACATCAAGCAAACAGATAACAGCGGCCCGAGGGCTGAAAAATAGGAGACCACACAACAACGTCAGGCCTAATTCAGGAATATGGCGTAGAGCCCTGTAGGGGGCATTCCCTCCCATCATGGTATATATGGTACTGAGGATCAGTCATTTGCACGGCTGGCGTCCGTGGGATCCTGATAGAATCGGGGGTCTTAATATTGGGAATATTTCGGTCATGTAGAAATTTGCTAATCGGATTAAACGCCTTCCGCTTTTGCGTCACTTGGGCTGAGAAGTCCTGAAAGATAAGGAGCTTGCTGTCAGGAATCATCTTGCTCTTTCTGTTTAGTTCAGGCTGCCTTGCCCTTACGTTTTCCCTCAGTTAAGATGGCGGATTGTGTCTCAGCTGGGCGCCATCTTACTTCCTGATACATATATAATCCTCACAAGCCGGTTACTTAGGGATGAGCGAATCAACTTCGCAAGCGAGCGCGCCGTGCAGTATTAGAATGTATTGGCTCCGATGAGCCAAAGTTGAGACTTTCTATAATAACTTCAGAAATTGAAGTGCCGGTGTACTCCGGATCCGCAATACACAACGGACGGGTGAATGGACCCTTAGGCAGACGCTGTGTCTAGAATCTTTTCCAATGATTCCACTCCTACTATTCCGCTCAAGACTATTGTATCCCTGATAAGGACTTGAAGAGATAAGAGAGGCCTATGACAAGATGTGGCCCCATGGGCAGCAGCCATATATACCCGAAACAATAAGACTAAAAGTTCTAAAGTTAGTCCTTGATTCTAAGATAGCGGGTCACAAAGGAGTGCAGAAGACACAGGAATTTTTATCCCGTTTCTTTTGGTGGCCCAATTATCAACTGGATATAAGGGAAAAAGGCATGTCATGTTTGTGCCAGATGCAAGACCCCACGTTTCTCACCCATGGGTTTGTTACAGCCTTTGTCGGTCCCCTCTCGTCCCTGGGGTTCTATTTCCATGGACTGTATCGTAGATCTACCTACCTCTAAGGGGCAAAATACAATTTTGGTAGTAGTTGACGGCTCACCAAGGCTGCGCATTTCATTCCATGTACCGGCCTACCTTCTGCCAAAGACACTGCGGACCTTATAGTTCAGAATGTGTTTCGTTTTCATGGAGTTCCTGGTGAAGTTCTCTCGGATCGTGGGGTGCAGTTTACATCAAAATTTGGCAGCATTTTTGCACAGCACTTGAGATCGATATTAATTTATCAACCGCCTTTCATCCAATGGACAAACCGATTGCACAAATCAGACTCTGGAACGGTACCTTCGATGCCATATCTGCCATTTACAAGATGATTGGGTCGATTTGCTTCCCGTGGCTGAATTCTCTTACAATAACTACCAAAATGCCGCCACCAAGCAAACTCCTTTCTGTGCAAATTTGGGGTATCATCCAAATATCCTTCCCAAATTCACCGCTATTCCACCTATTCCAGCAGAAGGGATCTCTGCTTTACAGCAAAATTCAGAACTACTAAAAGAAACGTTAGCGAGGGCTCAAGAAAATTACAAGAGGGCGGCTGATAAGTTTCGTAGTCCAGCACTAATTTTTTAAGTTTCCACAAGAAATTTTAAACCCAAGGTTCCTTCACCCAAACTAGGACAAAAGTTTGTTTGGCTTTATAAGATTTTCGGGCTAATTAATCCAGTAGCTGTTCGTCTCAAACTCCCACAATCCATGAAGATTCATCCTGTTTTTCATGTGTCTCTGTTAAAGCCTGCCGCGCCCAACCCTTTTCCGGAACATGTACCTCCTCCTCCCGATGCGGTGGAGATAGATCGGCAAGAACATTTCGTTGTAGAGAAAATCTTGGACTGTAGAATTTTCAGGAACCGCCTACAATACCTCAATAAGTGGCAGGGTTATGGGTCTGAAGAGAATTCCTGACAACCTGCGAGTAACATCAATGCTCCCCGACTGATCAAACCGTTTCATCAAAGACATCCTGGGAGACCGAGTCAGGTCTCGACCAGAGGCCACTGTTGAGGTGGGAGTAATGTCAGGAATCATCTTGCTATTTCTGTTTAGTTCAGACTCTTCCAAGAGCGCCTCCCCCAAAAAGGAATCTGTCACTACGGACTATTATCTGCAGTAATATATGAGGAGTCCTGCAGATAAGGCGTCCAGATTAGTGTTGAGTAGAGATGAGCGAACTTCAAAAATTAGTTCGGCGTTCGGGTTGGCGTAATCGCCGCATCCCGTTATGGATTCCACTACCGCGGACTATCGCGGCATATGGAATCCATAAGGGGCGGCCTCCACGAACCCGAACTTTGGAAAAGCCGAAGGACCTGGGGTGACGTCACCATCATGTGATCAGTGCAGGGGCGTGGCTCAGGATTGGATAAGAGGTGATCCAGTACTGAGCCACGCCCCTGCACTGATCACATGACGGTGAGGTCACCCCAGGTCCTTAGTGTTGTATAAGGTTCAGGTTCATTGAAGAATCCCTTATGGATTCCAAATGCCGTTATGGTCCGTGGTAGCGAATCCATAACGGATTCTTCGATAACCCGAACCCGAACTTTGGACGCCGAACTTAAAATACAAGTTAGCTCAACACTAGTCCAGATCTTTATTTTCCTACTGCCCTCGGTTCCTCCGCTGTCAGTGGTCAGAGCTGCACTGGAATACAGAGTCCAGACTGCCATGCATGCTAACAAGAGTCTTCTCAACTAGCACAGCCTGGCAGTCCACGGTGTGTATGTCGTTGCAGATTTGAGCGCTCAGTGGCATAATGAAGAGCATTAGAAAAAACTGAAATCCTTATCTGCAGTACTACTCATGTATTACTGCAGGTAATAGTCCAAGATCTTGCTGACAGATTCCTGTACCTGACATACTGCCTAGTGGGGTTGATCAAGGTAAACTAGATTGGCCCTGTGTGATTATAGCAAAGTCTTTAATTTTGCAAATGAGGTGCTCAGAGCACTAAAAGGCAGGCCTAACCCCTCGGAGCACCACTTCACCTTCTTCTCTCCCGCATTGCATTCCCCTCATGGCCCGTTTCACAGGGTGATGCATCTCCATTGTTTGGAAGCCCGGCCCTGATATCTTGTGCTTACATCGGTGAGATTCAAAGTCTGCCAATAGCAGGCCGCGACAGCAACGAGCCTCCCTAGCATCGCGGGTGACTCTAGGGAGGCTTATTCCCGTTATCGCCTACTACTGACTGGCAGGCGTGCCTGAAAATAGGACATCCTTTAATGCTGTCAAATAGACGAGAGGACCAAGTCCTGATGGCCAGGTTCTCAAGTGCCAAGACAAATCTGGATGGAGATGAGTAACATTCCTGGGGGTTT
Organism: Bufotes viridis; assembly: GCA_033119425.1. Taxonomy (NCBI): domain Eukaryota; kingdom Metazoa; phylum Chordata; class Amphibia; order Anura; family Bufonidae; genus Bufotes; species Bufotes viridis. Next base: position 8,101,381 of record CM065592.1, on the reverse strand, counting down.
CCTGCTGCGGGAAGGAGACGGACAGAGTCCTATTTACAAGGACGCTGCAACCTGGGTGGACGAATATTAGAGATTCTCAACCTTAACGGGAACCTGTCATCAACGTTATGCTGACCTCACTGAGGGCAGCATAAAATAGTGACAGAAATGCTGATTTCAGCGGTGTTTAAGTGGTTGCTGAGAACCAGCAGAGTCAAATCTACTTGAGAAGAGTCCTGGTTATTGTAATCTCCTGCTCTCCCGCCATCTGCTGATCATTGGCTGTTCTCTCCTAGAGAGAAAGGGAGAAAACTAGGTAGAAGACTGTCAATCATCAGCAGGTGGGCGGGAATAACCAGGACTCTTCTCAGGTGGCCGGGACTCTTTCCAGGCCCAGTCTGCAAAGATTGTGATGTTGGTTCTTGGCAACCACTTAACTTTTAAGAGCGCTGAAATCAACTCACCCGTCTACATTATTCTGCCGTTAGTATGGGCAGCACAAAGTTGATGACAGGTTCCCTCTAAAATATCCCAGGTCTCAGCTTCAGTGACCACCACTCAGATTCCTGTTGGACCGGAACTGCTGACATGGTCCACTGACCATAACAGCCAATCGCTGGCCTCAGCAGCCTTGTCATTGCTTGCTTCACAGGCAACTGTATGTGTGGAAACAGAGTTACAGCACACACAACATAGGCAACAACTGCAATACGTCAACAGCATGTGTGGCAACCGTGTCACGGCGCAAATCACAGGCCGTGACACCTGAGGGCCGCCCTTCAAGAATAGTGGGATACCATGCCTCAACAGACAATAAGACGTCTTGTGGCGGTATACCCAGCACTGGTGGCGGCTTTTGTTTCAATAAATTGTCCTGAGATGAGGAAATCACCATTGCTGCTTCTACTTAATGCCCGACTGTCATGATATAATATCGACCTATGGTACATAGGGAGGACCACTCAGTCCCTGAGGGAAAGAATGAATGAGCATCGCTCTAATATAAACTGTGGAACTCTAACCCACAGTGTATCCCGACACTTTTCTGAACACCACAACAAGGACCCACATGGTGCAAAAGTCATCCCTCTAGACTGGATGACGGCTACGTCCGTGGGATCCTGATAGAATCGGGGTCTTAATATTGGGAATATTTCGGTCATGTAGAAATTTGCTAATCGGATTAAACGCCTTCCGCTTTTGCGTCACTTGGGCTGAGAAGTCCTGAAAGATAAGGAGCTTGCTGTCAGGAATCATCTTGCTCTTTCTGTTTAGTTCAGGCTGCCTTGCCCTTACGTTTTCCCTCAGTTAAGATGGCGGATTGTGTCTCAGCTGGGCGCCATCTTACTTCCTGATACATATATAATCCTCACAAGCCGGTTACTTAGGGATGAGCGAATCAACTTCGCAAGCGACGCGCCGTGCAGTATTAGAATGTATTGGCTCCGATGAGCCAAAGTTGAGACTTTCTATAATAACTTCAGAAATTGAAGTGCCGGTGTACTCCGGATCCGCAATACACAACGGACGGGTGAATGGACCCTTAGGCAGACGCTGTGTCTAGAATCTTTTCCAATGATTCCACTCCTACTATTCCGCTCAAGACTATTGTATCCCTGATAAGGACTTGAAGAGATAAGAGAGGCCTATGACAAGATGTGGCCCCATGGGCAGCAGCCATATATACCCGAAACAATAAGACTAAAAGTTCTAAAGTTAGTCCTTGATTCTAAGATAGCGGGTCACAAAGGAGTGCAGAAGACACAGGAATTTTTATCCCGTTTCTTTTGGTGGCCCAATTATCAACTGGATATAAGGGAAAAAGGCATGTCATGTTTGTGCCAGATGCAAGACCCCACGTTTCTCACCCATGGGTTTGTTACAGCCTTTGTCGGTCCCCTCTCGTCCCTGGGGTTCTATTTCCATGGACTGTATCGTAGATCTACCTACCTCTAAGGGGCAAAATACAATTTTGGTAGTAGTTGACGGCTCACCAAGGCTGCGCATTTCATTCCATGTACCGGCCTACCTTCTGCCAAAGACACTGCGGACCTTATAGTTCAGAATGTGTTTCGTTTTCATGGAGTTCCTGGTGAAGTTATCTCGGATCGTGGGGTGCAGTTTACATCAAAATTTGGCAGCATTTTTGCACAGCACTTGAGATCGATATTAATTTATCAACCGCCTTTCATCCAATGGACAAACCGATTGCACAAATCAGACTCTGGAACAGTATCTTCGATGCCATATCTGCCATTTACAAGATGATTGGGTCGATTTGCTTCCCGTGGCTGAATTCTCTTACAATAACTACCAAAATGCCGCCACCAAGCAAACTCCTTTCTGTGCAAATTTGGGGTATCATCCAAATATCCTTCCCAAATTCACCGCTTATTCCACCTATTCCAGCAGAAGGGATCTCTGCTTTACAGCAAAATTCAGAACTACTAAAAGAAACGTTAGCGAGGGCTCAAGAAAATTACAAGAGGGCGGCTGATAAGTTTCGTAGTCCAGCACTAATTTTTAAGTTTCCACAAGAAATTTTAAACCCAAGGTTCCTTCACCCAAACTAGGACAAAAGTTTGTTTGGCTTTATAAGATTTTCGGGCTAATTAATCCAGTAGCTGTTCGTCTCAAACTCCCACAATCCATGAAGATTCATCCTGTTTTTCATGTGTCTCTGTTAAAGCCTGCCGCGCCCAACCCTTTTCCGGAACATGTACCTCCTCCTCCCGATGCGGTGGAGATAGATCGGCAAGAACATTTCGTTGTAGAGAAAATCTTGGACTGTAGAATTTTCAGGAACCGCCTACAATACCTCAATAAGTGGCAGGGTTATGGGTCTGAAGAGAATTCCTGACAACCTGCGAGTAACATCAATGCTCCCCGACTGATCAAACCGTTTCATCAAAGACATCCTGGGAGACCGAGTCAGGTCTCGTCCAGAGGCTACTGTTGAGGTGGGAGTAATGTCAGGAATGATCTTGCTATTTCTGTTTAGTTCAGACTCTTCCAAGAGCGCCTCCCCCAAAAAGGAATCTGTCACTACGGACTATTATCTGCAGTAATATATGAGGAGTCCTGCAGATAAGGCGTCCAGATTAGTGTTGAGTAGAGATGAGCGAACTTCAAAAATTAGTTCGGCGTTCGGGTTGGCGTAATCGCCGCATCCCGTTATGGATTCCACTACCGCGGACTATCGCGGCATATGGAATCCATAAGGGGCGGCCTCCACGAACCCGAACTTTGGAAAAGCCGAAGGACCTGGGGTGACGTCACCATCATGTGATCAGTGCAGGGGCGTGGCTCAGGATTGGATAAGAGGTGATCCAGTACTGAGCCACGCCCCTGCACTGATCACATGACGGTGAGGTCACCCCAGGTCCTTAGTGTTGTATAAGGTTCAGGTTCATTGAAGAATCCCCTTATGGATTCCAAATGCCGTTATGGTCCGTGGTAGCGGAATCCATAACGGGATTCTTCGATAACCCGAACCCGAACTTTGGACGCCGAACTTAAAATACAAGTTAGCTCAACACTAGTCCAGATCTTTATTTTCCTACTGCCCTCGGTTCCTCCGCTGTCAGTGGTCAGAGCTGCACTGGAATACAGAGTCCAGACTGCCATGCATGCTAACAAGAGTCTTCTCAACTAGCACAGCCTGGCAGTCCACGGTGTGTATGTCGTTGCAGATTTGAGCGCTCAGTGGCATAATGAAGAGCATTAGAAAAAAACTGAAATCCTTATCTGCAGTACTACTCATGTATTACTGCAGGTAATAGTCCAAGATCTTGCTGACAGATTCCTGTACCTGACATACTGCCTAGTGGGGTTGATCAAGGTAAACTAGATTGGCCCTGTGTGATTATAGCAAAGTCTTTAATTTTGCAAATGAGGTGCTCAGAGCACTAAAAGGCAGGCCTAACCCCTCGGAGCACCACTTCACCTTCTTCTCTCCCGCATTGCATTCCCCTCATGGCCCGTTTCACAGGGTGATGCATCTCCATTGTTTGGAAGCCCGGCCCTGATATCTTGTGCTTACATCGGTGAGATTCAAAGTCTGCCAATAGCAGGCCGCGACAGCGACGAGCCTCTCTAGCATCGCGGGCGACTCTAGGGAGGCTTGTTCCCGTTATCGCCTACTACTGACTGGCAGGCGTGCCTGAAGATAGGACATCCTTTAATGCTGTCAAATAGACGAGAGGACCAAGTCCTGATGGCCAGGTTCTCAAGTGCCAAGACAAATCTGGATGGAGATGAGTAACATTCCTGGGGGTTTCCTGCTGCGGGAAGGAGACGGACAGAGTCCTATTTACAAGGACGCTGCAACCTGGGTGGACGAATATTAGAGATTCTCAACCTTAACGGGAACCTGTCATCAACGTTATGCTGACCTCACTGAGGGCAGCATAAAATAGTGACAGAAATGCTGATTTCAGCGGTGTTTAAGTGGTTGCTGAGAACCAGCAGAGTCAAATCTACTTGAGAAGAGTCCTGGTTATTGTAATCTCCTGCTCTCCCGCCATCTGCTGATCATTGGCTGTTCTCTCCTAGAGAGAAAGGGAGAAAACTAGGTAGAAGACTGTCAATCATCAGCAGGTGGGCGGGAATAACCAGGACTCTTCTCAGGTGGCCGGGACTCTTTTCCAGGCCCAGTCTGCAAAGATTGTGATGTTGGTTCTTGGCAACCACTTAACTTTTAAGAGCGCTGAAATCAACTCACCCGTCTACATTATTCTGCCGTTAGTATGGGCAGCACAAAGTTGATGACAGGTTCCCTCTAAAATATCCCAGGTCTCAGCTTCAGTGACCACCACTCAGATTCCTGTTGGACCGGAACTGCTGACATGGTCCACTGACCATAACAGCCAATCGCTGGCCTCAGCAGCCTTGTCATTGCTTGCTTCACAGGCAACTGTATGTGTGGAAACAGAGTTACAGCACACACAACATAGGCAACAACTACAATACGTCAACAGCATGTGTGGCAACCGTGTCACGGCGCAAATCACAGGCCGTGACACCTGAGGGCCGCCCTTCAAGAATAGTGGGATACCATGCCTCAACAGACAATAAGACGTCTTGTGGCGGTATACCCAGCACTGGTGGCGGCTTTTGTTTCAATAAATTGTCCTGAGATGAGGAAATCACCATTGCTGCTTCTACTTAATGCCCGACTGTCATGATATAATATCGACCTATGGTACATAGGGAGGACCACTCAGTCCCTGAGGGAAAGAATGAATGAGCATCGCTCTAATATAAACTGTGGAACTCTAACCCACAGTGTATCCCGACACTTTTCTGAACACCACAACAAGGACCCACATGGTGCAAAAGTCATCCCTCTAGACTGGATCCCCACATCCTTTCAACAACTTGCCCGCAAGGAGATGTTCTGGATCCATAAGGCTGGGAACACACCTAGACGTTTTTGGATCAGGCGTTTTTTTGAGCGTTTTTTCCGCGGAAAACGCGCGTTTTTTTCGGCGTTTTTGTATTTTTGCAACGCGCGTATTTGGGGCGTTTTTTGATTGACAGCTTACAGTTTGCAGAAAAAAAGAATCCCCACCCAGCAAAGGTGGGTGGAGATTCTGCCTTTCTTCTGGGTTTTACTACAAAAACGCGCGATCATATGCTCGTTTTTGAAGCGGAAAACGCACATATTTTCTTATATGCGCGTTCCATGCTTTTCAATGGGTGCAAACGCTTGGGCAAACGCCCCAAAGAAGCTCACCATTGACACACCCCGGAAGTGACGTCACACCCGATTTCCCTGACGTTAACCTGTGTATATGTATAGTTTTTTTCAATGTATATTACCACCACCATATTTTAAATTACCAGGTAGATCAAGTTCGACTCCGAAATTGAATATTTTTGAACATATAGGCACATCTGCTTACCTCCGGTGCGTTCCACTCTGGAACGCAAAACGGAAATGACGCACTGATAACTTTTTGGCGCCATTTTAGCCTTTAAATAATGTTACTCTCTATGTATATCCATGCTCCTGATGAAGGGAGATTATTTGTGACCCCGAAACGCGTTGAGCTTCCTGTACCACACTGCCTGTCTTTTATTAATAAAGAAAATATCAAGAAGATCCGACTGGACCTGCTGATTATTTCCACCATCAATTCAAGCAACCCAGGCGAGGGAGGCAAAACCTCAGAGTGTCTTGAGCTTATCTCTGAAGGTTTCCCTCCCTAGTGAAGTAAGTCCTATTATTCATCATTGTTTTTACCTGTATACATCATTGGATTAACGATCTGAAAGCTGTCTTGGCGGGGGAGGTATAACCTCTGGAGACACCTCCCTGTGTCCCACAGGTTTCCCTCCCTAGTGAAGTAAGTGCTATTATTACCACCATTGGTAACACCCATCCAGCATCTAATCTATCTATCTATTCTGGTGTGGCGCCATCTTCTACTTCTCGAAAGTAGTGTTTTTTATGGTCCAAAATACTCTCCCTTCTATCTATTCTGCTAGGCTGTGTTGCTCTCCTCACGCCTTGAACCATAGGCTGCCTACCTTAAACTATACATGTTCTCTCTCTAATATTAACCTAAACACTCATTCTAGATTTTTCTCTAGATTTTATTTTTTTTTTCTTTCTATTTTCTTGCATTCGTCCATCCTCTGGCGCCCTTGCCAGTTCTCTTCCTCAAAAAACGCGGTTGCTCTTCCGCAACTAAAGTTTTTTCTGGAGTGACACACTGTTTTTAATTTTTTACGCCCTAAATTATATAATATCACCAGAGCGGGAACTTTCTCTGTTTTCCATAAATTTCACCCGAAAGCCAAATATCAATAACTTTTTGTGAGTAGTGTATATGTACAGTCGTGGCCAAAAGTTTTGAGAACGTCATAAATACTGGAAATTGTAAAAGTTGCTGCTTAAGTTTTTATAATAGCATTTTGCATATCCTCCAGAATGTTATGAAGAGTGATCAGATGGATCGCATAGTCCTTCTTTGCCATGAAAATTAACTTAATCCCAAAGAAACCTTCCCGCTGCATTTCATTGCTGTCATTAAAGGACCTGCTGAGATCATTTCAGTAATCGTCTTGTTAACTCAGGTGAGAAGGTTGACGAGCACAAGGCTGGAGATCATTATGTCAGGCTGATTGGGTTAAAATGGCAGACTTGACATGTTAAAAGGAGGGTGATGCTTGAAATCATTGTTCTTCCATTGTTAACCATGGTAACCTGCAAAGAAACGCGTGCAGCCATCATTGCGTTGCATAAAAATGGCTTCACAGGCAAGGATATTGTGGCTACTAAGATTGCACCTCAATCAACAATTTATAGGATCATCAAGAACTTCAAGGAAAGAGGTTCAATTCTTGTTAAGAAGGCTTCAGGGCGTCCAAGAAAGTCCAGCAAGCGCCAGGATCGTCTCCTAAAGAGGATTCAGCTGCGAGATCGGAGTGCCACCAGTGCAGAGCTTGCTCAGGAATGGCAGCAGGCAGGGTGAGCGCATCTGCACGCACAGTGAGGCGAAGACTTTTGGAGGATGGCCTGGTGTCAAGAAGGGCAGCAAAGAAGCCACTTCTCTCCAAAAACCATCAGGGACAGATTGATCTTCTGCAGAAAGTCTGGTGAATGGACTGCTGAGGACTGGGGCAAAGTCATATTCTCAGATGAAGCCTCTTTCCGATTGTTTGGGGCATCAGGAAAAAGGCTTGTCCGGAGAAGAAAAGGTGAGCGCTACCATCAGTCCTGTGTCATGCCAACAGTAAAGCATCCTGAGACCATTCATGTGTGGGGTTGCTTCTCATCCAAGGGAGTGGGCTCACTCACAATTTTCCCCAAAAACACGGCCATGAATAAAGAATGGAACCAAAACCCCCTCCAACAGCAACTTCTTCCAACAATCCAACAACAGTTTGGTGAAGAACAATGCATTTTCCAGCACGATGGAGCACCGTGCCATAAGGCAAAAGTGATCACTAAGTGGCTCGGGGACCAAAACGTTGACATTTTGGGTCCATGGCCTGGAAACTCCCCAGATCTTAATCCTATTGAGAACTTGTGGTCAATCCTCAAGAGGCGGGTGGACAAACAAAAACCCACTAATTCTGACAAACTCCAAGAAGTGATTATGAGAGAATGGGTCGATATCAGTCAGGAATTGGCCCAGAAGGTGATTGAGAGCATGCCCAGTCGAAGTCGCAGAGGTCCTGAAAAAGAAGGGCCAACACTGCAAATACTGACTCTGCATAAATGTCATGTAATTGTCGATAAAAGCCTCTGAAACGTATGAAGTGCGAGTAATTATATTTCACTACATCACAGAAACAACTGAAACAAAGATCGAAAAGCAGTTTAGCAGCAAACTCTGTGAAAACTAATATTTGTGTCATTCTCAAAACTTTTGCCCACGACTGTAGATATGATTTACACCTATTAATGAACTGCTCTGCAGCAATATTGATAAATGGGCTTCATATTCCCCTTTCTCCAGGGTCCTCCGTACAGACTCCGCTTTAGTGTGTTCTGTAGATAAAAATGACTAGAATGGAGTTTCTATGAGCTGGTTCTCCCCGCGGCTCCAAACTAGACCCAACCTCCTTCTCACTGCTGAGCTCCGCCCTTTCTTATCACATGATGTGATCTCATCACAGGTCCTTCTCTACCACATTGTTCTACTGTTAAGCCCCCGCCCCCAGCATTGATCACATGACAGTGACATCATCCGAGGTCCTTTCCTACCACTTCTCTGCACTGCTGAGCTCCGCCCCTCCTGATCACATGACAGTGACATCATCCCAGGTCCTTTCCTACCACTTCTCTCCACTGCTGAGCTCCGCCCCTCTTGATCACATGACAATGACATCATCCCAGGTCCTTCAGCTCTTGCAGTGCAGCAGATACAGGCAGGTCCTGGTTGGTAGTCACTGCTGTGGTGTCTGGAGCCTCTTCTTCTCTCTGGTATCAGCCATTTCTCCAGAATCCCCCTTTATCCCCGGTGCTGGGGGCTCTGAGAAGCGGGGTCTCTCCAGGAGCAGTGAGTGCGGTTCTGGATCTCACTAATGCTCTTGTCCCTGGAGGATTTCCAGCCTCTCCTCATAAAGGCGCCTGCAGTACTAGAAGCCTCCAGCTCCTCCAGTTCTCTCCTCTTCTCCTGAATGACCACCGAGGATGGACAGGAAGGAGATCAGCAGAAGAATATTAGACCTCACCTTGGAGATCATCTCCCTGCTGAGCGGAGAGGTAAACTTCTCTAGATTTCTCTCCTCTGTATTGTATTCTGTAACAAGTCAGACATCGGGAAGGAGAATCCATCATAGGAAGTGATAGGAAGAGTCCGGGGTCCTGGAGAACGGCCTCCAGACCTTCCAAGTGACGGAGAACCTGAAGATCAGCCCCCAGTATGGTTAGTGATGGGTCATGGGGGCCAATAGTCATGTTGTAGGAGCCATGAGAAGGTAAGTAGGCACGTTGTACCCAGGAGGAGAGGAAGCAGAGGAGGAGATGGCCGGAGTGTGGCCTGGAGGAGGATTTCTACCACTAGTCTGACATCTAGATGATACTGGACTATAACAAGGAGCCTCCACTACGTCTAGAGGAAAGAAGGTTTCTGCACCAACATAGAGGAGGAGTCTTTACTGTAAGAGCAGTGAGACTATGGAGCTCTCTGCCAGAGGAAGGAGTCATGGGGGATTCTCTAGAAGGGGCCTGGAGGTCTGGAGGGTAATAATATTCCAGCTTCTAGTGACTAGATTACTGGAGATGGGGACATGATCCCGGGAGGGATTCTGAGTGTAGATCCGGAGTCAGGAAGGGATTTCTTTCCCTAAGTGTCTCTCTCCATCCACAGGATTACACCATAGTGAAGAAGACATCGGGGGGGACTCCCATCATCCATGAGTCCGGAGGGTGGAGCAGGACCCCCATCACAGAGCCTCCCCTGATACATGAGCAGAAGATCCTAGAGCTCACCCACAAGATGATGGAGCTGCTGACTGGAGAGGTGACACTGCTGGGAATGCTGGGAAATTCTCCAGTAACAGCACTGGAGGGTCTGGGTGATGACGGTGTCATTGTGTTGTCAGGTTCCTGTAAGGTGTCAGGATGTGGCGGTCTATTTCTCCATGGAGGAGTGGGAGTATATAGAAGGACACCAGGATCTGTACAAGGAGGCCATGATGGAGGCTCCCCGGCCTCTGACATCACCAGGTAAGAGGAGGCGAGGTGAGAAGAGGCCGTGTTAAAGCCTCAGTCCGGTCATGTGCAGTGTGTACACGCGTGTAATGACATGTAATGTAGGAGCTCCACATGTTATTCTCCGGTCACATCACGTTAGAGCCTACATTTCCCATATACATCACACTTCTCCATAGGCTCCATCCCCCTGACAGATATAGTGTCCTCGTGGCCTCCATCGGCCGGTCCAGTAGATGACACTATTCTATACAGAGGATCCTGCAGGAAAACCTGCGCCGTGCCGTATACATGGGGCTTATGGGTGACGTCTGCCCCTGTGTGACTGTATAGGATGATAGGACTGTACAGGGCGACGTCACCTCCTTCTATCAAAAAAATCAGACCGATCTGTGATAAAAGGGACAGTCACAGCCAGATTTATTTTGCGCTCTGCGTTTGGCAGACCCATCGACTTTGGTGGGTCCTTGTTCTGCATTATATATGTCTAATAATAGGACACGTTATATTCTTTGAGGAACAGACATGGATGTGAAAGGCCCACAGGTACAGTATTCGGGAGAAGCGACGGTCCTGCCCTCGTCATTTACTAGCTTCATCCTTCTTCTCGGCTTGTTTGTTGAGGGGTCGCTCACATCCGCTCATATTACATATCCATATCTGGCGATAAAGAAACAGGGCGCCAGTAATGTCCACCACTAATACACCTCCGCTTAAAAGTTTGTGAACCCCTTCGGAATTTTCTGTATTTCTGCAAAAATCTTACCTAAAACTACATCAGATTTCCACACAAGAACTATTATTTATTGAGGAAAATGTCCAGTATGACATGACTGTGAGAGGTAAAAGTATGTGACCCCCTTGTTTCCATAATTTACAAATATAACGTATTTCTCTGAACAAAACAGCTTCGGTGGTTTCCTCTTAGGTCCTTCCACACCATTTCTATTGGATTAAGGTCCAGACTGTGACTCAGCCATTCTAGAACTTTCCCTTTCTTCTTCTTCTTTGGTAGAAGGACTTTTGTGCTCAGTTTCGGTGTCTTGCTGCATGACCCATGTTCTCCCGGGATTCAGCTCACGGACAGATGTCCTGACTAGAGTTGAGCGAACTTCTGTTTTAAGTTCGGCTTCCAAAGTTCAGGTTCGGGTTATCCAAGCATTCCGTTATGGATTCCGCTACCACGGATCATGACAGCATTTGGAATCCATAAGGGGATTTTTCAATGAACCCGAACCTTGGACAACACGGAGGACCTGGGGTGACGTCACCGTCATGTGATCAGTGCAGGGGAGTGGCTCAGTAGCCTACGACCTCTTATCCAATCCAGTACTGAGCCACGCCCCCTGCACTGATCACATGACGTTGACGTCACCCCCAGGTCCTTCACCCCGTGTTCCAAATGCTGTTATGGTCCGTGGTAGCAGAATCCATAACGGGATGCTTGGATAACCCGAACTTTGGAAGCCGAACGTAAAACAGAAGTTCGCTCAACTCTAGTCCTGACATTTTCTTTTAGAATTTTCTTCAGAATTCATGGTTCCACCAGTGATGGCGAGATGTTCTGGCCCAGATGTAGCAGAACAGGCCCAAACCATGATCCTACCAGCACTGTGTGTCACAGAGGATGAGGTCTTTATGCTGGACGCAGGGTTTTCCTTTCTCTGCTTCTCATTTCAACCAGAAAGTTCTATTTCCGTCTCATCCGTCCACAGAACATTCTTCCAATAACGTGGCTTGATCGGGTGATCTTTGCAAACTGCAGACGAGCAGCAATGTTGTTTTGGGAGAGCGCTGGCTTCTCCTTGCGGTCCTGCCATGCACACCTTTGTTGGTCAGTGTCCTCCTGATGGTGGTCTTTAGTTGCTTCGAACCTTGGGTTGCCTTGTGACCTTGAGGACTATTAGGGCTGTTTCACACGAGCGTGTGCAGTGTGGGAATCTTGCTCCGTATGTGAGTGTGCATTTTTTTTTTATTATGTTTTCTAAATCCGCCGTGTGAACAATACCTAAAACTGGAAGACCTGTCATGAAAGGGTCACTTCTGACTGTAGATACAGAATTTGTCTATGATGAATATAGTGGATGCAGAAGTCACATTGTTTACATTTATTTTATGCATTTATTGGAATTGAAAAAGATCTTTCTTGGAATGTTTTTTAAAAGAAAGATACTTTTCCTTAAATGAGAGATCTGTCTCCTGATTAATGGATGAAAATGTTAAGTATGGCCAACTTCTCTTCCGGAGACATCTGTCACTGAGCAGCTAAAACAGTCATTCATTGTTAAATTTCACCCGACGACCAGTTGATTTGGGTGGTCTGTTTCGATCACTATTAGACTAAAGTGTATGAGCACCTCAATATACATAACACGTGGCGGGGGAGATGAAGAACAGAAGCGAGGGAACGTCAATGCACTTTTATACCAATAATGTTGCAGCAAGAAATGAGTGAAAGCCGAGTCTCTGGATGGAAGATCAGCCTCAGGCCTGGGAGTTCTATGTCGGGGGACCGGATTATCTTGGGGTTGGTGAGGAGCAGAACATTGTAATTGAGGCCCCGATCACTAAACCTAGAAGAGAAGGAGCCGAGAGAAGAGTCCGATCTATAGACAGATCTACAGGAGGCCATGTATTCAGTCACCGTGTGCTTGTGTCTCCACAGATGGATCCAGGAGGAGAAATCCCCCCGAGAGATGTCCCCGTCCTCTGTATTCCCAGGACTGTCCAGAGGAGAAGCCCCCAGAGAACCATCAGGTAGATGGAGCTGAGCCCTATACACATCTATATAGGGGGATCCTGCAGTCATAGAGGGGTCATAGATGGTGGGGGTCTCTTCTGTGGATCTGTTAGATTTCCCACCTGTCTGCTGTATTGTCCTGAATTGTTACAGATGACAAATCAGGGGGAAGATGTGACTGATATTAAAGTGGAGGATGAAGAAGAGCGGATGATGGGCGATCCCCCGTGTAAGAGTGAGGTGGAGGAGGACCTTCCAGGAGATGTCACCACAGGTATGGGATCATGAATGGAGGAAGGGATTGGGAGGTTTCTTAAAGAGCATCTGTCAGTATTATCTATCCTGTTAAATCATGCTGATAAAAATAGTACCCTGATTACTGAGGAAACTGCATAGTTATATAAGCACATGAACTAATTGGAGCACCAAGGGGCTGGCCAGAGCCCTCAGAGCACCAGTCTATTACACTCGCTTCAGCTTCACTTCCTTCCCCCATTTCCCCTGGATTGGCAGGGTTGGTCTTCTAGAGCTGAGACCTGGATTCTCCTTCCTGCGTTGTATCTCCTGTTCCCGCCATTTCCTCATTGTTTCTTCCGCCACGCTCCAAGCAGCACCAATTCAAAATGAGCAAGTGCCGAGAGCGGTCCTCGTATGCCTGCACTGTGTGTCCCAAGATCGAAAGATACTTCACAGATATGAGATGACAGACTTGACAAGATATAGCTAGGGCAGGTGAATACGGGTTAAGGCACTAGAAGACCAGCCCTGTCCATCCAGTGGAGGCGGGTAGGAACTGAAGCTGAAGGGGGTGTGACAGACTGGTGCTCTGAGGGCTCTGGCCAGCCCCTCGGTGCTCCAGTTAGGTCATCTGCATATAGATAAATATTCAGTGTTCTCAGTTACGGGGCCACTGAGAGTCATAAAAAAGCATTGTTTTCATAAGCATTATCATCCCCTCCAAGCTATATGCCTGGTTTTGTAGGGTTGATCATGCTGACAGAGGAGTCCACCTTAGAGCTCCAGTAAAGAGGTTTCCTGGGATCACAGTACTGATAATCTGTCCTTAGGACAAACCTTCAATAAAACAAGGCCTTTACTTCGCTGTGTAGTTTTGGCTAAATTCTGTGAGGAAAAAAAATATTACAGTCCAAATTTGTGAAAAGTTTAATATTGTGTAAGAGACATTGATTCTGAAGACACATTTTAGGGGTTCTTTTCTTACCACTCTCCATTGTTTCCCCTGGTCCCCATCAGACAAGAGGTAAAAAAGTCAGTGAAGAGATTGTAGAGCTCCTGTCAGTAGGAACTGAGCAGATGTTCAGGTACAGGACACCAATGTGAATAACAATCTCTAAACATGGTACCCTAACCTTGACGGTGGATGACGTCACATTACAATGGGGCATCCATGACCAACATAATAACCCCTTGGTGACATATACTCTATGGTTATACAACATTGCCCCACCACATGACATACGTGTACGGGTGGATTCAGGATCATCAGCAGCTGGAGTTGGCTCTGTATTACAGCTGACTCTGAGAGGACTCTGATCCCGGCCGTTTAGTCCCTTAGATGGCTCTGTTAATAGCAACACAGCATTTAGAGGCTCAGGTGGAGCTCAATCATCACCTGATTGGCCCCAACACCACATGGTTTCAGGATTAAGGATATTGCCTCTAGCCTGGATACACGATGAGATACGGCCTCTAGCCTGGATACAAGATTAGATACGGCCTCTAGCCTGGATACAAGATGAGATACGGCCTCTAGCCTGGATACAAGATGAGATACGGCCTCTAGCCTGGATACAAGATGAGATATGGCCTCTAGCCTGGATACAAGATGAGATACGGCCTCTAGCCTGGATACAAGATAAGATCCGGCCTCTAGACTGGATACAAGATGAGATCCGGCCTCTAGCCTGGATACAAGATGAGATACGGCCTCTAGCCTGGATACAAGATGAGATACGGCCTCTAGCCTGGATACAAGATGAGATACGGCCTCTAGCCTGGATACAAGATGAAATGTGGTCTCTAGCCTGGATACAGGATGAGATACGGCCTCTAGCCTGGATACAGGATGAGATACGGCCTCTAGCCTGGATACAAGATGAGATACAGCCTCTAGCCTGGATACAAGATGAGATACAGCCTCTAGCCTGGATACAAGATGAGATACGGCCTCTAGCCTGGATACAAGATGAGATACGGCCTCTAGCCTGGATACAGGATGAGATACGGCCTCTAGCCTGGATACAAGATGACATATGGCCTCTAGCCTGGATACAAGATGAGATACAGCCTCTAGCCTGGATACAAGAGGAGATACGGCCTCTAGCCTGGATACAAGATGAGATATGGCCTCTAGCCTGGATACAGGATGAGATACGGCCTCTAGCCTGGATACAAGATGACATATGGCCTCTAGCCTGGATACAAGATGAGATACGGCCTCTAGCCTGGATACACGATGAGGTACAGCCTCTAGCCTGGATACAAGATGACATATGGCCTCTAGCCTGGATACAAGATGAGATACGGCCTCTAGCCTGGATACAAGATGAGATGTGGTCTCTAGCCTGGATACAGGATGAGATACAGCCTCTAGCCTGGATACAAGATGACATACGGCCTCTAGCCTGGATACATGATGAGATACGGCCTCTAGCCTGGATACAAGATGAGATGTGGTCTCTAGCCTGGATACAGGATGAGATACGGCCTCCTAGCCTGGATACAAGATGACATACGGCCTCTAGCCTGGATACATGATGAGATACGGCCTCTAGCCTGGATAAAAGAGAAGATATGGCCTCTAGCCTGGATACAAGATGAGATCCGGCCTCTAGCTGTCACTGCCTGCCCTGGTAGGGGCCTGAGAAGATCTGACAGACTTGCTGCACGGGAGTCTATCTGAACTTTCTATTTTCCCCTTCTGTGTTTTGATTTCGGCAGAATCCCACCTCTCCTCAGGTTCAGCTCATTACCTATTCTGGGGCTCTATTTATTCCCGCCTCTCCCTGCAGTCAGTGCGGGTTATATTTCCTCCTTGTGCCGTCTGCAAGTGTTTGGTGGATCTGCTGCTCCCTGTTCGTCTTCCCTTTGTATGCCTTTTGACTAGGCCTCAGGGAGACTCTGGTTCCTTCAACGGTGGAAGGAACCAGTTGGCTCATCTCCTTATCCCTAGCTGAGGGTTTGTTACAGTTTCAGCTAGGCCTGGGTTTTAGCGCATGAACACTATCGCCTTCAGGAACTGTTCATGTTGTTAGCAGTCGGGGAAAGGCTCAGGGATTGTCAGGTGGTGACCTTTCCCTGTTCCCTAGCTTTGAGGCCTAGTCTGTTGTTGTTTTTGGTGTTCTTCCCTTCCCTCACCTACCATGACATTATAAACCGCCAATTCCATCATTTTTGTGTTTTCCTTGCACTGTGTAGAAATGGAAACTGTTGATGTGCTGGTGGATCGTATGCAGGGATTGTCTTTGGAGGTAGCTGACCTCCGTAATTCTGTGTCCGAGATCTCTGGCGTCTGGTTTCACTGGTGGGAACCGGGCCTGCCTTGAACCTAAGGTCGCTCTCTCAGATAGGTTTTCTGGGGGAAGTGACAACTTTCTTCAGAGAATCTTGTAAATTGTATTTTCGTCTGCGTCCGATCTCATCTGGGGATGAGAGTGAGGATTATCATTTCTCTGCTAAAAGGTAATGCTCAATCTTGGGTCTTTTATTTACCGATCGGTTCCCAGTCTCTTAGATCGGTGGATAGATTTTCAGAGCCCTGGGCCTGATTTATGATGATCCAGACTGGGTCTCTCTGGCCGAATCTAAGCTGCGTAGCTTGAGTCAGGGAGAATGTTCGGCTGAATCTTATTGCTCTGAATTTAGAAGATGGCCGACTGACTCAGAGTGGAATCACGTGTGATTGCAGGATATCCTGCAGGTATTACTACTAGGAGTGACGACTGTCATATGTGATGGCTCCTCCGATCACCACACCAGCAGTTGTCAGCCCTGCCGTGAGAGGAGCACATGTGGCGGGAGGATGTCCTGCACATATCACTGAGCCATTAGTGTCCTTCGTATCACTACTAGGGGTGACCGACTGTCATATGTGATGGCTCCCTTGATCATTAGAGTGAGCAGTGTGTAGCTCCGCAGCAAAGTTGGGATTGAAGTGTTCACCATGACGCCAGGTGACAGTGGCTGGCTGTCAATGACAGGACTTGTAATGGGTGTCTTGACATGACATTTTCTTCTGTCAAGCACCAGGAAATAGTCTAAGCAGAGACAGGGGTTTATAATGAAAGGGCTACCTGTGTCTAGATGGTGGACATTGTGCTTGTTGGAGGTATCACAACTTCTCTGAGTACAATGATGCGCCCCCTCTCAAAGTCTGGACTAAATGTCTTCAAGTGTGTCATAGAGGCTCGTCTAGCAGTCAGCGATCTCTTACCAAGAGGTTCATTACCCCAAAGTAGCCTCTGAGAGCCTTTTTTATAGGACAGCTGAGGAAGCACTTTTAAGCCCTCTTGTGACAAGACCCAGTGTAATCATTTACATATACAGATCACCTATGTAATCATTTACATATCCGCCTAAGGGTACGACCACATGGCGCGATCATGAGCCGTTCAGGGCATGGTCGGCTGCGATCCAAAACCACACTGCCAATCAGGGTGCATACTGCATATTATTTAACTAATGAAGACAGCACTGTATAGTTATTGACCGCATGGCACCTTCAATCCCACGCAGCCATTAAAGGGGTTTTCCAGGCTTTTAAAATCGATGATCTATCTCCAGGATAGGTCAATATCAGATCGGACCCTCAGCTGTATGAAGGGAAGATGTCCCATCTCCCTTCTCTCTTCTTGCTGGCTGCTGCTATGTCTATGGCGATCCCTTCATACAGCTGAGGATAGGTCATCAATATGAAAAGCCCGGAGAACCCCTTTAATAAATCAGACCGGCTATACAATGTAGTTTTTATTAGTTAAATAAGAGGCAGCTGCAGTCTCATTTGGCACGTGGTTATCGAATGGTTCACAACCACGCCGCGTGGTCATACTCTAAGACAAGCATGTGGAGTTTTCTACAGCAATACAAGTGCATTCGAGTGTAATAGCTATAAAGCATGGCTCCCGAATCTGTGTCTACCGGGGCTTCAGTAGTCTGTCCTGAGGGTATATTCTCCATGTAAAGCTGGCTGAGCTGGACTTTCCTGGATACGGAGCCTGGACCAGGCAGGAGAGATCAGCCCGGACCTGGTAAGCATCAGAAAGGGCCCAGCAGAGAACGGTGATGGTGATCCTTATTTTTCTAAATCACTGTGAGGACCTTTACTAAAATAAAATGTGCCCCAGTGCACAATGCCATTATACTGGTCATGGATCCCTCCTTGGATACCTTTACTGGCAGATCTTTGGTCTCACCTATGATGCTTAATACTGCAGATGCTGCTCTTCGAGAGTACCAGCTTGTGGACAGGTTTTTCGTCCTAAGCATAGGAACAATTTCTCCTCAACGTCTTTGACCCATAGTGTTGTTGCAGTATGCTCTGATCTTGCTTCCAGTTGCTACCATTAATACGGCTGCATATATATAATTGTAGTCCAGCTCACCTCACCTGGTAATGTTCCCCGTATGCTGCAAGCCTGGGTTGAGTTCCCTCAATGTATAAGTAGAAAAGAAAAAAAATCGGCTACAGCACCAGCATTCGATTTAAAACCAGCTTCCTCTTTGAGAGGTGTTCACAAGTAGATACAATCCATTCAGTATACGATAATTGTTGACGCGTTTCAGACAGTACGTCCTTAGTCGTAATAACGGCTGTTTGGACAGTCGCCCACCACCAAGTGGAAAAATAATCTCCAATTTCATCATCACCCTGACGTCTTACCAAACCTCCTCTGAAACCTTTACGTGCGTTATCGGCGCCTTAAACTGAATCACAAAAAAGCAGTAAAACTCCAACAGCTGCTGACTAAATTGAGAGAATATGAAAAGGCTTATCCACAATCCTCTGCTCCGGGACCCTGGTACGTGAAAAATAAAAAAACGTCGTTTTCCAAAAGTCCTGGAGACAACAGGATCTTGTCCGGAGCTTTCTGTATGAAAACTGGTGAGGCCCACTTACTGCAGCCTGGAAATTCCTCACGTACATACCTTGTTCTAAGGGCTCTTGCAGACGAGCGGATCTCCTGCGTGTTATCCGGAGCGAGAGCGAGAATGAGAGCCAAGCTACATGTTACTGCTTGGTGCCTCTGATGTCCACCGCGTAGCTTGGCTCTCATTCTCGCTCCGGATAACACGCAGAAGATCTGCTCGTCTGCAAGAGCCCTTAGAGATCCCAAGGAAGATAAAATATGGAATTATCATCACATTGCCAACCTATGTAAATTGTGTTATAAATCTTTATACAATATTAGAGGCAGGATGCTGATGGAGCTAGAGGTCACCTTTAATCACAGGGATACTCTGAAGGCTTTGGTTTCTCCTTCAGAAGTAAAGGCGAATGATAAGATTCCATTCATGTGGTCCTGTTACCAGGAGATGTGCGCCGAGGGTTCCTTTTTCCCATCTACTAAATCGTGCCCTGTTTAAACTCCATGGGGGAGATTTATCAAGATTTATCAGTCTTGATCTCCCTGCACTGGCCTGAGATGCGCCCGATTTATTATGAGGCTGATGCAGACAGCAAGACGTGACACGAAAGACATGATTGTACAACCAGGGCAGGTCACAGCACTCAAGAGACATCCACCAAACGGACACCGAACTCAGGTCATATATGGCAAACTTACCAAAACCATTGGAGAAACAAATGCACACTAAGCCAGGGAACGGTTACAGAATGGACGTAAGATACAAGCATAGGCACAATTCACACAGTAACTGATGCCAGGACACATGGAGCAATACCAACATGAGCCGCCATTGAACACAGTACGTGTGTTGGCTTCATTGCCAGACAACATTGTACTTTTTAGATAAGTTTTATCAAATCCAGATTCATGTAAAAAAAAACTGCTTATTGAGTTTAGAGAAAAATCCAAAATCATGAAAGTATTTTATAGTGTTACACAAAGCGGTATTCACATGCAGTTTTTGGTGCAGTTTTCTGGTAGCTTTTGGGGTGAAACCAAGATTGGATTAAAAATAAATGAGAAATATGAAGGGGAAACTTCTTCTCCTCCTTTCTGATGGATTTACTTCTGGTTTTGGCTCAAATAAACTGCATCAAAAACAGTGATGAATTTTTCTAGCCTAATACAAAATGTTACAGATTTTTTCACCTCTTGATTTAAAAAAAATGACCTAATATATATATTTTTTATCCCAACAGAAAATCCCAGTAAGAACTTCAAGAGAGACTCCATGTCGTCAGTGAAGTATAAAGCAGAAGATAGAGATATCATGCAGAGCTCCTTAGGAGAAAACGTCATTACATTTGACGTACATCCCAGACGTCACAGTCCAGATCTATCACATAAACCTCCTAATCATGAAGAACCTTCTCCTGACCAATCGCAGATTGTTACCACAGATGCAGGGGCCAAAGTGGACAAAAAACTTCAATGTGATGATTGTGGAAAACAGATTACAAAAAAGTCAAGTCTTCTTATTCTCAGAAGTCACTTAGCAGAGTTGTCATACTCCTGCTCAGATTGTGGTAAAAGCTTTCCAACTAAATCCGATCTTGTTGCACATCAGAGAATTCACATGGGAGAGAAGCCATATATATGTCCAGAATGTGGGAGAAGTTTTATATACAGATCACAATTTGTTATACATGCGAGAAGTCACACAGGAGAGAAACCATATGCCTGTTCATCATGTGGGAAACGTTTTGCAGATAAATCTAGTCATTCTGCGCATGAGAAAATTCACACAGGAGAGAAGCCGTATTCATGTCCAGATTGTGGGAAAGGTTTTATTGCCAAAGCCAAACTTAGAGATCATCAGAGACTTCACACAGGAGAGAGGCCATATCCATGTTCCTTATGTGAAAAATCTTTTACAAATACATCAGCTCTTGTTACACACCAGAAAATTCATGCAGGAGAGAAGCCGTATTCATGTCCAGAATGTGGGAAAGGTTTTATTTCTAAAACCAGACTTACAGATCATCAGAGAATTCACACAGGAGAGAAGCCGTATTCATGTTCCCTGTGTGGGAAATGTTTTTCACAGAGATCTAATCTTGTTAGACATGAGAGAGTTCATGCAAAAGAGATGCAGAGAGAAGAGAAATCAAATCTCGAAATTCATTAGATCATTCACATGGAGAAGAAACCATAATCTTGTTTAAAATGTGGATATCTATCAGGTTATTCGTAGACATTGAACGCCCAGTAAGTGGTTTACTTTTTGGGCCTGGATCTGCCAGACACCCATATTATATTTACTTGGTTAGACACAGTAGCTCAGTAGTTTGAATTGTAGCCTCACAACACGGGTGTCATGGCTTCATATTTGACCAAAGGCAACATCTACATAAACCTTGTATGTTCTCCCCAAAAATATACTGTGAGGTTAATTCTGATTTTAGATTGTGAGCCCTGGTGGGGAGAGGTACTGGCGTGTGAGGGCGTGTCTTTATTCAGTATTGTGGATAGAAGGAAGAACAGAGGACCCTTCTTTACTGTCAGAGCAGTGACGATGAACTGACCCCATGAACTTTCCTTCTTAGTATATTCATACCTCCACCCTCACCCCAGGAGAATGCAGAGGGACAATGCGGAAAACAAAGAACATGGAGACTTTTTCTGTTTTCTAGCACGTGGACATATCGACATCTGATCTTTAGTTAAGTAGATAAAATAGAAAGGTGATGGACCTAAAATATGATTTTGCAATAATTTTCTTAAAAGAATAAACTGATCTGCCATTTTTTTATTATAATTGTATGTTTATTGAAATCTTACGTGGTTCCAATAAACAGCCAAAGAAAAGATGCATAGAATGTAAGCTTCTTCCGTAAAGAAGTGCAAACATAGCGCACGGCACAGGGAAGAGATCTGAATAATAAAACTGTCAATCCAAAGAATGAACCATGGAAACCGTGCAGATGGGGAAAACGGCTAAAAGTAACACCAGATCTAGTAGAAGCGAAGACGGCGTGGCACAGACAAAGGACAGGAAATAAGAAGCAAAAAGAAGGACGGGATGAAGGGAAATAATGGTAGATAGGAGTACACGGGCTTATGATTACAAACGTTGTGAGACCCAGTATGAATCCTACAGGCTCCAAGTATCCTCAAAGGGTCCATTCTATCATGAATTAATGCTGCGAGATGTCCCATAACACCCTTCTATATAGGACTACAAGAGAAGGCGGTATGGTTCTTTTCGAGCAACGAGGAAGGAGCCAGCGGTCAGAATATGAAGCAAAAGTGTTCTCTGATTAAGTATAACGTAACTCCTTCCAAAATGAGTGGATTAACAGAAAATGTGATATACGGTCCCAACAGCAGCACAGCAGAACCAGCATGATCCAGGTATCCAGGGTTCAAAATATAAAAATTCCTCCTGAGTCATATAAGAATGTTTGGTCAATCTCACCAGAAGTGTATTGTTTAAGATAGAGTAGATACTCTTCATAACTACTGCAGATCCCCCCCCCCCCCCAGCTTAGCGGTTTATTAAGAATGGAGTCTAAGACGGCGGTCCTAATAAATGTGCCCCTATATATTTAGCAGTAATATGAACCCCCAAATACTTGAGGGACTCAAGTTTGCATTGATAGAGAAAGTTCTGATGGAGCCTCCACAAGTGGACAGAAGAAATATTAATAGACAAGGCTTCAGTTTTAGTTCTATTTACCTAATACCCTGAAAGTTGCCCAAATTTTATAATGTTTCATGGAGAATAGGGAGATAGATGTTTAGAGGCGGGTTCACACTGTCTGATTGTTGTGCAGATTATCAGGGCTCCTATGAGCACTTGTTTCCGATAATCTGCCCGTCTAAATGTATGGCACATCACCCGATTAACAAGTGAAACACTTTGGGTGAAGTAATTTATCATTTCTGGGCAGCAGATCCTACGGTCTAAACAGCGTCCTGCCGCCCAGAAAATGCTTCTGTATGAGGAGGAGCGATCGCAATGGTCGTCGCTTCTCCTCATACAGTGGAGGAGATCGATGAATGTAAACAAGCAGCCAATTGTTGGGAAGGAACAGTTCCTTCGTGGTAATTAGCTGTTTGTTGGAGGGTATAAATCCAGCTTAAACTAGACAGGGTGAGAAGACATCATCGGCGAATAGTGAGATTTTAAATTCCTTATCTCTCACCGTAACACCTCTGATGTTGGGATTTAGGCCAATGGAGGATGCCAACTGCTCTGTGCAGGGGACAAACCTGGAGTGCCATTGTTTTAATGAAATTGGAGTGGAGGAGGCATGAGAAAGTTTAACTGTGGGAGCAGAATATAGGCCGCGGACTGAAGCGAGGAATGGGCCAGTAAAGCCATAAACCTGTATGATAGCAAACATAAAGGACCAAACATAAAGGCAATCGAAAACCTTTTCGGTGTCCAAACTCCACAATAACGCTTCTTCTCTGGACTTCTGTACAGCATCTAATAAGTCGACCGTTTGGTGCGTATTGTCCCCACCCTGTCTGCAAGGGACAAAGCCAACCTGAACTATGCATCAGGCTGGGAGTAGATGGTTAGAGCGAGAGGCTAGGGTCCTCAATTAGATCTTAAGGTGTTAAGGAGCGTGATGGGTCAATGGTATTAACACTCTTGAGGATCTTTACCTGGCTTTTGGACAACAGGGTTATATGAGTGAGAGATGGATATAGGAACCTGGGCTCAAGGAAAGAGTTAAAAAGAGAGGACAGTTGTGGAGTCGATTTCAATTTAAAGGTCATGTAACATAGGTTGGAGGACCTGTCTGGACCTCGGGTATTAGTATCTGGAAGGCTATCTATAGCCTCAGTGATTTCCTCATCAGTAATGGATAGCCGCATTGCCAGATTGGATTTCAGCTGCTTCATGGGCACACGGAGGGACAGTATTCTCTTGGTGGAGACCCTTTTACGCCTGGTTCCACTGGGGATGCAATGACCCCTCATGACTTTTGCCAAGTGGTCTACTTTCCAACATTCCACGGCAGTAGAAAAGGATATTCTCTATTAAAACTTTACCTTTATTCTATTATATAGGAAATAAAATAAACAAAATGTAAAGAAAAATTCCCCTAAAAGGAAGGAAATATACTGGAGTTAGGACAGCAGAAGGTATATCAGTATGGAAGAGGTAATGAGGGTATACCTATGTATATATCTAGACTGCCATCACAGGCACTAGATTTGGGTAGTACTCCAGGAGATCGGACTGGTCAAATGTTTGAATCATCATTAGGTGACATGACCTGCTCATTCACATGCCCAGACACCGATGCCAGCTTGAGTTATTAAGGAACCCCTCTGTGCTACCCTGCAATTACCTGAAATATGGAGGCGTGATTAAGTCTATGGTTCACGGTGAGTCTTGAGAAACAGAGACCACGTGACACGCCGAGGATCTCAGTACTAACAGGGAGAGAGGAGAATCTATCTGACAACTGGCTTTGCAATAGAGGAAGAACATCTCTATGGACAATAAGAGGTACCATTTGCTCAATACTATATCGGCACGTGGGACGCCACGAAAGCCGTACTAAAATACATTGTATCAGCATTCAGCTATTGGATAGCCAATATTCAGTTATATTGGTCCATTGAACCCAATGAGTTCATCTCCTCATAGCGCCTGCAATAGTTTTCAACTTGAGGAATCATCTGTGTCTGCATTACCATCGGCACACATGGTATAATATATTTATCTATGTGACTTGAATAAGTCGATTAGCGCCATATAGCGACTAATAGGTGGAACTCCATTTCAGTTTGCATTAAGGATATTTATTGCTGCATTGATTTTATGTCATTTATGTTTTAGGTTTTATATGTTAGTTATATCAGTTTTATGAAGTAATACAGTATTATTAAAGACAATTTTTTAAATATATTTTGGTCTATTGCTTTCTGAGTGTACAGATGATGAGAGTGCCTGACGACTATACCATTTGACGTGCCACTTTATTTCTTTTTTCTGATTGGGTGAGTCAGATACGTCAAAAGCACCCAGATTCCATTTCCACTAGAGGGTGAGCCTCTATACATACAATTATAGGAATTACATTAACACTGTGTCTCAGCCGTGGTCAGAGGCTATCAGGCATGTGATTAATAGTCAGCAGCACCCAGCGCAATCCCAGGCTTACTGAGTGTGGAGCTATGGAGGACACTGTCTCCAAGAAAAGCTGTATAGTAAGCAAGGTTTAAATTGGAGCAGTGTCTCAGTAAGGAAGGGAGCTGTCAGACTAAATAATAATAATCTTTATATAACGCCACCATATTCCACAGCGATTTACAATTCAGAGGGATCAGGTATAAAACAAATGACATCACAACGTATCTGGCTAATATACAACTGAAACACTAGGTTTGCTTTGGGTGTAGGACTGTCAGAAGATCAAGTTCAGGTCAAAAGGCTGGAGGGGGGGGGGGAGTTACTGGGGGGAGAGTCAGTTTAGGAAGGTTAATAAGCCTGCCTGAAAAAATGTGTTTTTACAGTTTGTTTAAAAGGTAGGGAATTTAGGAATTGACCTGATATTTTGGGGCAGAGTATTCCAGAGAGTAGGTGCAGCTTGAGAAAAGTCTTGAAGACGGGAGTGAGAGAAATGAATTATGGAGGATGTTAAGCTTAGGTCACTAGCAGAACAGAGAGCACGAGTAGGGTGGTAGATGAAAATGAGGAGCAGATGTAGGGGTACAGCACTGTGGAGAGCACGGGTTGGATAGTCGACAGAGATGAGGGAGAAGATGTATGGAGGTGCAGCACTGTGG
This sequence comes from Bufotes viridis, assembly GCA_033119425.1. Taxonomy (NCBI): domain Eukaryota; kingdom Metazoa; phylum Chordata; class Amphibia; order Anura; family Bufonidae; genus Bufotes; species Bufotes viridis. The sequence goes on along the minus strand of CM065592.1, from coordinate 8,075,592 downwards.
ACAGCAGGAGTAGGGTGGTAGATGGAGATGAGGAGGAGATGTATGGAGGTGCAGCACTGTGGAGAGGAGGAGTAGGGTGGTAGATGGAGATAAGGAGGAGATGTATGGAGGTGCAGCACTGTGGAGAGCACGGGTTGGATGTTCGACGGAGATGAGGGAGGAGATTATGGAGGTGCAGCACTGTGGAGAGCAGGAGTAGGGTGGTAGATGGAGATGAGGAGAAGATGTATGGAGGTGCAGCACTGTGGAGAGCAGGGGTAGGGTGGTAGATGGAGCTGACGGAGGAGATGTATGGGGTGCAGCACTGTGGAGAGCAGGAGTAGGGTGGTAGATGGAGATGAGGGAGGAGATGTATGGAGGTGCAGCACTGTGGAGAGCAGGAGTAGGGTGGTAGATGGAGATGAGGAGGAGATGTATGGAGGTGCAGCACTGTGGAGAGCAGGAGTAGGGTGGTAGATGGAGATGAGGAGAAGATGTATGGCGGTGCAGCACTGTGGAGAGCAGGAGTAGGGTGGTAGATGGAGATGAGGAGAAGATGTATGGAGGTGCAGCACTGTGGAGAGCAGGAGTAGGGTGGTAGATAGAGATGAGGAGGAGATGTATGGAGGTGCAGCACTGTGGAGAGCACGGGTTGGATGGTCGACAGAAATGAGTGAGGAGATTATGGAGGTGCAGCACTGTGGAGAGCAGGAGTAGGGTGGTAGATGGAGATGAGGAGGAGATGTATGGAGGTGCAGCACTGTGGAGAGCAGGAGTACGGTGGTAGATTGAGATGAGGAGGAGATGTATGGAGGTGCAGCACTGTGGAGAGCAGGAGTAGAGTGGTAGATGGAGATGAGGAGGAGATGTATGGAGGTGCAGCACTGTGGAGAGCAGGAGTAGGGTGGTAGATGGAGATGAGGAGGAGATGTAGGGGGTGCAGCACTGTGGAGAGCAGGAGTAGGGTGGTAGATGGGGATGAGGAGGAGATGTAGGGGGTGCAGCACTGTGGAGAGCAGGAGTAGGGTGGTAGATGGAGATGAGGAGGAGATGTATGGAGGTGCAGCACTGTGGAGAGCAGGAGTAGGGTGGTAGATGGAGATGAGGAGGAGATGTATGGAGGTGCAGCACTGTGGAGAGCAGGAGTAGGGTGGTAGATGGAGATGAGGAGGAGATGTATGGAGGTGCAGCACTGTGGAGAGCAGGAGTAGGGGGGTAGATAGAGATGAGGAGGAGATGTATGGAGGTGCAGCACTGTGGAGAGCAGGAGTAGGGTGGTAGATGGAGATGAGGAGGAGATGTATGGAGGTGCAGCACTGTGGAGAGCAGGAGTAGGGTGGTAGATGGAGATGAGGAGGAGATGTATGGAGGTGCAGCACTGTGGAGAGCAGGAGTAGGGTGGTAGATGGAGATGAGGAGGAGATGTATGGAGGTGCAGCACTGTGGAGAGCAGGAGTAGGGTGGTAGATGGAGATGAGGAGGAGATGTATGGAGGTGCAGCACTGTGGAGAGCAGGAGTAGGGTGGTAGATGGAGATGAGGGAGGAGATGTATGAAGGTGCAGCACTGTGGAGAGCAGGAGTAGGGTGGTAGATGGAGAATGAGGGAGGAGATGTATGGAGGTGCAGCACTGTGGAGAGCAGGAGTAGGGTGGTAGATGGAGATGAGGAGGAGATGTATGGAGGTTGCAGCACTGTGGAGAGCAGGAGTAGGGTGGTAGATGGAGATGAGGAGGAGATGTATGGAGGTGCAGCACTGTGGAGAGCAGGAGTAGGGTGGTAGATGGAGATGAGGAGGATGTATGGAGGTGCAGCACTGTGGAGAGCAGGAGTAGGGTGGTAGATGGAGATGAGGAGAGATGTATGGAGGTGCAGCACTGTGGAGAGCAGGAGTAGGGTGGTAGATGGAGATGAGGGAGGAGATGTATGGAGGTGCAGCACTGTGGAGAGCAGGAGTAGAGGTGGTAGACGGAGATGAGGAAGAGACGTGCGGAGGCACTGTGACACTATGAGCTAGGAGAGGGTAGATGGAGATCGAGGATGAGATGTATGGAGGTGCAGCACCGTGGATAACATGAGCATGAGTGGAGATGGAGATGGAGGATGAGATGTGGAGGTGCAGCACCGTGGAGAGCATGATGAGTAGGGTGGCAGATGGAGATGAGGAGGAGATGCATGGAGGCAGCAACTGTGGAGAGCAGGACAGGGTGGTAGATGGAGATGGAGGAGGAGTGTATGGTAGGTGTAACACTGTGGAGACAGAGTGGGTGAGTGAGATAGAGATGAGGAGATGCATGGTAGGTCACACTGTGGAAGCAAGATAAGATCAGGTAGATGGAGATGAGGGAGGAGATGTATGGAGGTCAGCACTGTGAGAGCAGGATAGGGTGGTAGAATGGAGATGAGGAGGAGATGTATGGAGGTGCAGCACTGTAGATAGCAGGAGTAGGGTGGTAGATGGAGATGAGGGAGGAGATGTATGGAGGTGCAGCACTGTGGAGAGCAGAGTAGGTTGGTAGAATGGAGATGAGGAGGAGATGTACTGGAGGTGCAGCACTGTGGAGAGCAGGAGTAGGGTGGTAGATGGAGATGAGGAGGAGATGTATGGAGTGGGGTGCAGCACTGTGGAGCACGGGTAGGGTGGTCGACAGAGATGAGGGAGAAGATGTATGGAGGTGCAGCACTGTGGACGAGCAGGAGTAGGGAGGTAGATGGAGATGAGGAGGAGATGTATGGAGGTGCAGCACTGTGGAGAGCAGGGGCAGGGTGGTAGATGGAGATGAGAGGAGGAGATGTATGGAGGTGCAGCACTGTGGAGAGCACGGGTTGGATGGTCAGACTGGAGATGAGGAGGAGATGTATGGAGGTGCAGCACTGTGGAGAGCAGGAGTAGGGTGGTAGATGGAGATGAGGAGGAGATGTATGGAGGTGCAGCACTGTGGAGAGCAGGGTAGGGTGGTAGATGGAGCTGACGGAGGAGATGTAGGGGGTGCAGCACTGTGGAGAGCAGGAGTAGGGTGGTAGATGGAGATGAGGAGGAGGATGTATGGAGGTGCAGCACTGTGGAGAGCAGGAGTAGGGTGGTAGATGGAGATGAGGAGGAGATGTATGGAGGTGCAGCACTGTGGAGAGCAGGAGTAGGGTGGTAGATGGAGATGAGGAGAAGATGTATGGAGGTGCAGCACTGTGGAGAGCAGGAGTAGGGTGTGTAGATGGAGATGAGGAGAAGATGTATGGAGGTGCAGCACTGTGGAGAGCAGGAGTAGGGTGGTAGATAGAGATGAGGAGGAGATGTATGGAGGTGCAGCACTGTGGAGAGCAGGAGTAGGATGGTAGATAGAGATGAGTGAGGAGATGTATGGAGGTGCAGCACTGTGGAGAGCAGGAGTAGGGTTGGTAGATGGAGATGAGGAGAGGAGATGTATGGAGGTGCAGCACTGTGGAGAGCAGGAGTACGGGTGGTAGATGGAGATGAGGAGGAGATGTATGGAGGTGCAGCACTGTGGAGAGCAGGAGTAGAGTGGTAGATGGAGATGAGGAGGAGATGTATGGAGGTGCAGCACACTGTGGAGAGCAGGAGTAGGGTGGTAGATGGAGATGAGGAGGAGATGTAGGAGGTGCAGCACTGTGGAGAGCAGGAGTAGGGTGGTAGATGGAGATGAGGAGGAGATGTATGGAGGTGCAGCACTGTGGAGAGCAGGAGTAGGGTGGTAGATGGAGATGAGGAGGAGATGTATGGAGGTGCAGCACTGTGGATAGCAGGAGTAGGGTGGTAGATGGAGATGAGGAGGAGATGTATGGAGGTGCAGCACTGTGGAGAGCAGGAGTAGGGTGGTAGATAGAGATGAGGGAGGAGATGTATGGAGGTGCAGCACTGTGGAGAGCAGGAGTAGGGTGGTAGATGGAGATGAGGAGGAGATGTATGGAGGTGCAGCACTGTGGAGAGCAGGAGTAGGGTGGTAGATGGAGATGAGGAGGAGATGTATGGAGGTGCAGCACTGTGGAGAGCAGGAGTAGGGTGGTAGATGGAGATGAGGAGGAGATGTATGGAGGTGTAGCACTGTGGAGAGCACGAGTAGGGTGGTAGATGGAGATGAGGAGGAGATGTATGGAGGTGCAGCACTGTGGAGAGCAGGAGTAGGGTGGTAGATGGAGATGAGGGAGGAGATGTATGGAGGTGCAGCACTGTGGAGAGCAGGAGTAGGGTGGTAGATGGAGATGTATGGAGGTGCAGCACTGTGGAGAGCAGGAGTAGGGTGGTAGATGGAGATGAGGAGAAGATGTATAGAGTTGCATCACTGTGGAGAGCAGGAGTAGGGTGGTAGATGGAGCTGACGGAGGAGATGTAGGGGGTGCAGCACTGTGGAGAGCAGGAGTAGGGTGGTAGATGGAGATGTATGGAGGTGCAGCACTGTGGAGAGCAGGAGTAGCGGGGTAGATGGAGATGAGGAGGAGATGTATGGAGTTGCAGCACTGTGGAGAGCAGGAGTAGGGTGGTAAATGGAGAAGAGGAGGAGATGTATGGAGGTGCAGCACTGTGGAGAGCAGGAGTAGGGTGGTACATGGAGATGAGGAGAAGATGTATGGAGGTGCAGCACTGTGGAGAGCACAGGTAGGATGGTCGACGAGATGAGGGAGGATATGTATGGAGGTGCAGCACTGTGGAGAGCACGGGTTGGATGGTCGACAGAGATGAGGAGAAGATGTATGGAGGTGCAGCACTGTGGAGAGCACAGGTAGGATGGTCGACGGAGATGAGGGAGGATATGTATGGAGGTGCAGCACTGTGGAAAGCACGGGTTGGATGGTCGACAGAGATGAGGGAGGAGATTATGGAGGCGCATTACTGTGGAGAGCACGGGTTGGATGGTCGACGGGGATGAGGGAGGAGATGTATGGAGATGCAGTACTGTGGAGAGCTTTGTGGGTGAGGATGAGAAGTTTGAACTGTATTCTTTGGTGGATGGGCAATCAGTAAAGTGACTAGCACAGGATAGAAGCATCAGTGTAGCGGGTGAACAGATAGATGAGCCTGGCTGCAGCATTTTGGACAGACTAAAGGGGTTAGTTTAGTGAGAGGGAGACCGATTATTAATGAGTTAAGTAGTCAAGATGAGAATGAATGAAGGAAACAAGAGTTTTGGTTGTTTCCACTGTAAAAAAAAAGGGCAGATTCTGGAGATGTTTTTGAGGTGCAGACAACAAGAGCGTGCAAATGATTGGATATGGGGAACAAAAGGAAGATCTGAGTCAAACATGACCCAAAGACAGCAGACGTGTTGCACAGGAGTTATGATAGTGCTGCAGACCAAAATTGAAATATCAAGTTTAGGTGGGTTAGTAGATGGGGGAAAGACGAGAGGTTCAGTTTTAGACACAGAGAGGACATGATGTTAGAGACAGCTGTCAGACAGTTACTGGTGTTCTGTAATACAGCAGAGGTGATCTGCAAAGAATAAATCAAGTCAACTGGATTCTTCCAACGAGCTGAAACGTTTTCAAGAAATCTACAGCAAGTCCAGTTGCCTTGATTTATTCTTTACAGATGTACCATGACCTGGATAAATGAGAACCTGCACAGCAGAGGTGATGTCACGGGATGAAGTGTATAGTTAGGTGTCATCAGCATAGAGATGGTACCGAAAGCCAAGTCTGTCTGATGGGGGCTGTGTAGAGAGCGAAGAGTAGAGGATGTAGGACTGAACCCTGCAGAACCCAAACATCAAGAGGAAGAGGAAAAGTAGAACCAAGGAATGATACAGTAAAGGGGCAGCCAGAGAGATAGGAAGAGAACCAAGAGAGAACAATTTCCTTAAGCCCAATGTAATGGAGCATGGTGAGGAGGAGTGTGTGGTCTATGGTATCAAACGCTGCAGGGAGATCCAGAAGAATCAGTAAAGAATAATCACCATTTCTTTTTGCTGTCAGGAGATCGTTAGACAATTTAGTAAGGGCAGTTTCTGTGCAGTGGAGTTTCTGTACAGAGACAGATTGTAAGGGGTCAAGAAGAGAGTTTGTATAGAAATAGCTTATTAAGGGGAGAAGGGGAGATTATAAACAGGTCAGTAGTTTGCAGCACAGGTCCGGTCAAGAGATGTTTTTTTTGGTAGTGGGGTTTTAACAAAGTGTTAAAGAGGACAGAACTGGAGGAGGTGTCAGGGAATAGGATCACTGCTGCAAATCATGGGTCGAGAAGAAGAGAGAAGCCTGGAGACTTCATCTCTTATAGAGTCAAAAGAGGAGAGAGATTATGTGGGACGGAGGGGGATTGAAATTGGTCTGGGAATAGTAGATTATTTCCTGATGGATACTGCCAATCTTGTCTCTGAACTAAGTGGCCATGTCATCAGCGCAGAGGTCAGTGACAGGTTCTGGATTGAAAAGTGTCAAAGAGTCTTTTCGGGTTACTTAAGAGTGAGGATACGAGAGAGGTAAAGTACTTCTGTTTGGCAATGTTGAGGGCTGAATAGTATGTTTTAAGCATACATTTATAATGGAGGAAGTCTGCTGATATTCGAGATTTTCTCCATAAGCGTTCTGCACATCTGGATCACCGCTGGAGAAAACGTGTTTCAGGTGTGTGCCAGGGCTGCCATGTCGGGAGGGTCAGATTCATCCAGCGTGGTTTTAAGTTGTAATGATTGTCAGCCCGGTCTGGACAGGAGAGGGAAGTGATTGGGGTAAGAGCTAACTGTAGCGTGTCAATGATTTGCTTGTGCGGAAGCCGTCGTGAAGTGGTACTTGGGCCCGACATACTTTTGATCAAAAATGTGCGCTAAGAGCTTCCTTCATTCCAACTTTTGGAATGAGCCCCTTTTTTTATTTTCCTGTTAGTTTATGATTTATTGTGCAGCCATCTTTTAACCAGTTGATTTACTCTATTTGCCTTATGGTTATGCACTTCTGAGTGTAGAAACATATCTGCTTAGTCTGAACTTTGTCTTATAGTATATATTGAGGGTGGCGCCTCTTTTGGACTGAGCAACGCCCAAGTACCTGGGACTTCTCAGCACAAAAGCAATTTAGCTGGTTCCTGCAATGCCCTGAAATAAGGAGACTGGTAAGTCCATGAGAGGCAGTATCTGTAGCGTTAGGGACCCTTGTGCGGAAGCCGCCGTGAAGTGGTACTTGGGCCCGACATACTTTTGATCAAAAATGTGCGCTAAGAGCTTCCTTCATTCCAACTTTTGGAATGACCCCTTTTTTATTTTCCTGTTAGTTTATGATTTATTGTGCAGCCATCTTTTAACCAAATGAGTTGCTAAAGGCCACATTGCATTGCCTAAGCATCGGGCAGATCATCGCTAACAAGCATTTGGAGGAAAGCTCTTCAGCGATTATCTGCCAGTGTAAGGTGCCACCAATTACCGGGTAATCTGATCTTTCATGCAGTCACAAAAATCATTGTTTGCTGGCAGCAGATTGCGCTGTCTAATCACACTCTGTGCTGGCATACAATGATTCTGTATGGGGATGAGCAATGGCATTAGCGATCATTCATCCTCACGCTGTGAAGGAGATCACTGCAGGTAAATGTGTCTTCTCTGACGATTGTTGAGAAGGAAATCTTCCTTCAGGACAATCTGCTCAGCTGAGCAGTGTAAAGGCTGGGATTGCCTTGGAGGCCTGGCTATAAGTCACTTAGTCTGACAGCTCCCTTCCTTTCTGAGACACTGCTCCAGTTTAACCCCTGCCTACAATACAGCTTTGCTTGGAGACAGTGTCCTCCATAGCTCCACACTCAGTAAGTCTGGGATTGCGCTGGCGGCTGCCGGCTATAAATCACTCGCCTGATAGCCTCTGACCGGGGCTGAGACACGGCTTCAATGTAATTCCTGCTTAAGAATTCAGCTTTACTTGGAAACAGGGCTCTGAACAGCAGCTTCACATCATATCGGACGTATGGCCTCCCAAGACAGGAGAGCAGAACATGGTCCAAATACAAACAGATGTTGCAGGCAGAGGTCCTGTCCAATTGATGTTCCCTCCGTTTTGGAAATTGTGAGACTCATGTACTTTGACCACTAATGATGATTCAGACATTGGACCAGTCCCATCTCCTGGAGTACTACCCAAATCTAGTGCCTGTAATAGCCGTCTAGATATCCTAGGTATACCCTCATTACCTCTTCCATACTGATATACCTTCTGCCACCCTAGCTCCAGTATATTTCTGTCTTTCTAGGGGAATTTTTCTCTGTCTTTACTTTTTGCTTATTTCATTTCTTAAATAATAGAATAAAATTAGAGAAAGTTCTGGTCCAGTGGTGCGGTACGTGAGAAATTAGGCCACTTAGCAAAAGTCATTAAAAATGTATTTATCCCTAACCACACTATAGGGTCTGTTTTCGGAAGCCTCCCATAAGCAAGAAACAGAGGACACTGAACCCACAGCGGGGCCACAGTAATTCACCAAATGAGAACGTGGTTCTTCACTAGTCAGAGGTGTCTTAAGAAGAAGTCATTCAACGCCAATGACATACTCTCATATGGTCCCAGGAGGGCAGACGAGAGATCCCCACAGGGCCAAGGTCAGACCACGTCACAGAACTCATAGATGCTGCCTGTAAAAGTCGTAACATTCCCAAAAAGTGGTCCATTCTAGAGTGGGTTCCATGAAGGGGGGAGTAAAGGGAGAAGGATCTATCAATGGGATGAGTAATCCTTCAGAGATTGTATAAAGAGAATGGCGACCCGCCCTACGAAAGTCCCTAGACAGACATAGTTGGGTAGTGTGAGGAGGATTGTACGAGACAGAGACTATCTAGAGTGTTAGAAAAAGTCCCCTCCTATAAGAACTGAGGAAGGTGAACCACGAAATACCTGAGCAAACACACCAGATAGGAACCTGGGCCTTAGAGGATAATACAACGACCCTGAGGATCTAGAAGAGGAGACTCTGGATGGAGCAGGAGGGAGAAATGAGTAAAGCCACACCAGCCTTCTTTCTAGAGTGGTTCGTGGAATAGACCTTTGGGTAATATTTACAGGAAAAATTTAATAAAAAAACAAGAGGGAGGGGAGACAAGACAAAGGTAATACAGAAATTATGAAGAAAATAAAATGTCCAGGAAATGACGTCACTCAGTAGTTATGAGTACAGACCTATGGAAAAGGCAAGCCCCACTTCTCTAGGTGGTGGAAACATCTAAGCACCTCCAGTGGAACAATAAGCCAGAAGAAGGACCAGAAAAGCTAATGCTAAGAGAAACAAGAGAGCACTACAGCCGCTTCGCCTCAACCAGGATCTAATGGAGGACTCAGAATACCGGGCCTATGTATCTAGCATCCAAGTGAATACAGGGATTTGTAGATATATAGAGCAGGTAAAATTCATGATATGAAGCAGTAGTCCTCAAGCCGGATCTGGATTTAAAGGGAGATCTCTGAGATGAGTGAAATGGATCCAGGATGGTGGTGACAGGGGAGGCTCACAAGGGGCCATCATGTCTTGCTGTAAGAGAAAACCGGAAACTCCATCTGTAGGCGATATGTTGGTCACAAAGTAGCTTTAGGAGGGGTTGGGGGTGACGTTGTTTCTGTAAGGTGGTCCATGATAAGGTCAGGGAACAGCTGGAGAGGTGCACCATCAAACTCAAAGTTGTGCAACAATCTGGCTTTAGCCATGATGCATCCCAAAGTCATGACACAGCAGATGACATCACATTGGTGTGAAGTGGTTCCCCTTGACCTCAGAGGTCAGTGGGCTCTGCATGCTACTCAGTGATGTAGCATGGGCCGCAATTATAGAGTGAAGCTAAGACACAGTATATACTGTCTGGTATCATTATGTGCTCCCTCCAGGGAATCAATACATTCCGCCAAGTTTTTAAAGGGGTTTTCTGACACTATACTACTGATGATAGCAGGCCGCGACATGAATGAGCCTCTATAGCATCGCGTGTGAGGCTAGGGAGGCTCGTCCCCATCGCGGCCTGCTACTGGCTGCAAGCCCCCCTCCCACCGTCGCCAGATGATGGGGAGATGCGGCGTTGGAGATGCGGCGGCCGTGACAGCATCAGGAGTTGTGTTGATCACGAATATTCTAATCGATAATTTTTTAGCAAATATCGGCATTCGAGAATACGCGAAGATCTAGAATATGGTGCTATACCTTCGTAATTGCGAATATTCTCATATTTTCATCAGTACTCTCACTGCTTCTTGCTTGTGGGGCCAATGAGAAGGCTGCAATATCTTTATCTGAGCTTAGCAACATCCCTAGCAACCAATGGGAAAGTTGCCTACCCCTTACTATATAGTAACCTCCCCAGCAGCCATTTTCTGCAGTATTTTGCAGTTCTGAGAGAGAGAGCAGTGTCATTGCTGTGCTCTGTGTTTTCCACACTACATTAGATAGTTAGTGTAACGGTCCTTGGCTCACCTGGTGGTTGGAGTCCAGTGGCAAAGACCCACAGAAGCAGGAAGCAGGTAGCGTGGTCGATCAGTCCGGGTCGGCAGTAGAGATGGCAGCGAGGTAACAGCAGGAGTAGACAGAGGCGTGGTTGGTGGAAGGCAAAGGGTCAATGCAGGCGGCAGTTCAGCGAGGTCAAACGGTCCGGGTCGGCAACAAAGGTAAACAGCAGTAGTCGTGGAGGAGCAGAGAGGAAGCTTGCTACAGGCTTGGAGGCACAATAACCAGCAAAGGGCTGGGTTCAAGGGCTGGGTTTTATAGGGAAGTAGCAGGTGCAAGAGATTGGGATAATCAGCAGGACAAGGCAAGGACAAGGCAAGGACAAGAGAGGTAGTAGAAGTTAGAAGTTAGCTAGAGAATAGTCCAAGGAGAGACGGTAGCCTAGTGGGTAGAGCTACCGTCTGGGACATGACTGGCCACGGGTTCGAGTCCTGACAGTTAGTTAGCTTATCCACAATATTGGCAAGGCAGGAGAGACCCACTGACAACCAAACCCGAACCATATTAGATGTAAGACTGGACAGGAGTGACGCGTTGTATAGAAAACAGATCATAGAAGAATGCGGGGAAGCGAGAAGAAATTGCTCTGTCACAAGAGTCCCAATATACATTTGGTAAACACACTGGACCTAAAAGGGGAGACTAATACCAGAGAAGTGCTTTAGGGTAGGCTGGGGCCATCCATGACTTCTCCATCTCAGTCCATTCAGTGTAGGTATATACAGAACCCAGAATGGAACCGTACGTTGGTGGGACACCCAGGATTAGTGCAAGATATTAGAGATCGAAAGGTCGCCTCGATTGACCGTGGAAAACCTTACTGACTGATGAATACAGCAGCTCATTATATGGCGTTCCCTTCCATATAAAGATACAGATAGCGCAGTGTAAAATCTTCGGATCAGATAAAGGAATCCGGATCGGGAAGGTTTTAAAATAATATAGTAATTTCGGAAGGAGGGACATTTTCACCACTGCAATAAGACCCAGAAGACAGAGATAGAGTTCTCAAAAGAGTGATGAGAAGTTACACAAATATAGGGAGGAGTAGGTGGAGGAAATATGAACTCCAAGGTATTTTATTGACCTATCATACCACTTATTTTGGAAATTATGGGGAGTAGTCAGGGGCAATTTGGCCATAGACTATCCCTAAGAGGGCCTCTCAAGCCCTCCTCATGGCCGCTAGCTGCGTACATAATGATGATTCCCTCCTATGCACCTGGCCAGCAGCTGCGGGTGCCCTTCTGAATTCAACTGTATTGACATCTTCAGGACAGCTATACCGTTCAATACTGTGGCGCAGGTGGCAGTATTTTGTGCTGCACTGTGGTATTTGGTCCAGCTGGGGCGGTATATTGCTATGCACTATGGTATTGCTGGCCCTGCCTAATTATTGGGTCCATCTTTATGTTTTTTTTCCAGGGCCACTTTTAATTCCCAATCCGCCCCTGGGAGTAGTTCTACTCAGGCATGTGAAGGAGTAAAGCCTCTGTCTTAGTGGTGTTAACCTTATAGCCCGAGAGTTCACCATCGCACAACAAGGTATCATGTAAGTTGTGAATGGAGATATGGGGGTTCGTAAGCATGACCAAGACATCGTCCACATAGAGTGAGATCTTAAACGCCCTATCTTGGACTGAAAGGCCTTTTAAATCCAGGTTTAGACAGATTTTGGCCTCCAGGGTTTCAATACAGAATTCTAATAGAAGGGGGGAAAGTGTACATCCCTGGCGTGTACCGTTTGATATCTGGAATGGAACAGAAGTGTGTTGGGGCAATTTGACAACAACCATGGGGTCAGAATATAACCCCAATAACAGCTTAAACAGGAAGGACCAACTAAGGCGCTCAAAGGCTCTTGTCGGCGTCTAAACTTAACAAGGGCTTTATTGCCCTTCTCAGAATAGTATTGTTTTGCATATAGAAGCAGGAGTTCAACTTTGTTAATGGCTAAGTCTTTCAACTGGACACGTGCTGCCACTGGCTCTTGGAGTAGGGGATTGCTGGGATTTACTAATCCACCACAGGTCCTATAGGGTATTGTGCCAGATCAGGGTGCAGAAGTCCCTAGGCAGCTGGGCCTGGGCAACTGAAGCAGGTTTAGTAGAAAGCGATAGTGTACCCATAGTCTCTGAGAAGTTCATATTAAAGTCACCCCGAGAATCCATCCTGCCGGAGGGAGAGTACAGGACATAAAATATTCGCCTAAAAGAGGAAAGTTTGGAGTTATTGGGGGCATAAACATTGTATAGTACAGTAGGGTGTCCATGAAAGACCCATCAGATACAGGTGAGAGGAGTAAACTGTGATGGGGCACGAACTGGACGGCAAAATAATGCAAAGGGGAATCCCCAGCGATAAGAAATTTGGTGCTTCTTCAGAACAGCATGCAGGGGGTGCAGATGATAACATTTCTGCATGGTGGACCACGACAGGTAAGGGAACAATTGAATTCAAGGTTCCTAATGTTTCTAGGCTTCACGATTATAGCTTCTTCAAGAGTAAAGTCATGAACACAGCAGATAATGTCTCTGGGCTGGGAGGTTGACCCTTTAGGTCTGAGGGCCCTATGTGCTGTATTCAGTTTTGCTCACAAGGAAGGAGGTTAAAATGCTTCCAGTCGTAGGGATTCCACCCCCCCCCCACCATGCTCTTAAAATGCTACTTTTCTTTCTTTCATTTATTGTTCATGGGGAACTTGATTTCGCATGGAAATGCGCTTCTCAACATACATAACGTTTTATGGAGCTAACTGATTGTGATGTGGAAATTTATGTGTTGGTACTTTTTGTTTCCTTACTGTATTTCTGCAAATACAAATAAAGAATTTATATATATATATATATATATATATATATAAATATATATATAAAAAAAAAGATCCGGATAGGGCATCTGCTCTAACATTTCTGTCGGCAGGACAGAAATACAGGTCCTTCTCAAAAAATTAGCATATTGTGATAAAGTTCATTATTTTCTGTAATGTACTGATAAACATTAGACTTTCATATATTTTAGATTCATTACACACAACTGAAGTAGTTCAAGCCTTTAATTGTTTTAATATTGATGATTTTGGCATACAGCTCATGAAAACCCCAAATTCCTATCTCCAAAAATTAGCATATCATGAAAAGGTTCTCTAAACGAGCTATTAACCTAATCATCTGAATCAACTAATTAACTCTAAACACCTGCAAAAGATTCCTGAGGCTTTTAAAAACTCCCAGCCAGGTTCATTACTCAAAACCGCAATCGTGGGTAAGACTGCCGACCTGACTGCTGTCCAGAAGGCCATCATTGACACCCTCAAGCAAGAGGGTAAGACACAGAAATAAATTTCTGAACGAATTGGCTGTTACTAGAGTGCTGTATCAAGGCACCTCAGTGGGAAGTCTGGGGGAAGGAAAAAGTGTGGCAGAAAACGCTGCACAACGAGAAGAGGTGACCGGACCCTGAGGAAGGTTGTGGAGAAGGACCGATTCCAGACCTTGGGGGACCTGCGGAAGCAGTGGACTGAGTCTGGAGTAGAAACATCCAGAGCCACAGTGTACAGGCGTGTGCAGGTAATGGGCATTCCCCAGGTCAAGCCACTTTTGAACCAGAAACAGCGGCAGAAGCGCCTGACCTGGGCTACAGAGAATATGCAAAACATACCTGGGCTACAGAGAAGCAGCACTGGACTGTTGCTCAGTGGTCCAAAGTACTTTTTTTCGGATGAAAGCAAATTTTGCATGTCATTCGGAAATCAAGGTGCCAGAGTCTGGAGGAAGACTGGGGAGAGGGAAATGCCAAAATGCCTGAAGTCCAGTGTCAAGTACCCACAGTCAGTGATGGTCTGGGGTGCCATGTCAGCTGCTGGTGTTGGTCCACTGTGTTTTATCAAGGGCAGGGTCAATGCAGCTAGCTATCAGGAGATTTTGCAACACTTCATGCTTCCATCTGCTGAAAAGCTTTATGGAGATGAAGATTTCATTTTTCAGCAGGACCTGGCACCTGCTCACAGTGCCAACACCACTGGTAAATGGTTTACTGACCGTGGTGTTACTGTGCTCAATTGGCCTGCCAACTCTCCGGACCTGAACCCCATAGAGAATCTGTGGGATATTGGGAAGAGAAAGTTGAGAGACACAAGACCCAACACTCTGGATGAGCTTAAGGCCGCTATGGAAGCATCCTGGGCCTCCATAACACCTCAGCAGTGCCACAGGCCGATCGCCTCCATGCCACGCCGCATTGAAGCAGTCATTTCTGCAAAAGGATTCCCGACCAAGTATTGAGTGCATAACTGAACATAATTATTTGAAGGTTGACTTTTTTGTATTAAAAACACTTTTCTTTTATTGCTAATTTTTTGAGATAGGAATTTGGGGTTTTCATGAGCTGTATGCCAAAATCATTAATATTAAAACAATAAAAGGCTTGAACTACTTCAGTTGTGTGTAATGAATCTAAAATATATGAAAGTCTAATGTTTATCAGTACATTACAGAAAATAATGAACTTTATTACAATATGCTAATTTTTTGAGAAGGACCTGTATAACTGAAAATTAAAGAAGGCAAAAAACAAAGACCAACGTGCCCGATGGGGATAGAATCTCTGAGCTGATTGAAGATATGTCAAGTTTTTATAGTTGGTGTAAATGATGATGGTGTTTGGCACCTTCAAGCAGATGATGCCACTCCTCCAAAGCTAGCCTTATGTCCAGCAGACCCCTGTCTCCTATAGACTAGTTTCGTTCCGCTGTTTAGAAGGATTTTGAGAAAAAACCATAAGTGACCATTTTGCCAGTAGTGGCTTTCTGAGCGAGTACAGCTCTGGCTCCCGTGGAGGACATGTCCACTTCTAAGAAGAATTGTTTTGACACATGAGCGATGAGGGCAGAAGCTGCAGCAAAAGCCTGTTTAAGAAAAGAGGATTCTGCTTCAGTAGTTGATTCTCTGGGATTCATTACTTTCTTTCACAGCCCAGTTAGAAATTAGTGCAGTTTAAGTAAAGACGTGGGGAATAAATTGTCTTTAGAAATTTGCTAATCCAAGAAAGAGTTGAATACCCCAAATGCCAGTGGGTGGTGGCCAATTCAGTACTGCAGATCATTTTTTTAGGGTCCATCTTTGGCTGGAAATATTATACCCAAGAAATATGAGGGACATTTTCTCTAAAAAATACTTCTCTAATTTGGAATACAGGCGGTTTTCTCTTAATCTCTGGAGCATCATGGAGACATGCTTGTGATGACTTTCTAGATCAGATGAGTATAAAAATATCATCCAGATAGACAATGACACAAAAATAAAGGAGGTCAATCATTTACAAATTCCTGGAAGAACGCCGTGGCATTGCTGAGCCCAAATGGCATAGCCAGGTACTCATAATGACTATCACGAGTACTTAAGATGATCTTCCATTCGTCACCCTCCCAAATCCGCATAAAATTGTAAGAGCTGTGTATATCCAATATTGAGAAGATCTCGGCACTACACAGGCAATCAAAGAGCTCTAGGATTAATGGTAGAGGGTATCTATTCTTTACTGTGATTTTATTTACTTGTAGCAGTACTTGGACTGAGGGATCCATCCCATTTTTTTCACAAAGAAGAACCTGGCTCCTGCAGGTAATGAAGACTTACGAATAAAACCCCTCTCTAGTTTCTCCTTAATATAATCAGACATAGCTTGAGTCTCTGGAACTGAAAGGGGGTATACAAGACCTGTCGGTGGAGTGCTTCCAGGTAACAGATCAATCGGACAGCCATAAGGCCAATGAGGTGGCAAAGTCTTTGCTTCCTTTTTATCAGACATCTGCATAACCATGGTACGCAGTTGGTAATCCATGCAGACTTGTCTGAATACTAGTAGACCAAATAGGAAGCACTTTGGACAGATATCAGGTATGTCAAGCTTAACCCCAATGCAACACCAGTCCAGAGTTCCAATCCAGCACAGGACAGTGTTGACAAAGCCAGAGAAGACCCAAAAGCAGCGGGGTAGTGGAGACAGGCAGAACATAAAAGAAGGACGTCTGCACGAAGTTCCAACGGTTCTGTGACATACTGTACAGTCTCAAAAAGAAACCTCCCATGAAGGGAAGTCAAAGTTAAGGTCTTCTCTTGACGTTTGGACCAGTATTGGTCCACCAATGCCTGATGTAGGAAATTACCTGCCGTACCA
This sequence comes from Bufotes viridis, assembly GCA_033119425.1. Taxonomy (NCBI): domain Eukaryota; kingdom Metazoa; phylum Chordata; class Amphibia; order Anura; family Bufonidae; genus Bufotes; species Bufotes viridis. The sequence continues at coordinate 8,059,024 of CM065592.1, read as the reverse complement.
GAGTCTATGAGGGCCTGCACTGTGAACTGTTTACCTTCAAGCAGCAGTTCCACTGGCATAGTCAATTTTGGAGAGATTCAATCTTCACCTACGGCTATCTCTCCTACACAACCTAGGCACTGGAGTTTCCCAGCTTATTAGGTCAAGTACAGAGAGAGATTCCCTTTTCTCCACAATATAGACAAAGTTCATTAGCACATCTATGCCGCCATTTCTCAGCAGACAACCTAAGCCTGTGCTGCCGTTTCTTAGCAGACAACCTAAACCTGAATAACCTACATGGGTTCAGGGGTTGAAGGCAAAGGAGACAGAGGTCTCTGGAAGGTCGGTGCTAGGCGAGGAGATCTTCTTTCACATGCCACTTCTTTAGAACACTCATAGAATTGCAGACCTATATGGGTGGCAAGGGATACCAGTGCAATTAATGAGGTTGGAACATCACAGCTAGCTAAATTGTCCTTGATCTGGACTGCCAAACCCTCCCAAAAAGCTTCCACCAAAGTCTCCTTATTCCTACCAAGTTCTGAGGCCAGCATTCGGAACTGGATAGGGTATCGGCCTACAGAGAGACTGCCTTGACGTAGTTGTGGTAGAGAGGAAGCAGCAAAAGTAGCGCATCCGAGCTCATCAAAACTTTTTGGAAAGTCTCCAAGAAGTCTCTCAGGTTGTTAGTCTCCCACAGTGAGCTTATCTAGACCAGAGCTTCACCCGACAGATGGGACATCATAAAGGCCACTTTAGAGCTGTTGGTCGGTAACTGATAATCTCCATCATAACTTCTGGTTTGGGTCAGCGGGGTCCATGGCCTGAGCTTATCATAACAGACAGTGGGTGTGGACCCACTGTGCCAACTAACCAGTTTGCGTTTAGGCTAAACCTAAGGGCATTGTCCTGGCGGTTCCCTGGTATTCACCCTTTAACCCCTGTACAGGGATCTGGACTTGTAGCAGGGAATCAATCAGGCCGCTACCTGCTGGAGTAATGCTGGTGTAGTTGCTGCAGACCTGTGGGGGTCAGAGACAACGGTGCGAAGCACCAATTACTCATGCAAAAAGCGTAATCTGAACACAGTCCAAAGTCAGGGCAGACTGAGTACTTGCGTATTTCAAATAACAGTTCCAAGGTTGAGGCAGGCAGAGTACGTGCGTAGTCCAGGTCACAGTTTCAAAGCCGGGGCAGGAGGCAAGAAGCAGAACCGGTATATAGACAATGTACGGTACACGGATATCCAGACAAGATATCAGCCGCACTGGTTACTAGCATGTAGAAAACCTCCAACCTCAGGCAAGGAGGTGGATCCACAGCCCGGCTAAATAGGGAGGCTGATCAGAAACGTAACCAGCACCTGGACAGGGGCAGGAGGAAAGGATTAACTCTCTCAGTGCTGGAAGCAAGTTCACTGAGCACTAATGAATAGAGCGATACCTGCTTTTGCCAAAAGAGCAAGACAGCGGCGGGCATGGACCATCGGCGTGACACATACAGTACATGGTCTGTCTGCCCACTTTGATGCCGGTTTTTGTGTTTTTGTGCCCAGAACCTGCTCGGGCCTGGCTGAACTCCACTGTTTCTGATGCAGGGCATCGCCCTCTGTATGTTGGCAGTGCGAGATCACTGGCCAGAATTTATTTAACCCTTTAAATCACACTTTTTTGTGCCTATTTTGATGCCCATTTGTGTGCCCGTCATTTCTGCATATTTCTTTTATTACTGACAATAAGGTCTCAAAATTCATAAATTATTTTTTTTTAAATAGAAATGATATGAATAAGAAACTGACGAATAAGAAACCGACGTCAGCCTTGTATCACTTACGGAGTTTAAACACTACCCTTAACTGCTCCTCCGTACAAAGCTCAACCCCCTCCTGCACTGATCACATGACGATGACATCACAGGTCTTTCACCACCACTTCTCTTTACTGCTGAGCTCAGCCCCCTCCTTTACTGATCACATGACAGTGACATCATCGAAATCTTTTACCTCCACTACTGAGCTCCGCCCCTTGCTCTGATCACATGATGGTGACATCATCCCAGGTCCTTCAGCTCTTGCAGTGCAGCAGATGCAGAGCAGGTCCTGGTCGGTAGTCACTGCTGTGGTGTCTGGAGCCTCTTCTTCTCTCTGTTATTAGCCATTTACAGACTCCTATATACAGAGGATATAGATATATATACAGCCCTCGCTGGCTGTGGCCCCAGGATACATTCACACTGGCCCCTTGCTGGGGACTAATGATAACACTCAGCATGTGGCCCCAGTAGAAGGTAAGTGCACATCAGACGGGTTTTGGGCAGTTTTTAGCTCTGTTTCGGCTGCGGTGAGAATAAGGTGCAATGGTGAGTGCCGAGGATAAGACCCTTTCCATTGTACAAGGGGAAATCTGCCAAGAATTCCACATCTTCATAGGAATGTACTGGACGTGGAGGATTCTCCCCCAGTAACATGTATTTGGAGGGGGGGGGGGGATTAGCAGTTCCTCCTTATATAGGGAATCCATCACTCCCAATCTTGTAGGGATTTTTACAAAAATTTTTATGGAGAGATCCTATACATAAGTGGTGACTATGAGGAGACGTGCTGGACGCTTTGCGGAGCCGATTCTGCAGGGGGACATTTCCAGTAATTAAGCATTTGGGGCACGATGTGGAGTAGAAATATCCGGTATAATCCAGTAATGAGGCAGGCACAACATGGAGTAGAAATATCCGAGATAATCCAGTAATGAGGCAGGCACAACATGGAGTAGAAATATCGAAGATAATCCAGTAATGAGGCAGGCACAACATGGAGTAGAAATATCGAAGATAATCCAGTAATGAGGCAGGCACAACAAGGAGTAGAAATATTCGAGATAATCCAGTAATGAGGCAGTCACAACAAGGAGTAGAAATATTCGAGATAATCCAGTAATGAGGCAGGCACAACAAGGAGTAGAAATATTCGAGATAATCCAGTAATGAGGCAGTCACAAAGGAGTAGAAAAATGTAATTACACTTACCAGTAATTGGGTTTCCTGGAAGTCACCACAGCAGCACACCTGAGATTACTCCTCCTCTGTTAGGAGGAAAAACACATTTAGAGAAGTTAAAACCCCTCCTTTTCTATTATCCTCAGTGTTTTACCAAGAACCAACGGCAGACTATTGCTCCCAACTTAACCTTTACTTCAATCCAGCAAATTTTACACCTCAAACCAACATAGAAAAAGAGATGTACAACAAAAGAGAGGGCCCTTATGGGTGTTGTTGTCGAGACTTCCAGGAAACCCAATTACCGGTAAGTGTAATTACTTTTCCCCCAGTCGTCTACACGACGGCACACCTGAGAACTAACAAAGATATATCAGGGAGGGTCAGCAGCTTGTAAGACTTTGCGACCAAAGGCACAGTCGTGATCAACCAAGACATCTAGTTTGTAATGTCTAGTAAACGTATGAACTTTCTTCCACGTTGCCGCTCTGCAGATCTGTTCTACTGAGGCTGAGGCTTTTTCGGCCCAGGAGAATACCATTGCTCTTGGAGAGTGAGCCCTTAGCTTAGCCACAACTTCCTTTCCCTGTGTCTTGTAGGCCTCTGAAATAAGTTGTCTAATCCAGTATTCCTCAACTCCAGTCCTCAGGGTCCACCTCTCAGTCATGATTTGAGCATATCCCACAGAATGAACACCTGTGGTAAGTCATAGTGAACTAAAACTAATTTTATCACCTGCTCAATATTAAGGAAATCCTGAAAACATGACCGGCCTTCAGGACTAGAATTGAGGAACCCTGGTCTGATCCATCTGGAGATCGAATTCTTTGCTGCTTTTACCTGCCTCTGTTAGGACCTGCAAATTGTATGAACAGATTCCTGTCCTTTCTGAGACTTGAACTCTTAAAGTATTTGTCTTTAGCCTTTGTCCAATCCCGAAGAAAATCTAGGAGGATAGGAATTTTAATGTAATTAACTGAACATCTATTTCACCAAATTTCCTCCAGACATTGCTGTAGATAAACTTAGTAGCAGGTTTATGGCTCTGGAGTAAAGTCTTAAATACCTTGCAAGAAAGGCCTTCCCCTTCAGTAGCTCCCTTTCAGCATTCATGCCGAGAGGTGCACTGGACCCTGCATCCACTGATCACTCTGGGTTGGAAGTATCACTGGAGGCTGAACACTCATGGACTCTCTCATCGTGAACCAACCCCTCTTTGGCCAATAAGGCACCACCAGGATTACTGCTGCCTGATCCTCTGTTATTTTGGAATCAGGGGAATTGGTTGGAATGCATACACCAGTCGGAACTTCCACAATATTGACATTGCATGTACTATAAGTGGTCTGTCCTGAGGGTTTAGAAAACAAAATAGAGAAGTTTTCTTGTTGCATATGTTCGCGAATAAGTCCATTTCTGGGTTTCCCCATTTTTTGGTGTCATAGACATTCCCGTGGCAGGTACCAGGAAATCAGTAAGACTGGCATCACGTGGGTTAAATTGACAAATTCCTTGCAGATCTTATTGTGTCTGTGTTTTGGTGAATACCCCACCCCTTGCTTCAGGTGTTGCTTCTTGGTAATTTGCCTTCCCTTTAAGTAGCCGCTTCTCACTTTTGGAGGTGCGGTTTATAGATTTTCTTCATGCCTTCATACTAGCTGGTCAGTTGTACTCTGTAGTGCTTCTGGAGTTGCCAGTTTTCTACTTTAAAGGGTTTCTGTCACCAACTTTTGACATTATAAGCTGTCTGACATTAGCTATGTGCTAATGTCAGACCAGCTTGATAATGTCTTTTTTATAAAAATCCGCTGTATATATAGTCTGAAAAACTTACTTTTATATTATGTAAATTAGCCTCTAGGAGCAGGGGGGGCGTTGCCCTGCTCCTAGCGGCTCCGTCCGGCAACCTGCTGGCACGCCCCTTCACACTTTGACTGACAGTGCAGGGCAGCGATCCTCCTGCACTGTCTCATTCTGAAATCGCGCGCCCGCGCTGCTGCTCTGTATTCGGCGCAGGCGCGGTGAGCAGAGGACGCTGGTGCCTGCTGTCCTCTGCTCACCGCGCCTGCGCCGAATACAGAGCGGCGGCGCAGGCGCGCGATTTCAGAACGAGACAGTGCAGGAGGATCGCTGCCCTGCACTGTCAATCAAAGTGTGAAGGGGCGTGCCAGCAGGTTGCCGGACGGAGCCGCTAGGAGCAGGGCAACGCCCCCCCTGCTCCTAGAGGCTAATTTACATAATATAAAAGTAAGTTTTTCAGACTATATATACAGCGGATTTTTATAAAAAAGACATTATCAAGCTGGTCTGACATTAGCACATAGCTAATGTCAGACAGCTTATAATGTCAAAAGTTGGTGACAGAAACCCTTTAAGCTAAGTCTTGTCTTTCCCTATTTGTATTTTGTTTGTTATATTCCTTGTTGTTTGTATCTGGGCCTGAGACAGAAACTTCCATTCATCCATCTGGGGAGGAACGGGTTGTCTCTGGTCCTTACCTTATTCCAGGGCCTTATAGGGAAATAAGGGCCTAGGTATACTGAATATGATTATTCCTACCTTCAAGGTCTGTTCATATTGATGGGTAGTTAGAGGGCCGGATTAGGGTTGTTCAGGAGGTGACCTGTTCCTTCCCTAGTTTCCAGGCCCAGTTACTGTTCCCCTTCTCTCTTGTGTTCAGTGTGGAGTTTTCCTCCCACACTAATCGTGACATTATAAACTGCCGAATAACCGTCATTTTGTTGTCTGTATCAGTTCCACCATGGATGTTATCGCTGCACTGACCGGACAGCTACAGGGGCTGTCTCTGGAGGTGGATGACCTCCGCACGACCGTCTCACAGATGCAGAGACCACTGTTGGCTGACCTGTCCTGAACCTAAAGTTGCTCTCCCGGATAGATTCTCAGGGGGAGTGATCATTTTATTCGGTTCAGGGAAGCGTACAAATTGTACTTTAAGCTGCGTCCACACTTATCTGGGGATGAGAGCCAGAGAGTGGGTGTGATTATTTCGTTGCTTAAAGGGAACGCCCAAGTATTGGGCTTTTTCTCTGCCGACCGGATCATTTTTTGGAGCTTTAGGTCTCATTTATGATGACCTGGACGAACCTCCCTGGACGAGACTAAATTACGCGGTCTGCGTCAGGGAGAGCGTTCGGCAGAGATCTATTGTTCTGAATTTAGGAGGTCGGCTATGGATACTGAGTGGAACGATCGAGCTCTCCGTTGCCAGTTTTGTCAGCCATAATCTGAAAGGCTGAAGGACACTTTGGCTTTCATGAGAATCCTGGGTCTTTAGAAGCCGCTATGTCTTTGGCTGTAGGTATTGATAGACGCCTAAGAGAGAGATCTAAGGGCCCGCTCTCTCAGGACGTTCTATTACATAACGTACCGTATTCCCTTGAATCTTTGGGTGAAGAGACTCCTGAGCTTATACCTGGGGAGGAACCCATGGAATTGGGGGAGTGACTCCTGGATCTGCTTGCAAAAGTAGGAGTTGCAAGCAGCAAGTATGTTTTTTCGTGGTCAAAGGGGACATTTTATCAATATATGTCCAAGCATTCAGTGGCAAAAAGAGAAACCAAAATGGACGTCTAAATCCCATCTGACTATCGGAGGTGTGAGTGGGGAGTCAGAGAATGTGCATTTGTCCTTTGCTGGTAGTACCTTATTTCTCCTGACTGCCGAGGTGGCGCTAGACTAAAATTCTGTGGGAATTGAAGTATTTATCGACAGCGGGGCCGGGGTGAACCTGATTGATGCTCAGTTTGTCTGCATGCACGGGTTATCACCAAGTACATTAAAAAAAACATTCCTGTATTTGCTATTGATTCAGCCCCTCTTACTCAGAGGTGCTTCTCGTAAGTTTTGCATGATATCAGGAGTGGGTGACTTTCAACAAGAAGTTATCTCGTTTTTTGTCTTGGAAGGTCTCCCGGCACCTATGGTTCTGGGTTTACCTTGGCTTACCAAGCATAATCCAACTATCGATTGGCAAGCTAGGCAGATTCTGGATTGGGGGGACTATCGCATTAATATTTGTCTCAATACATCCTTTGCTGTGGTTACTACTAAGGCTGTACCCTCTTTTATATCTGATCTTGCCGATGTGTTTTCTGAGAGTGGATGTCAGGATTTACCTCCCCATCGGGAATATAATTGCCCGGTCAATCTTATTCCCAGGGCTAAATTGCCTAAATCTAGGTTGTATAATCTTTCTGAACCTGAAAGGCAGGCCATGAGGGAGTATATTGCCGAGAGTTTCAGAAAGGGCACATAAGACCTTCCAAGTCTCCAGTGGCTGCAGGGTTCTTTTTTGGAAAAAAAAGGATGGAGGTCTTCGGCCATGTCTGGATTTTTGTGAACTCAATCAGATTACTATCCATGATCCTTACCCTCTTCCTTTGATTCCTGATTTGTTTAACCCGATTATTGGTGCCTAGGTGTTCTCCAAGTTGGACTTAAGGGGGGCATATATTCTGGTTAGGAACAAGGAAGGGGATGAATGGAAGATGGCTTTCAATACTCCTGAGGGGCACTTTGAGAACCTGGTCATGCCCTTCGGGTTGACTAATGCCCTGGCGGTCTTCCAACATTTTGTGAATGACATCTTTCATCACCTGGTGGGGAGGTTTGTAGTCGTGTATTTGGATGACATTCTTATTTATTCTGCAGACATGGAAACACATCAGAATCATGTGAGACAGGTGTTACAGATCCTAAGGGATAATAAATTGCTCGCAAAATTAGAGAAGTGTGTTTTTGCGGTACACGAGGTGCAGTTTTTAGTCTACCTGCTGTCATCTTCGGGTTTTCGAATGGATCCTGAGAAAGTCCATGCTGTATTGGACTAGGATCGACTAGCCTTCATGCTAGCTGGTCGGTTGTACTCTGTGGTGCTTCTGGAGTTGCCAGTTTTCTACTTTAAGCTAAGTCTTGTCTTTCCTTATTGTATTGTGTTTGTTATATTCCCTGTTGTTTGTATCTGGGCCTGAGACAGAGACTTCCATTCATCCATCTGCGGAGGAAAGGGTTGTCTCTGGTCCTTACCTTATTCCAGGGCCATATAGGGAAATAAGGGCCTAGGTATCCTGAATATGAATATTCCTACCTTCAAGGTCTATTCATATTGATAGTTAGGTGCCCGGATTAGGGTTGTTTAGGAGGTGACCTGTTCCTTCCCTAGTTTCCAGGCCCAGTTACAGTTCCCCTTCCCTCCTGTGTTCTAGTGTGGAGTTTTCCCCACACTGATAGTGATATTTGGTTGGAGATAGAAAGACCTGATGGGATAAGGTCCATTCCCCCCTGCAAGAGCCTCTCTCCACTTAGGTAATCTACTACTATGTTCTTCGAGCCCTTGAGATGTACTGCTGAAAGTGATAAGACGTGCTTCTGCCCATCTGAAAATCCTCATTGATAAATCTAGAAGAAGAGTATTCCTTGTGCCACTCTGATGATTGCTAAATTCTACTGTTGTTATATTGTCTGAGTGAATCCGGATGTGATGATGCTTTACAAGCTTGACACTTTTGGAGCCTCCCAAACCACTCTGAGTTCTCTGTAATTTCATGATCTCTTGTTTATAGTCTGGGTCCATACCCCCTGAGTGGACATCTGAACTTCATGTGCCCCCCATCCTAGTGCACTCGCGTCTGTCAATATCTTTATTAAAGGTGACTGTTTTTATGATATTCCCTTTATTAAGTTTTCTTTCTTTCCCCCCATAGAAGAAGGAGGAACTTACTTGGTGGAGGAATGATGAATTCTATTTTGCAACCTTCCTCTAAAACCTTTACTGCCAATTCTCAGAGACTGCAATTTTGCTCCATTCCTCCATAAAGCAGGAGGTTTAATGAGAAATGGGCCACTTCTGCCCCTTTTTTATAATCACGCCTTTTTTATAACTCCAGAGGCACAGATTCCCTTTATCTTTCCTATTTCTGTTGTCCTGGTACCTGAATCTCTTATGTCTGGGTCTTATCTTTTTTTTACTAGATTCTTCTGCTACTTCTTGAGGAAACCCTCTTTTTTTGGCCTTCTCAAGGATTTTGTCTATATCAGGGCCAAATAAAAACTCTCTCTGAAAGGGGACAGAAACCAGCTTACGTTTAGATGCCAAGTCTCCCTGCCAGGATTTTACCGATAAAACTCTCCTACATGAATTGGACAGAACTGCTGCTCTAGCTGCCATTTTCACTGCCTCTGCCAAAGCATGACCAAGGAAGCCTACCACCATCTTTAATAACAGGATATATTCCAGAATCTGCTCTCTATACATATGATTTTTAATAACCCTAATATCAACCTCTAATTGTGTAAGCCATAGGTGGAGGCTTCTGGCCAGACAAGTAAAGGTGACATTAGGTCGTAATAACGACATGGCTGCTTCCCAGGTGTTTTTAAGAAACCCCTTAACTTTCTGGTCCATTGGATCTTGTGGCCCTCCAGCTGTTGCAAAACTACAGAAAAAAAACTCCCAGGCTGTGAGCTGAGCACTGCGGTTGGTCAGCGCTACAGCCTGGGAGAAGGAGACGCCCAGGAGAACAAGGGCAGACTCCTCCCAGTTGAGCCGAAAATCTGAAGATACTGGAGGATGTACCGGGAGAATGGAGCGGCGCCCAGGGATAATAGTAAGTGCAGGGAGATCCCTGTGTTTCATCCTCAAAAGGCAAAGATGTTTTCTTGGCGATCTTTCACACAGAGACATCCACTTTCGGAATGGAATCCCACTAACCTGTATTTTAGACCTTTGGGAAGAAATACTCTTCTGTCCGACTCTGTCTATTCATTTAACGCTATTTTTTTACGTTACCTTGAATCAGTAGTGCTTTTTTTGTTTAATTCCCAAACCACCAAACATTTAATCTTGTACAGTTTTGGACTTTTTTACATTTTAAATCCTCATAGCACTTCTTACTGCTTTAATTAATTCTCTCATCTTCTGTCTTGACTACCTCCCTGTCTTCAATTCCAGACACCTCAGAGGAAGATTCAGAGTCAAGCACCATCACATGCATTGTTTTGGCTTTAGCTTTGTGGGCCTGCAATAGCTGGATGTGCCAATATTGTCGAATGTAAATCATCCTTCACCAATGTCTTAATTTCCTCCATATGTAAGGAGATTCCTCCTTAATTATTTTAGAAATTCCTTCCTGGCATGCTGCTTTCTTGTAAGCTTCTGATAATTTGGCTGCACAGGCTCCACATTTCTGATGCATCAAGGTTTTCCTCCATAGTTCTCACTTAGTGATCACTGTATTTTCACGCAACTTTGCATAAATCAATATTACAGGTGAATATAAGAAATGTTGTAATATATCTTATCAGACAGAAACTAACTTTCCATCTGAACTTTGCGAGAAATCTGTTTTGTAAGACCAACACAGGCCACCTGTTCACTAAGGGAGAATATTATATCAACTGTAGAAGACCATGGGGAAGTGAAGGGGGATGAGGAGGGAGGAAGTGCAGAGAGACCAGACAGCAGACATGATTTAGCAGATTCAGTTGATGATAGTAAGTGTTATATCTCACCCCAAGTGCTTTATTCATATAGATACAGCTCAATACTTCTGTATAATATCCTTTATCTAGCTCCTTAATGATTCTAAGGCCAATTTCACACAAACCTACTCAGCCCAACCGCTAATAGTGTTATATTTCACCCCAAGTGCTTTGTTCACATACGTACTGATCAGTATTTCTCTATAATCCCCCTTTGTGCCACCACATTATAATAAAGTCTCCACATTTCCGCAATGAGCTGTCAGAGGCTCTTGCTGCCAGCTGTCTGTCAATGTCCCGGCAAAGGTGATGCAATGACTTCTCTGTATTGTACCTTTTCACCATTGGAGTGCTTCTCACCTATAGTATTTCACAGGCCTAAAGCAGCATGTGGATACTAGAGTAAATGGCACAACAGGGACCTGTGGGACCCATTTCCCTATTGGGCTCATTCATGGCAAGACAACCCTCCCCCCCCCCATCTTCCAGTTACTGCAATTGTTAAGCCACTTCTGAGAAGCCGAAGTCTCTCCAGTCTCAATACGTTCCCTTCTGGATCTTACTAACGCTCCTGTCCCCTGGATGATTTTTATCATCTTCTCTTCTCATAAAGATGCCTGCAGTACTAGGAGCCTCCAGTTCATCATGATTTGTCCTCTTCTTCTGAATAACCCACCAAGGATGGACAGGAAGGAGATCAGCAGAAGAATATTAGACTTCACCTTGGAGATCATCTCCCTGCTGAGCGGAGAGGTAAACCTTTCTAGATTTCTCTTCTCTTTATTGTATTTTGTAACAAGTCAGACATCGGGAAGGAGAATCCATCATAGGAAGTGATAGGAAGAGTCCAGGGTCCTAGAGAACGGCCTCCAGACCTTCCAAGTGACAGAGAACCTGAAGATCAGCCCCCAGTATGGTCAGTGATGGATCATGGGGACCAATAGTCATGTTGTAGGAGCCATAAGAAGTTAAGTAGGCACGTTGTACCCAGGAGGAGAGGAAGCAGAGGAGGAGATGGCCGGAGTGTGGCCTGGAGGAGGATTTCTACCACTAGTCTGACATCTAGATGATACTGGACTATAACAAGGAGCCTCCACTACGTCTAGAGGGAAGAAGGTTTCTGCACCAACAGAGAGTGGAGTCTTTACTGTAAGAGCAGTGAGACTATGGAGCTCTCTGCCAGGGGAAGGATTCATGGGGGATTCTCTAGAAGAGTCCAGAAGGGGCCTGGAGGTCTGGAGGGTAATAATATTCCAGCTTCTAGTGACTAGATTACTGGAGATGGGGTCATGATCCCGGGAGGGATTCTGAGTGTAGATCTGGAGTCAGGGAGGAATTTCTTTCCCTAAGTGTCTCTCTCCATCCACAGGATTACACCATAGTGAAGAAGACATCGGGGGGGACTCCCATCATCCATGAGTCAGGAGGGTGGATCCCCATCACAGAGCCTCCCCCCCTGATACATGAGAAGAAGATCCTAGAACTCACCCACAAGATGATGGAGCTGCTGACTGGAGAGGTGACACTGCTGGGAATGCTGGGAAATTCTCCAGTAACAGCACTGGAGGGGTCTGGGTGATGACGGTGTCATTGTGTTGTCAGGTTCCTGTAAGGTGTCAGGATGTGGCGGTCTATTTCTCCATGGAGGAGTGGGAGTATTTAGAAGGACACAAGGATCTGTACAAGAACACCATGTACAAGGACGCCATGATGGAGGCTCCCCGGCCTCTGACATCACAAGGTAAGAAGAGACAAGGTAAGAATAGGCCGTGTTAAATCCTCAGTCTGGGACACATGTGTAATAACATGTAATGTAGGAGCTCCACATGTTATTCTCCGGTCACATCACATTAGAGCCTACATTTGCTGCACAAGTCAAACTTATGCATAGTTACATAGTTGATACGGTTGAAAAAAGACGTAACTCCATCAAGTTCAACCAATGAATAGGTGGGGACGCGAATCCCATAAGGAAGTGAGACTCTGATTTCTACACGTTGTCATAAGCATTAATGTTGTTTACTTTTAAGAATTCATCTAAAATCTTTTTAAAATAGTCCCCTGTTCCTGCTGTGACCACGTCCTGAGGACGTCTATTCCACAGATTCACAGTTCTTACAGTAAAGAAGCTTTGACGCTTCTGGAGACTGAACTTTTTCTTCTCCAGTCGGAGGCAGCGCCCCCTTGTCTTTTGAGTGCATTATACATGGAGCAGTTTTTCACCGTATTTTTTGTATGGCCCATTTATATATTTGTATAGGTTAATCATGTCCCCCCTTAGACTTCTCTTCTCAAGACTAAATAAATTCAATTCTTTTACTCTTCTTCATAACTAAGAGCCAACAGGCCCTTATCAGTTTAGTCGCTCTCCTCTGTACTTTTTCCAGCTGCAGGGCGTCCTTTCTATGGACTGGTGCCCAGAACTGAACTGCATATTCCAGATGAAGCCGCACCAACGCTTTGTAAAGTGGTAAAATTACATCCCTGCCCTGCAAGTCCATGCCTCATTTAATATATGACAATATCCTGGTGGCCTTAGAAGCAGCTGATTGACATTGTGTCCTGTTATTCAATTTATGATCTACAAGGACACCCAAGTCCTTCTCTATAAGTAACTCTCCCAGTGTTACATCACCCAGGACATATGAAGCACTGAGATTATTACTACCAAGATGCAGAACTTTATCCACCTTAAACCTCATTTGCCAAGTTGATGCCCAATCAGTCAGAGTATCCAAGTCAGTTTGTCTATAGATTACACAAAGTATTATTTTTTCAGTGTTTATATCCCTTTGAACGGCCACCCATAAGGTTTCCACATCCTCACCAATTGCCTCTTTCACACTTGTTCTTCACCGCCTTTTCTACTGACCCTGTCTTTCCTAAATAGTGTAAAACCCTCAAGATTAACAGCCCAGTCATGTGAAGAGTCCAACCATGTCTCAGCCACACCAACTATATCTATGTGTTCCTCTAGTACCATAGCCTCCAGCTCCCCCATTTTGCTAGCTATACTTTCGGCATTTGTGAAAATACATTTTCAATTAATATTACCTGTAAAGTGAATATCCAGGATTTTTGGGTTACCTTGGTTGATGTTTGTATGTAACAGGTTCTTGATATCAGCAGCTCTATTTTTTATCGGTGCAAATGTGCTCCCAATTGTAAGAAAACTAGGTCAAACAAAATGGGTTCTACAGCAGTATAGTGACCCACAGCAGACATTCAAAAGTGGACAGAAATGGTTAAGAAGAAAAAATGGATGGTTTTGAACTAATCAGCGATGAGTCGTGATCTCAATAAAAGTGAGAATCTTTGGATACGTGAGAAAAGGAACTTGCAAACATTCAGTAGCTCGAGAGAAGAAATTTCTAGCAAATGGGTGCGAAAATGGGCTCCAGAAAATATGTAGAAGTATTAGAGAAGGGGCCTCCAATCCCATTTATGTCATTCACTATTTTTATGCTTTATTTAGTTTTCGAAGTGACCACATGTATGATGATGGGTCAGATTTTATTGATCTGAACAAGATATTAAATATTTTGAAGATACAGAGTATATCCAATGATTTCTGAAGATATTAATGTCTGTATACTAAACAGTCAAGGGTGTCAATAATGTTGGCCACAACTCTACATGGCTGGAGGAGAAGGTACGATGGTGAGGAGCAGAACATTGTTATTTAGGCTCCGGTGACTAAACCTAGAATAAAGGAGCCAAGAGAAGAGTCTGATCTATAGACAGATCTACAGGAGGCCATGTATTCAGTCACTGTGTGCTTGTGTCTCCACAGATGGATCCAGGAGAAGAAATCCCCCCAAGAGATGTCCCCGTCCTCTGTATTCCCAGGACTTGTCAAAGAAAAAGCTCCCAGAGAACCATCAGGTAGATGGAGCTGAAGTCTCCCCAGAATCTGACCAGAAAGGGATTGACCCAAAGATCATTTTACATTTCTCTTCTTTAGGATGAAAATATGATTAATATTAAGATTGAGGTTAAAGATGAAGACGAAGAGGAGACGGATTTATGGGGCAATCAGCAGTGTAAGGAGGGGGGCTGCCATGGGTGACCTGATTACTACTCCCATCATCTCATCATCACATGTAATAATCTCTCCTGTCCCTGTGTGTTTCCTACAGATGGACTCAGAGAAAGAAATCCCCCCAAGAGACGTCCCCGTCCTCTGTATTCCCAGGACTGTCCAGAGGAGAAGCCCCCAGAGAACCATCAGGTAGATGGAGCTGAAGTCTCCCCAGAATCTGACCAGAAAGGGATTGACCCAAAGACCATTTTACATTTTCTTTTTGTTTAGGATGAAAATCTGATGGATATTAAGGTTGAGGTTATAGATGAAGAAGAAGAGGAGACGGAATTATGGGGCGATCATCAGTGTAAGGAGAGAAGACCATTATGTCTATTTTGAGGGTCACATAGATATGACTCTCATCACCTTATCATCACATGTAGTAATCTCTCCTGTCTCTGTGTGTTCCCTACAGATGCACTTAGAGAAAGAAATCCCCCCGACAGATGTCCCCGTACCAAGACTGTCCTTGACTGTCTAGAAGAGAAGGTCCAAGAGAACCATCAGGTAGATAGAGCTGAGCCCTATACACATCTATATAGGGGGGTCCTGCAGTCATAGAGGGGTCATAGATGGTGGGGGTCTCTTATGTGGATCTGTTAGATTTCCCACCTGTCTGCTGTATTGTCCTGAATTGTTACAGATGACAAATCAAGGGGAAGAACTGACTATTATTAAAGTGGAGGATGAAGAAGACTGGCTGATGGGCGATCCCCCATGTAAGAGTGATGTGGAGGAGGATGATGATGATCCAGTCCATGTGACCACAGGTAAGGAATAATGAATGGAGAAAGTGAATTGGGTGGTTTCCTAAGGTAAGGATCCACCTCATTACTCCCGTAAGAAGGTTTTCTGAGATCACAGATTTCTTGGTCTTGTCTTACGATGAACCATCAACATAGTGATGCTTAAAAAACTTGTTCCAAACAAGGCTTTTACATCACTGTGTAGTCTCAATTCTGTGTAGTCTGAATACCGGGAGAACGGAGCCGCGCCCAGGGATAATAGTAAGTGCAGGGAGATCCCTGGGTGCCGCTCTGCATGTAGGCGTACTTAGTTTATATTTTTTATTCTAATGAAAGGTCCTCTTTAACAAGGTATGAGACATATAAAGGAGGAACTTTTCCTTTTCCTTTCTGCTAGATCCAAACGGGCTTTGGTTCAAAAAACGGCATCAAATCATGTGATCATGTTTTAATTGAATTAAATAAAGGAAATTTAATTTTACTTTTTGGTGTACTCCTTTTGATGTGGGCTATAACACTTCTTCATTGTAGGTTTAGATTACTTTTGGGTATGCCCGTTTATACATCTGGTTGATTTTTCAAATTGTTGGTTTAAAAAAATTTTTTTATCCTAACAGAAAATCCCAGTACGAACTCCAAGAGAAAAATGATTTTATCAATAAAGTATGAAGAAGATGATGATGATGATGAAGATATCATGCAATGCTCTTCAAGAGAAAACGACATTACCTGTAATGTACATCCAGAACCTAACAGTACGGATCCATCATATGATCCTCCTAATTGTGAGGAACCTTCTTCTGACCGATCACAGATTGTTACCACAAGTCCAGATCTATCATATAATCCATCTAATCATGAGGAACCTCCTGACCAATCACAGATTGTTACCACAGATGCTGGTCCAGAAGTGGACACAAAATTTGAATGTGATGAGCATGAAAAACAGAATACAAAAGTCTCAGATCTATTTATACTCAGAAGAAGTCCCATATCGGAGACATCATACATCTGTTCACATTGTGGAAAAAGTTTTACAAACAAAGCATATCTTCTTGCACATCAGAGAAACCACAAAGGAGAGAAGCCATACATATGTTCAGAATGTGGGAAATGCTTCATCTATAAATCACAGTTTGCTAACCATGAGAGAAGTCACACAGGAGAGAAGCCGTATGCCTGTTCAGAATGTGGGAAATGTTATACAAATAAATCAGCTCTTATAAAACATCACAGAAGTCACACAGGAGAGAAGCCATATTCATGTCCACAATGTGGGAAACGTTTTATTACTAGAACCAGACTTACCGATCATTACAGAATTCACACAGGAGAGAAGCCGTATTCATGCTCCATATGTGGGAAATGTTTTACACAGAAATCAAATCTTGTTAGACATGAGAAAATTCACACAAAAGAGATTCGGACAGAAGAGGATTCAAATTTTGAAATTCATTAGAGGATTCACTGAGAAGAAGCCATATTCTGTGAAAATTGTTATAAGAGCAAAACAAGGATTTTTAAGTTTACCCATCAGGTTATTCGTAGACATTGAACATCCAAACAAGAAGGTTTGTTTTTTCAGTGGCATTAGCCTAGATCTGCCAGACACCCCCATTATATTTACTTTGTTAGACATGGTAGCTCAGTGGTTAGTATTGTAGCCTTTGGGTCCTGGCTTCAAATATGACCAAGAGCCACATCTGCATGAAGTTTGTATGTTCTCCCCATGTTTGTGTGGTTTTACTTCAGTTTCCTCCGACGTTCCAAAATATACTGTGAGCTTAATTCTGATTTTACATTGTGAGCCCCAATGGGGACAGATACTGACGTGTCAAGTAAGGTCAACTAACCGGAATCCATGGAGGCAAAGTACAGTGGATATAAGGAAGAATAGAAAAGCCTTGTTTACTGTCAAAAAGCATTCAGAGTGACATAGCGGAAAAAGAAGGACACCTCATGTACACTTTTTTTTTCTAACATATGTGGACATATCGACATTTCATCTTAATTCAGTAGATAAAGGTGGTGGACTTAAAATATGAATTAATTATAATATTCTGCTTAAACAAATAACAGATCTGCGATTTCCTTTGACTGGCACTGTCAAAAAAATTCTCCAGCAGGCATTTATTATAAGGTCTCATTCACACTTGTATTCTGGTCAGTATTTTATATTATTATCCATAAGCTAAAACTAGGAGCAGCTCCAGAACATGGGAGACGCTCCCAATCAGTTTTACATGCCCCCAGCAACTTGTTTAAGAACCAGGCCTTGATTTGCTCATTCATCAACTCTCAGCCATTCCTTGGTGGGTTTCTTGCTTTGTTTTGGGTCATTGCCATGTGTCTAGGTCTTCATTGAGCTGATCTTCAATGTTTTTGACAGGTGGTCTCATGGTAGCCACCAGCAACCTTTGATACAATGAAGAATTCATAGTGGACTCTGTGATGATAAGCCACTCGTGGTAAAAGAGTCCAAACCCAGAACATTTCCCCCACCATGCTCTCATGCCACGATTAGGGTTTTCTGGTGGAATGATATTTGTAATTTTTTATTAAACATGTCTTCTGGCTCTTTGGTTGAAAAGCTCTGCTTCTTATCATAGCAGATTGTTCCAGAAGTCCTGTTACATGTGTTCATAGGTAACTGAAGTCCTCTGATTTTATTCTGGACAGAACATTTTCTTTTAGAATACCCTCAATCTTGTTTTAGTTTTTGTAACTTTTTGGCAATGGTAGACATTAATAGTGAGAAAGCGACCTGAAATTCTGGGGTTCTTAGAGACTTATCTCAGCATCTTGTGTTCTGCTTTGATCTTGCGGAGACAGAATGGCCTGAGACAACTGGTAGTTATATAAAATCTCCACCTGTAGATGGTTTTCTGAAGAGTGGAATGATCGATATCCTATTATTTCGCCATTTTCTCTTTCCAGATTCCTAGGCACCCATAACCTTTCTGAAGGGCTCAGAGCACTTTAGTAGGGTTGAGCGAACCCAAACTGCAAAGTTCGGGTTCGTACCGAATTTTGCGAGTTCTGGTACCCGGACCCGAACCCAGACTTTTTCACTGAATTGCGGGTTCAGTGTTTTAGGATGATTTTATTATTTTCCAATATAACATGGTTATAACGGAAAATAAAAGCTTTCTTAAGACAGAATGCTAAATAAAATGGCCATTGAGGGGTTAAAAACAATAAAAAAAAATCACCTTATCCACTTGATCACGCAGCCGGTATCCTCTTCTTTCTGCAGGACCTGCGATGACATCACCGCGCTCACCACGCAGTGAGCGTGGTGATGTCATCGCAGGTCCTTTTGCAGGTCCTGCAGAAAGAAGAAGATACCGGCTGAACGATTAAGTGGATGAGGTGAGTTTTTAAATTATTTTTAACCCCTCAATGGTCATTTTATTTAGCATTCTGTCTTAAGAATGCTATTATTTTCCGTTAATACCATGTTATAACGGAAAATAATAAAGTGAAGTTCGGGTCCCCAATGACTTTAATGGGGTCTGGGTTCGGGTTCCAAACCCGAACTTTGACCTGAAGTTCGTCCGAACTCGGCGAACTCAAACTTCCATGGGTTCCAACGTGCTGCCCACGTATGAATGGTACCCTAAGGGTTAGACCAGATGTGGCAGAAGAGATTTAGCAATAAACGCCACAGTGTTTCAGAAGATTGCTAATACACGTAATGTAGGTGTGACTGCAAAGGGTTAATTTACTCCACTTAATCTAGTGCTCACCTTTCACTCAGGCTGCAACCTGAGCATAAATCTTATCCTTACGCAATCCACACTCCCCAGATTCACGCTGCCACCATGTATAGAATTCCAGGCCAATAGATACCCCAACGTCCACTCACTTCTCTCCAGCGGTCAGACGATGAGATGCACTTTACAAGGCAATGGGTTCCTAGAGCAGACAGGGACTAACATTAAACAGTTTAATACCAAAAAGGGTTCAGAGCTCACAAAAACAAAAGTACAAAAAAAGACAAAATAACACAAAAAAACTTAACTTACAGTCTATAGTCCTTCTGAATTCTTGGGGGTGGGAGATAATGTGGAAACACACTCAGATGTCGCCTGACCCCCCCCCCCCCATGTGTACCACTGTTCATATGGTCAGCCCCATCTTTTATTATTTCGGTCCTTGGTGACTGAGGAAGCAGGTCAAGTCCCAGGAATATTAATTGGTATGTGTGTCACATCCCGGTATGGGGTGGGGCGTGCTTAGCTGGGATGTCCGTTTGCCCATTACAAGCCAGACCAAGATGTCTTGTTTCTCCAAGGACTCCGGACTGCAGCCCCCCCATAATGATATAAAAATACCCCTGATCAGTTCAAAAGGCGTTTTTACAAAGTCATATTTATCACAAATCAGTAATGAAGTTCCCATGGCAAATATAAACAGGGTGGTTCAAAAGTATGGAGACACCTAAATAAGTGGAAAACGATGGTTGGGAACGCCTTTCTTTACATGGCATGTTGCTGAGGGTAGGGAGGAATATGAGGGGTGGCGTCCAACACGGTTGCCAGCTTGAAAGCCACCATCTTGGAGCCAAGTCGATATTTTCAAATGGGATGTGATATACGTATCTGATAGAGAATTTGACAAGGAATCCAAATTTGTACTTAAATGTGACATATCTTTATTCCTGCCAAATCTATAATTTTTTCTGTAACATGGAACTCGACAACGATCCACTACAGAATATACTCAATGCGCTCCCCATTGTTTAGAATCATCAGGGTGATCCTCTTCTTTCATTCACGATGCACTGAGAGCAACACCTCAGCAGAAATGCATTCAGAGGCATCAAGGATCCGCTGTTTTGGACCACCCTGTGAACCCAGGTCACCTTTTCATGACAAGGTCTTAAACATCAGTTTGAATGAAGATCAGATATTGATATGTCCACAAATAATGAAAAATAAAAACTATTTACAGGCGGCATCTTCACACTGTTCCCGGACTGTAGTCGGAGACCCTGCAGGCTCCATAATCCAGAAGTGTCTGAGAATGATGTAAGAAAACTTACGACGACATCGGGGTTTTACTTTACACATGAGGTCATTATAGTTGTGTTACCTCCACAGAAAGGGGTTTACATGAAGCGCTCCTGACACAACCGCACAGTCACCCCCATCATCCTGATCTCTACATTCTGTGTGATGTAGTTGAGCTGTATATTAGAATTGTTTGGTTTTTTATAAAATGTTTTTTTTTTACTCATTCTGTATAAATCTTTTTCTTTTTATACTCATTTGGTGAGTTTTGTCAGTTTACCGAAAAAGTTTTATGTGTCCGTGTCTGTTTACAAGGCAGTGCTGTGATGTCACATCACACAGTGGAGACTGATAAGACATCTTGTAAATATAAAAAGGCAGTGTTGCATAGACGGTCCATGTCCATCACCGCCCCACTATTTCTATTAGGAACATTATTAATTGAACTACTACATAGTGAAGTCCCATTATTCTGAGTAGCAACTGATCCCCAGAGTGACCACTGTGTGCATCACTGACAGCAGGTAGACGGGTCCAGAGTGACTCAATAAGGTACTGGTAAGTTGTCACAGGCATTTGGAGCCATGATGATCGCAGTGCATCCCACAGCTGCTAGAGGAGGTGTGGGAAGGATCCATGGAATGAACACGACCATCGTGGTGGTCCCACGGATGCTCAATTGCAAATCGGCATGTATGGGTCTATGTGATCTGCAAGGATGGATTCATACCCAGATAGGTTGAGAGTGCCTTCCATATGGATGAGTAGGACCAGAGAATGACCCAAAAACCTTCCCCAGACCATAACGCAGCCACCACCAGCTTGTGTTCTTCCAGCAATGGTTTCAGGGTGTTTGTTCTCTGATGTTTCTCCACTGACACGACAATGTCTGTCCGTTCAATAAGGCAGAAAATGTGACTCATCAGAGAAGACAATCCTTTGCCAATCAGCGGAGGTCCAATTCCGATACTGAAAACTGAAGCCCTTTCTGCCGATGCAGCTTGGTTATCAGAGGTGCAGTGACCGTCCGTCTGCTCTGGAGCCCCATGCGCAGTAGGGTTCTCTCAACTGTTATGTTAAACACATGTCTGGTAGCCCCCTAGTTCATTTTGGGTGTGACCTGCTCCTCTGTAGAGTCAGTCCACTCTCAAGCACCTTGATAACCAACATTCACCTGGCACCTGGTGCTCCGCAGATTCCACGTTGCTTATTCACAATGGTGCCATTTATCCACTTACGATACACTTTCACTACAGCAGCAGAAAACAGTTTACACTGCACAGTGTCAGAAATACCGCCACCCGGGGCCTGAAAGTCAATAATCATTCCTTCCTGCAACTTTGATAAATCATCCCTTTTACCCATGACAGTAGCGAGGGATATGTCTTCAGACAGCCTATCACACACCTTATACACTACTCACAAAAAGTTAGGGATATTTGGCTTTCGGGTGAAATTTACGGAAAACATAAAAAGCTCAGGCTCCAGTGATATTATATCATGAAAGTCGGGCATTTAAGTAGAAGCAGCAATAGTGATTTCCTCATCTCAGACAATCCATTGAAACATAAAGCCTACCCAGTGCTGGGTATAGCGCCACAATAATGTCAATGTCTCAAGAACTTATCATGTCGCCCTAAGCATCAATTCCAGCTTGACAACAACGACGTCTCCTGCTGTTCACAAGTTGCCTTATTGTCTGCTGGGGCATAGCATCCCACTTTTCCTAAAGGGCGGCCCTCAGATCATTAAGATTCTGGGGTACAGAGTTACGAGCCTCTACAAGGCGACTCAGCTGATCGGATTCAGCTCTGGAGAAAGTGCAGGCCGCTCCATTTGAGGTCCCCTAGTCTCCAGCAGTCGTTCCCTAATGTTGTGACCTCAATCAGCTGGCGCATTGTCGTCCATGAAGATGAAATTAGACCTGTGTTGTTCATGCAGAGGAACAATGACTGGAATAATGATGTTCTTCAAGTACTATGGGCTTGTCACTGAACCATTCACAAAGTGTTGGGCAGTTCTGTACTGACTAGAAACACCTGCCCACACTGTGACACCACCACCACCAAAGGCTCGTCTGGTGACCACAGTGGCTGATGCATAGCATTCTCCTTGACGTCTCCAACATCATTGGCGGCCATAATTTCTGCTCAACGTAAATCGACTTTTATCAGTGAACAGCATTGATTCCCACTGGTCCCTCGTCCAGCATAAATGCTCCCCGGCCCATGCAAGACAATGACGTCTGTGCTTGGTGGTGTAGTCAGGTACCCTTGCAGGTCGTCTATCACACAGACAATGGTGATGTAAATGGTTTTGAATGGTCTGACGTAACACTTGGGTGCCTCTCACATCCCTTAAACTTACCTGAAGTTGTGTGGCATTTATCATCTGGTTCCGCAGATCATCCACCGTATCTGCTATTGGACTCAGTTCACACTAACTACAGTTCTAACCAAACTTGAGCTACTGGAGTGTCACCTGTTGTCTGACTATGTGAGTCAACTGTATTAGCTGATCCTATAGATAGAGGTTCAGTTTCTCTCTTGCTGTGTTCTGTCCTTTCTCCTGTGAGAGTGCTGAATAACACCCTAGGGGTTAGTGGCTGCCATCCCTTGGTAGACACAGAGAATTCACACTATCTCTGGTTTGACCAGCGGGTTCTACCCAATGGTCGTTACAGTATGTTTAGGCCATGGATTCCACTGACTCTGACATGGCCAAAGTCCTATGTGATCGACAACAGCATCCAGGCTCAATGTAACGGTCTGGGTCTGATTCAGAGTTTTTATAGCAACTACCTGCAAGCTGATAACATAGTCAGGAGGAGGCCAGTGGTAATGTCAGGCACAGAATAATGTCAGTAAGCAGGAGAAGGCAAATACAGTAGTCAGAAGGAAGCCAGTGGTCGATGCACAGGATAACGTCAGCAAGCAGGAGAGACTAGCTTGATTACAGGCTGGGAGCACAATAATCTCACAAGGCAGGAAGTGCAAGGCTGGACTTAAATAGGATGTTCAATCATGGAACAGAGTGGAGCAAACCAGGGAGGCGGGAACCGAAACTAGACGCACAGGAACTAGGCATAAGTTCAGCACAGGAACTGTCCAGAAAGCAGAGTAGCTCAGTTGGAAGAGCTGCTGCCTGGTACACAGGAGTCCCTGGGTTTGAGTCCTGACAGTAGTTCCCTCCTTTCAGGATGGCCTCTGGACATCTTAGGGGCTGGTTTCTCTGGATGGATGTCATGAAATGCCTTTGTAAGTCTAGGGGTGTGAACATTGTTTTCTGGTTCCCATGAATTCTCTTCTGGTCCATAACCCTTCCATGGCATCAGATATTGCACTTGACTTCTCAAAATTCTAGAGTCCAAAAATTTTTCAACAATGTATTCTTCCTCCCATTGGACTTTTACTGGTGCAGGAGGCAGCTGATTTCTTCCTGGAAAGGGGTTTTTGTTAAATGGCTTGAGCAATGAATACGTGGAAAACAGGGTGTATTTTCAATGTGTTAGGAAGTTTGAGACGGAAGGCAACTTGATTAACATGTTCAGAAATCTGGAAAGGTCCTATGAATTGTTGACCCAATTTTGGAGATGGAACATGTGTTTTGAGATTTCTAGTAGATAACCAAACCGTATCACCAACTATAAAGGTGGGAGGAACTTTGCAATGTTTAGCAGCTGCTTTCTTCTTGGGCTTCTTGTAGCATCTCTATTAGTTTCGTCTGGGTTGCTTGCAATTTTGTTAGTCTGTGAGTAACAGCAGAAATAGGTGCACTAAGGGAGGTTAGGAATAAATACTGGATGTAAGCCAAAGTTTGCAAAAAATGGAGATGTAGCACTATGTTTAGAGTTGTAGGCAAATTCTGCTGTTGGTAAATAGTCCACCCAATCATCTTGAAGGTAGGAAATAAAACAGTGGAGGTATTGTTCCAGAGTTTGGTTTGTTCTTTCCATCTGGCCATTGGACTGAGGATTAAAGGAAAAGATAAATTAATTGTAACTCCTAAAGCTGAACAGAAGTTCTTCAAAAATATTTATTTGAATTGAACATCTCTATCTGAAATTACATTGTGAGGAATTCCATGCAACCTAAATATCTCCTTAATCATTAATTCTGCAGTTTGTTCTGCAGTAGGAATTCTTCTAATTGAAATGAAAAGGGCCAACTTTGTGAGTCAGTCCACAACAACAAGGATGGTAGTCATTTCTTTAGAAAGAGGAAGGTCCACAATAAAATCTATGGAAATTGATCCCCAAGGCCTGGATGGAACTGGAAGTGGTTGAAGAAGACCTAGAGGAGGAGATTGCGGTGTCTTGTTTCGTGCACATGTTAAACAGGAGAAAACATATTTTCTAGCATCGTTCTTACAATTAGGCCACCAAAATGAACAAAGCAGTAGGTCGTAAGTTTTCATGACTCCCAGATGCCCTGCAATTTTGGAATCGTTGACCAATTTGAGGACATAAAAGTCGAGCAGATTCAGGGACATATATTCTGCGTTCCTGCTTCCAAACCACATCTTTGGTTGAGTAAAGAGTCATTCTGGTATCCCTCTCTGAACATGGTTAAAAGTTCTTTAGAGTCCAGTATTCCTACAAAAATTTTGGAAGATAAAAAAGTAGACTTTGTTTTAGACTTCTCCTTGGTTCAGCAAGATTCTCGCCGATGAGAAATGATGAAATTAAATCTAGAGAAAAACAAGGCCCATCTTGCTTGTCTTGCAGAAAGTCTCTTAGCTGTACGGATGAACTCTACATTTTTGTGGTCAGTAAAGACAGTCACTGGGGGATTAGCTCATTCCAAAAGATGTCTCCACTCAGAGAAAGCAACTTTAATGGCCAACAGTTCTTTGTTTCCTGTGTCATCATTTCTTTCTGCCAATGTCATGGTATGAGAAAGAAAAGCACATGGATGGAGTTGCATCTTGTCTCCAACTCGTTGAGACAGGACCGCTCCCACAGCAGAGTCTGAGGCATCTACTAAAACCACAAAAGGCAATTCAGGATTTGGATAGACCAGTATGGGCACAGAAGTAAAGAGAGTATTTAGCTGGTCAAAAGCAACTTATGCCTCTGGAGACTATGAAAATACTTGTTTTTTCTTTGTGAGTAAAGTGATTGGTAAGATGATTTTAGAAAAGTCTTTTATGAATCTCCTGTAGAAATTTGAAATCCCTACAATTCGCTAAACATCTTTAAGATTTCTTGGAGTAGGCCAATCTATTACAGCTTTGATTTTACTAGGATCCATACTTAGACCTTCTGGAGAGATGATATATCCAAGAAATTGGATTTTTGTTTGTTCGAATTCACATTTTTCCAGTTTGATATAAAGATTATTTTCCAGTAGACGTTCCAAGACTAACTGAACATGTCTGCAATGTTCCTCCAAGGTGCCTGAAAATATAAGAATGTCATCAAGGTACACAACAACAAATTGGTCTAAGAAGTCTTGAAACATATAATTAACAAAATGTTTCAGGAGCATTAGCGAGTTCAAATGGCATAACCAGATATTCAAAATGCCCGTATCTAGTTCTAAAGGCGGTCCAATGGGTATGAGATTATAGGCCCCTCTTAAATCAAGTTTGGTAAAAATATCAGCAGAACGGAGTCTTTCCAGCAACTCAGGAATTAGAGGAAGAACTTAACGATTTTTAATAGTTATCTTATTTAGTTCTCTGTAGTCAATGAATGGTCTCAAGGTTGAGTATTTTTTTTTCTACAAAGAATAAAGGTGCCCCAGCTGGGGATGAAGAAGGTCGAATGAAGCCTTTCTTTAAATTTTTTTGTATTCTCTGAGCACTTTTAATTCTGGTTCAGAGAGATTGTAAATTCTCCTAAAAGGAATAGTAGCTCCAGGAAGCAACTCGATGGGACA
The DNA here is from genome assembly GCA_033119425.1 of Bufotes viridis. Classification (NCBI taxonomy): domain Eukaryota; kingdom Metazoa; phylum Chordata; class Amphibia; order Anura; family Bufonidae; genus Bufotes; species Bufotes viridis. Next base: position 8,032,821 of record CM065592.1, on the reverse strand, counting down.
TTCGTAGGGACGATGAGGAGGTATTTGATCAGCTTTTTTTCTTGCTGTAGAGATAACTAAACTGTTGATATTGAGGTGGCAAATTATCATAACTCTGATGAGGAATTTCAGAAACTTCTCTTTGTTTTTGGATGGATAAACTTATATGACAATTGTCCTTGCAGTATTTATAAGGAAATGTAACAGTCCTTGATTCCCAGTTGATAGAAGGATTATGGATAGCAAACCACGAAATTCCTAAAATAACCTGAAACTTGGAAGAAGAAATCAAATGAAAACTAATAGTTTCCTGATGATCAGGTTCAATACAGATTCCATGTTCAATTGTCTCGTGAGTTACAGGTCCAGATGATAAAGATGATCCATTAATAGTTTCCATATTAATTGGCACGGATTTAGTTCTACGCACAATGTTATTATTAAACGCAAATTGTAAGTCCATGAAATTCCCCCTGCCCCAGAATCTAACATGGCAGAGAATTGCATTTTAAGGTTCCCAATTATGACCTGTATCGGAATGACAAAATGAGAAGATGATGAATACATTTTGTTTTGGGTTACAGATGAGGTGGTCTCCATAACTGAATCCGGCAGTTCAGAAACTTCAAAATTGCTATCTGCCTTAGCACTAGTGCAAGCTATAGACCGCTGAAACTTGTTGGGACAGTTAATGGCATAGTGTCCTGAGCCCCCACGATAGAGGCACAAATTTTCTGTACGGCCCCTCTTTTTCTCCTCCACGCTAAAAGGCTTTCGGATGACATCAATCTGCATAGGTTCTGGTAAGGATTCAGTCTTTTGCTGTGTGTTCAATGCTGTCACTGAAAGAGTAGGTGGGTTTTTTTCCAAATATCCGCAGTCTCTCTTTTCTACGTTCAGTAGGTCTCTGATCAACTCGGATGCTCAGTTGAATAAAATCCTCCAAATTATCAAGAGCCTCATCCTTTACTAGCTCTGATAATCCTCATCGAAATTGACTCCTTTGGGCTGCTAGATTCCATGCGGTGTCAGCTACCCAACGCCGAAATTCCGCTGTGTATTCAACAACTTAGCGAGGTCCTTGTCGAAGACTATGCAATTTGGTCTCAGCTGTGGCACAACGATTAGGGTCACAGCAGTGATAAAGCTGTCTAAATCATTGAGGAGGTCACAGTTCTTTTCCACATAAGGGGAGGCCCATGCAAGAGCTTCATCTGTCAGAAGATTGATGATAAATAGCACTTTTTTCCTGTCACTAGTAAAAGGAGCTGGTTGCATTTGAAAGTATATGCGGCATTGATTAAGGAATCCTCGGTACTGGTGACAATCCCCATTGAACATTGATGGCAGAGGTATACGGGTATTTAAATCTGAGCCTGAATTGCACATATCCAGAAGTTGTTTCTGCAGTTCAATTATTTCTTGTTGTTGATCGAGCACCAGGGTTTGTAACTTAGAAAATTTTTCTTGGTAAGTAGAACCAAATTCTTGAAGCTCAGCCACTTGCTGCCTTAAGGTGGTCACAACAGACTCCATTTTTGGGTGAGATTATTCTATAATGGTGTGGGTCTGGTTCGGAGTCTTTATAGCAACTACCTGGGGTAACTGCAAGTCGATAACATAGTCATGAGGAGGCCAGTGGTCGATGCACAGGATAACGTCAGCAAGCAGAAGGCAAATACCGTAGTGAGAAGGAAGCCAGTGGTCGATGCACAGGATACCGTCAGCAAGCAGCAGAGACTAGCTTGATTACAGGCTGGAAGCACAATAATCTCGCAAGGCAGGAAGTACAAGAAACTAGAAAAGTGGACACAGGCCCTTTAACAGGCGAGCATTTCTATTTTAGTTTGACACATATTTTGGGCCAGATTTTTTTATTTTTAAATTTTTTTTTAACCCAAAGAAAACCTTTAAGGATAGGGAATGTGAAAAGGTCCAACAGCTGTGACACAGGTGATAAGTGTCTGATTGGTGGGGTCTGACTGCTGGGACCCCCATGATCAAGGGAACGTGGTCTTAAAGGGATTGTCTTACTTCAGTAAGTTGAATTTATCATGTAGAGAAAGTTAATACAAGCCACTTACTAATATATTGGTATTTTCCATATTGCTTCCTTTGCTGGCTGGATTCATTTTTCCATCAATAATTATACACTGCTCGTTTTCATGGTTCCATGGCTACAGACCACCCTGCAATCCATCAGTGGTGGTCGTGCTTGCACACTATAGGATAAAGCACTAGCCTATGTGCGCTCCCGCGGTCCCGGACACCTTTTGCGCTTTTTCCTATAGTGTGCAAGCATGACCACCACTGATGGATTGCAGGGTGGTCTGTAGCCATGGAACCATGAAAACGAGCAGTGTATAACGTGATGGAAAAATGAATCCAGCCAGCAAAGGGAGCAATATGGATAATAACAATATATTAGTAAGTGGCTGGTATTAACTTTCTCTACATGATAAATGCCACTTACTGAAGTGAGAATACCCCTTTAAGACTCTTGTGTACATAGATTGGCGGTAATGTAATTGAATGTCTCAGGCCCCCTTTTTTCATGATTAGTGGGTGTGCCAGCAGTCAGACCCCAGCAATCTGATATTTTTCTCCTATCCTGTAGATAAGCCATAGGTCATTATGGTAGGGCAGCCATTTTAATTATACTGTAGATTATGTACAATCTGAGGAGGTCAAGATTTGGTAAATTTCATGCCAGACATTTATGCTTAAAGGAGTCCTCTCACTTCAGTAAATGGCATTTATCATGCAGTTACTACAAGGCACTTACTAATGTATTGTTATTCTTCATATTGCCTCCTTTCCATCACATTATACACAGCTCGTATTCGTGGTTACGACCACCGTGTAATCCTGTGCTTACACACTATAGGGAAAGGCTGGAAGTGCAAACTACATAACAAAAAAACATGGTCTCAAAGAGCAGCAAATGCTAAGCCCCTTAGCTAATGGCGATCCCCAGCAGAGAATGCATGCAATGGAGGATGCCCGCAGCAGACCACAAGTGCCACGAAGACATCCTACACAAGATAGCATATGTGTGGATGTAATTGACTAGATGAAATAAATATTTACAAAAATAGGTGACCACTACGGTGGATGAAATCAACAAAATCTGACTAAACCCTCACACTGATGTTAAAATGAGACTTTAGCCAATATATCCTTATATGAAGGACATACCGGAGCCTGCGAACCCCGTCAAGGTATCTCAGGTGACGGGGGACCTAACACTAACCTACCTGTCACCTGAGATACCTTAACGTGGTGCGCGGGCTCCGAAATGTCCTTCATATAAGGATATATTGGCTAAAGTCTAATTTTAACATCAGTGTGAGGGTTTAGTCAGATTTTGTTGATTGCATCCACCACAGTAGTGCACCTATTCTAGCGCACTTCCGGCAGCACGGTGGGCTAGCGTTAGCAAGGATGCGGCAGGCTATTCCCCCGCCGGAACATCCTGCCGGACCCTGCTACTGCAAGTGTGAAAGTAGCCTAAATTCTGCCACATGTATGTCTGTGCATGTTGCTGTGAGTGTCTGCCATCATACTCCATCTGTAATATTTCTGTTATCACTGTAAGGGCTCGTGAACATGATTGTTGGATGTTTTGCAGTCTGCAAATTGCGGATCCGCAAAACATGGATACCGGGTGTGCGTATTCCACATTATGCGGAACAGAACAGCCGGCCTCTGATAGAACAGTCCTATCCTTGTCTGTAATGCCGACAATAATAGGACATGTTCTATTATTTTGCGTAACGACGATGCGAACATACAGACACAGAGTGTACACTGAGTCATTTCTGTTTTTTGTGGCCCCATTGAAGGGAATGGTTTCACATACAGGCCACAAAAAAATAAATGGTACAATCATGGAAAAAAAATACGCTTGTGTGCAGGAGCCCTAAGGTGGGCCCCCAGAATCAGTTACACTGGTGGGCCCTAGATACCCCAGTCCGACACTGACAGCAGCGTACTATTCAGCAGCAACTAACATCTTATCTCCAGCATGTGACTGCTCGTTTGGATTCCTTGAAAATTGTATCTTAGCTTGTCACTGTACAGTGATCTTGCTAATGGACGATCAGAGGGCGCATGACCACAAGCCGATGCAGGATGCAACAAAGTTTATTACGAGACAACGCGTTTCGGAGTCTTAACGACCCCGTTATCAAGTCTGTATTGCCCCGATCAGGGTGCAGATTTTTCTGAGTGCGCGTCTACACCACCACGTGCAAAACCGGAGCAAAAACGCTCCTACTAGTTGGTGTATCGATCTCCTCTCTTCTTCAGAATACAAGGCATCGAAACGTTGCCACTCTTAGAAGATACCAGGCAGAATATATCCATCTGCACCCTGATTGGGGCAATACAGACTTGATAAAGGGGTCGTTAAGACCCCGAAACACGTTGTCTCGTAATAAACTTTGTTGCATCCTGCATCTGGTTGTGATCGTTCAATAGCAAGATCACTGTACAGGGACAAGCTAAGATACAATTTTCAATTTGTCACTCAAGTGGCGACCCGGCCTTCGCCCCAGGGATATCCAGACGTTTCTGGCAGCCCCAACCCGCGATCTACTATCTCCACAACCTCCCTCTAATACAGTTGCACCCTATTTTGGCGCAACCTAAACAGGTGAGTTTATTATATCCACCTGATTTTGGAGGTAGCTGTTGTATCCAAACTTTCTTACCCTATGAGAGCCTCTGTGGCCAAAACCTGACTATTTGGATTCCTTGTCTTCGGCTATTCAACCTCCACCGACTCCTTTGGTAATATCTGTTACTACTCCTCTGCTACTTCTTCTGACGTTTTTCTTTGCCTCCTCGTTACAGTGGAGATCTCAAGTCATGCAGAAGATTCCTGAACCTGTGCACTATCCATTTTGAACTTTTATCTTACCAATTTCCTTCTGAACGTGCTACAGTGGCATTTTTCTTCCCCATCTGGAGACTCCTATCATTTTATAGACAATCATCTCGGCTATCTCATACAGAAGTTGGACTTGCAGCTATTTAGCAGATGATTAGTTCTGCGGATTCTTCTCATGTGACTGCATTCTTACTGTTCTGCTCCTGGTGGTGGAACAATCTTTTTCTTCTTGTATCCTATATATTACAACCTGTCCTCACATTCCCGATAGCTCAGCCTGTGAGATCACAGACGTCCTTGCGAGCACCGTGCGACGCGCATTACACAAGTCTGGAATGGTGGCCCGAAAAAAGGTGAAGAAGCCTCGACTTTTATATTGTCATAAGAAGCAATGTACGAACAGTGGACAGTAGAAGATTGGAAACGGGTGATTTGTAGCGATGCGATGAAAGTCAATAGACTGGGCTCTGGAAGAAACAGGGAAGCGAAAACGGGGCTAACGTATCGAGAAATTGAAGGAACTGTCAGGTTGGGTGGAGGAAGCCAGAAGATATTGGATTGTTTCACAGCCAAAGGCGTTGGATACTTGACCAGGATCAATGGTGGTCTCAATGCTGAGCTATATGTGAGCATCCTACATAATGAGTTACTTCATACACATGAGTACTTTGGGAATGAAAAGGACGACATAGTGTTCCATCAGGACAACGATCCGAAGCATACGTCGAGATTGGTGAAGAAGTGGTTCACTGATGATGAAGTAGAGGTGCTTGATGGGCCCCCACAGTCCCCAGACCTCACCCCCATTGAACACTTGTGGGGAGCGGTGAAGAAAAGCTGTATTCGTATCCAAGTGTGCCGACCAGTCTGCACCAACATCGGGAACGTGTCGAAGAGACCTGGGATCAGATTTCTGGTGAGAACCTGCTGGAATCTGATCGAGAGCATGCCCAGAAGGATTCAGGCAGCGCTGAAAGCCAAAGGTGGATTTACAAAATACTAACAAAATAATTAAAATCAACATTTAGAATTTAGGAGCAAAACAGCAACAATGCAGTTATAGGAGAAGAACCTATCGAAAGTAGGGAGTGGTCAGAATACCGGGATAGACAATGTACTTCTCCCGTTTTAGCCATTACCTCCTCTCCGCACTCTGTGTTCTGAGGCCTCTCTAATTTCTCATTAGCTCCTGCTATATCTGCAGTTCCGTCCTCTCACTCTTCGCATGAATAAAGATGTAGGAATACAGCAGAATTGAGGTGGCTTCACACATGGTTGCAAGAAAAAGTAAGTGAACTCTTTGAAATTAACACCTAAATCCTAAACCTAAATCCTGAAAAACAAGAAAAACGAAGCATAACCTGCTCTGAATCTCTGTAGGACCTGTACCGGCTTTAGTGGTGTCATAATGTGGGACATACTGGGAGTTGTAGTTCACTCCTCTTATCCTTCTCCATGTAATGTTTAATAGTCTAGACATGCTGGGAGTTGTAGTCCTCTCCTCTTCTACCTCCTTCTGTAATGTCCTCTGATATCACATAATAACAGCCTGTACATGACAGGAGTTGTAGTCCTCTCCTCTTATGTCCTGTGATATAACTATAACTCTATATATAAGTATATAACTCCCAGCATTTCGCTGGCTCTCACACTGAATCTGTCACTTATGGAGTTTAGACATTACTCATCTCCATTTCTTCTCGGTACAAAGTTCTACCCCCTCTTCCACTGATCACATGATGGTGACATCATCACAACTCCTTCAGGACCACTTCCCTCCACTGCTGAGCTCCGCCCCCTCCTGCACGGATCACATGAGAGTGCTTTCACCAGTTCCCTCCACTGCTGAGCTCCGCCCCCTGCACTGATCACATGGTGGTGATGTCATCCCAGGTCCTTCAGCTCTTGCAATAAAGCAGATCCAGAGCAGGTCTTGGTCGGTAGTCACTGAGGTGGTGTCTGGAGCCCCTTCTCTCTGTTATCAGCCATTAGCAGAGCCCCGTGGCCCCCAGGATACTTCCATACCGGCCCTGTATACAGAGGATATATATATATACAGCCTTCGCTAACTGTGGCCCCAGGATACATTCACACCGGCCCTGTATACAGAGGATATATATATATATTCAGCCCTCGCTGGCTGTGGCCCCAGGATACATTCACACCGGCCCCGTATACAGAGGATATATATATATACAGCCCTCGCTGGTTGTGGTCCCCAGGATACATTCACACCGGCCCCATATACAGAGGATATATATATATACAGCCCTCGCTAGCCGTGGCCCCAGGATACATTCACATCGGCCCCATATACAGAGGATATATATAGATATATATATATATACTGCCCTTGCTGGTGTGGCCCCCAGGATACATTCACACCGGCCCCTGTATACAGAGGATATATCTATATATACAGCCCTCGCTGGCTGTGGCCCCAGGATACATTAACACTGGCCCCGTATACAGAGTATATAGATATATATAAACTGCCCTCGCTCGCTGGTGTGGCCCCCAGGATACATTCACATCGGCCCTGTATACAGAGGATATATATATATATACAGCCCTCACTGGCTGTGGCCCCCAGGATACATTCACACCGGCCCTGTGCTGGGACTGATGAGAACACTCGGCGTGTGGCTCCAGTAGAAGGTAAGTGCCCATCAGACGGGTTTTGTGTGGTTTTTGGGGTTATTTTGGTGAGAAGCCCCCGAGTACGTGTCCCCTTTGGATGTCCCTGCCATCTACTGCCGGGTGCTGCTAACAGGGATGAACTGGAATAAGGGAAGTGCAGTTTGATAAGATTTTAGCCTATAGAGGTTGGCCACTTTTCCAGCATTTTGTGGTTCTATGGTATGAGCTTCCTTTTGTCTGGTTCCTGTTTTGCTGATTGTTTTTTGGATGCTTCTCCAGCTGTTCGCGGCACCTTCATACAGTGGTTGATCCATTCGGCCTTGCTCGCTCCCATCCATCATTGTAGTGCGCAGACTCTCTGGACGCGTCTTGCACATACTCAGTGTTATTCTGCTTCGCTTTCTCCTGTCCCATCTTGCATCATAACTTGTATCGCGTAGACGCCGGAGAAAGTGTCCTGCTCATGCCCAGTCTGCTTCTGCTCCGCTTCTTAAGATGTCTGACTGCACAGATTCCCGTTGAAGCGTTTGGCGCATGCTCTGTCTGAGCTCGCTCCTGTGTGCGGCACAGTCTGCAGTACAGGTGCAGAATGATAAAAGAGTCTATGGGGAAGGGGAGTCTTATATCAGTGCTTTATTCACTTTTATACTGCTCAGGACTCCTCGATAATGGCCTGAGTGATTCTGCCGGAGCGAGAGCAGAATCTGCTGTCTATATCAGAGATAACTGAGCCATGCCAAAGAGAAAACTACAAAAATGTCCGATACAAGTCGCTATCCTCAACACTGAAATTGAAACACCAGAAATGGATGTCAAATGATCAAATTTTCAAGCACCTAGCACCAATCTGTGGCATATGGGAAGGCGCATAAATGACAAATTGAAAGCAAAGTTTTTTTGGTTAGATCAGGGACGGGCAAACTGCAGCTCTCCAGCTGTTGTAAAACTACAACTCCCATCATGCCCTGCTGTAGGCTGATAGATGTAGCCGGACTGGGCATGCTGGGAGTTGTAGTTTTGCTGCAGTTTGCCCTTTCCTGGGTTAGATGAAACCTCAAAATTCGGGTCAGGTCATGTGGGATGATTGGGTGATGCCTCCTGTTTGTCAACATGCCAGTTATCATCACTAGTCACACACTGAGAGGGACAGAATAGTTTATCGATCCGCGAGATCGCTACGCGCCCTAGGCAGAGATGTTAGCTCTGTTCAACGTGGGTTGTCCTGGTTGTTGGGAGAACAATGACAAACTGTAATGATGGCAAGAGGTGCAGAGAGGAGAAACTCTACACAGGACGGATCTTCTGATAAGAAGAATGGCACGTAGTGATCCATTCTGCACTACAAGTGAATTTGTCACATCCCAAGCCTAGGGCGGCAAACAGTGTCTACACAAACCATCAGAAGCCGTCTGCATGACACTGGGCTATGACCCAGTTGTCCAGCTACAGGTGTTCCATTGACCTAATGCCACCGCGGTGCACAGCAAGACTGTAATGGAAGCTGGAATGGAGGTCTATCCTCTTCAGTGATGAGTCCTGCTTTTGTCTCTGACACAATGATAGCTGGAGATTGGTCTGGAGACCACTTGGCCAGCGCCATGAAGAGGCCTTCACAAGGGAACGTCACACCGGTCTTACTCCCAAGATTATCGTGGGTTGTTATAATGTAAACTAGCTGGACCTAGGCTCCAGTTCAGGTACAACAACAGCTTAGAATTACATTGATTTGGTCGTGGAGTCAGTGGTACGGCCATTACTTTCGAGTCCCAAGAGTCGTATTTCAACAGGACAATGCCAGCCCACGTTTTTCATGTTACTGTGAGCAGCCTGCGTGTCTTAAAAGTGCTACCATGGCCTGCAGCGTCTCCAGACTTTTCTCCCATCGAGCAGATCTGGGACATGATTGGTCGCCAGCAGCTGATCTTGATGATTTGCATGCCCTAGTGCATTCAGGATGGCAGAACATTCCTCAGACGACCGCTGATAGCATGCCAAGGCGTGGAAGTGCCTGTGTTTCTACACATCTTGCTCATACTTCAAGATGTTTGAAATATTATGCTTCCATTTTCTTATCATTCGCATTTCATTAACATGTCTACTGATCTTATGATTTCCATAATTCCATGACTTTTCCTTCTTGGTGTTGGGATTTCGATGCCTGTAAAATGGTCAGATATAGTGTTATTACTCATGTTTACAGGTATGACAGCTTATTCTAAAAAAATAAAAATATGTGAACTTTTAGGTATGTGTTAATATCCGTAATAGAGGCTCTGAGAAGCCAGGGTGCTACTAGAGCCTTAAGGGTCCAAAGCCAACCTTTTAACTGGGCCCCCCTGCCCCACACACACACATCAACAGAGGTAATGTACCCCTTGGGGGCCCAGAGAGAAAACATACCCCTTATTACACCACAAACATAGTTCTCCCGATACAGTAATAGTGCCCAGACTGCCCCCACAGTAATGGTGTGCTCTCTTGTGCGCCCTACACAGCAATGCCTATTTTTGTGCCCAACAATAGAGTAAGGTCCCCCTTTGTGCCACCACATTATAATAATACCCTCCTTTGTTTGACAAATAAAAGTTTTAAACTTACCCCTCTCCCAATTCCCAGAACGAGCGGCCAGATCCTTTTCTTACTTCATGGTGTCTGTCATACCTCTTGTGTCCCAGGACACGGACATCATCGGAGAGCTTCTGACGTCTGGTAGGCCTAAAGCAGCCTGTGACTTACTAGAGTGCAGTTTATGTTGAAAATAGCACTGAACACTGGCAGGACCCATTTCCCATTTGGGTCCTGTCGTCACATCCCCTGCTACTGCAATCATTATTCCACTGCTTAGAAGCGGGGTCTCTCCAGGCTCAGTAAGTGCACTTCTGGATCTCACTAATGCTCTTGTCCCCAGGTTGATTTCCAGCCTCTTCTCCTCATAAAGGCGCCTGCAGTACTAGAAGCCTCCAGCTCCTCCAGTTCTCTCCTCTTCTCCTGAATGACCACCGAGGATGGACAGGAAGGAGATCAGCAGAAGAATAATAGACCTCACCTTGGAGATCATCTCCCTGCTGAGCGGAGAGGTAAACTTCTCTAGATTTCTCTCCTCTGTATTGTATTCTGTAACAAGTCAGACATCGGGAAGGAGAATCCATCATAGGAAGTGATAGAAAGAGTCCAGGGTCCTGGAGAACGGCCTCCAGACCTTCCAAGTGACGGAGAACCTGAAGATCAGCCCCCAGTATGGTCAGTGATGGATCATGAGGACCAATAGTCATGTTGTAGGAGCCATGAGAAGGTAAGTAGGCACGTTGTACCCAGAAGGAGAGGAAGCAGAGGAGGAGATGGCCGGAGTGTGGCCTGGAGGAGGATTTCTACCACTAGTCTGACATCTAGATGATCCTGGACTATAACAAGGAGCCTCCACTACGTCTAGAGGAAAGAAGGTTTCTGCACCAACATAGAGGAGGAGTCTTTACTGTAAGAGCAGTGAGACTATGGAGCTCTCTGCCAGAGGAAGGAGTCATGGGGATTCTCTAGAAGAGTCCAGAAGGGGCCTGGAGGTCTGGAGGGTAATAATATTCCAGCTTCTAGTGACTAGATTACTGGAGATGGGGCCATGATCCCGGGAGGGATTCTGAGTGTAGATCCGGAGTCAGGAAGGAATTTCTTTCCCTAAGTGTCTCTCTCCATCCACAGGATTACACCATAGTGAAGAAGACATCGGGGGACTCCCATCATCCATGAGTCCGGAGGGTGGAGCAGGACCCCCATCACAGAGCCTCCCCTGATACATGAGCAGAAGATCCTAGAGCTCACCCACAAGATGATGGAGCTGCTGACTGGAGAGGTGACACTGCTGGGAATGCTGGGAAATTCTCCAGTAACAGCACTGGAGGGTCTGGGTGATGACGGTGTCATTGTGTTGTCAGGTTCCTGTAAGGTGTCAGGATGTGGCGGTCTATTTCTCCATGGAGGAGTGGGAGTATTTAGAAGGACACCAGGATCTGTACAAGGAGGCCATGATGGAGGCTCCCCGGCCTCTGACATCACCAGGTAAGAGGAGACGAGGTGAGAAGAGGCCGTGTTAAAGCCTCAGTCCGGTCATGTGCAGTGTGTACACGCGTGTAATGACATGTAATGTAGGAGCTCCACATGTTATTCTCCGGTCACATCACGTTAGAGCCTACATTTCCCATATACATCACACTTCTCCATAGGCTCCATCCCCCTGACAGATATAGTGTCCTCGTGGCCTCCATCGGCCGGTCCAGTAGATGACACTATTCTATACAGAGGGTCCTGCAGGAAAACCTGCGCCGTGCCGTATACATGGGGCTTATGGGTGACGTCTGCCCCTGTAGGACTGTATAGGATGATAGGACTGTACAGGGCGACGTCACCTCCTTCTATCAGAGATCTACGTTAGGAAACCCTCCTGATATCTACCTCTGATGGAAGGCTCAGACGTGGTGTGAACACATCCTTATTCCAGAGTCACTTTCCAGTAGTTCTCCTCCCTTCATGTCTGGGATCCTCTAGTCCAGGCATTCTCAAACTGCGGCCCTCCAGCTGTTGTAAAACTACAACTCCCACAATGCCCTGCTGTAGGCTGATACTTGTAGGCTGTTCAGGAATGCTGGGAGTTGTAGTATTGCAACAGCTGGAGGGCAGCAGTTTGAGGATGCCTGCTCTAGTCACTCCACAAGCAAAAAAGATATAACTTGCTTAAATATAACTTGAGTTGCGGTCAACATTATTGGCACCCCTAATTATTATGTGCACCATGTAAAATATTTCCTAAAGTGAAGTGTTTAGTAAAACTGGTTGAAACTATAGAAATGTATCTATTTGATACATAAAGCACCAAAATAACATGAAAAATTATTAGAAAAAACTATAGAAAATTGAAGATCAGGAAAGTATTAATGGCAGCCTGTGTGCAGCTTGAAATAAACGACAAAATCAGACTGAACTGTGATTAGACAGAAATCGGTCTCCGCGGTCCTCACCTCGTCAGTGCTCGCATGGCGTAAATTAGCCTATGAATGGTGGCTCTGATGCTTAAAGAGGTTTTCTGAGACTTTACTACTGATAACGTATTCTCAGCGTAGATTAACAGTATCTGCTTGGTGGGGGTCAGACACCTGAGATCCCCACTGATCAGCTGTTCGAGAAGGCTCCGGTGCTCGCAGTATTTAAAGAGTACAAGACCATCTTCAAAGACCTCTACAAAGGCTGGGTTGAAACGTGGCAAAGCAAGCACGCACAACAACTCGTCAGCTTCAAGCTGAGCTGGAGAGATCTGGAGTGATGCTTTCATACTGTACCATACTTCTCACTCTGACCAAAACTGGGCACTTTGGGTGAAGGTCGAGGAGTGTCCACTGGTTAAAGGAAACCTAAGACGAGTAACTCAACTTTGTCAAAGGTTACACAGACAAATCAGAAACCTTCTGGGAAAACGTTCTGTGGACAGCTGAAACTAAATCGGAGCTCTTTGGTAATTCATACCAGAGTTATGTTTATGGACAAAATGAAGCTGTAAAGAAAAGTGCTCCGACCTACAGTGAAACACGAATGAGCCATGATTTGGTGGGGCAGCTGTGCTCCTCCCGGTGGAGGCCTTGAATGGCTTACAGGAATCGTGAAATCAGAGGATTATCCGAGCATTTTAGAGCCAAATGTGCTTCAAAGTGAAGAAAACTAGGTCAAACAATATGGATCATACAGCCGGATAGTGACCCACAGCAGAACATTCAGAAGTGCACAGAAATGGCTAAGAAGTAAAAAATGGACAGTTTTAAACTGGTCGTTGACGAGTCCCGATCTTAATCCAAATGAAACTCTTTGGAGCTGTTGGGAAAGGAACCCGCAAGAGTTCAAGAGAAGAAACTCCCAGCAGATGGGTGCAAGAAGCTCAATGAGGGCTGCACAAAACGTGGAGACCGTCACTGTGTGACCAAGTATTACGGAAGGGGCCCGCAATCCCATCCATGTTGATATTAAATATTCTAATGATACAAAACTGTTCCATATCCACTAATTTCTGAAGATCTTGGCTTTTTTATACTAAACAGTCAAGGGTGTTCAATAATTTTGACCACAACTATACGTGATTAGAGGAGAAGGTCGGATGACCGGGCTCTTTTCTAAGTCCATCTCCAGTTTGTGGTCCCTGTCAGGACAGACATGTGACTTCTAGTCATGGATGTAAAGCTCTGAGAGTTCTAGCTGTGGAGGTTCCACAATATGCCATGGGCTCCATTTTCTCTTCATCAGTGGATCTGCTCCAGGATGACTAGAAATGGGACGACATTGTTATTGAGGCCCTGATCACTAGACCTAGAAGTGAAGGAGCCGAGAGAAGAGCCTGATCTATAGACAGATCTACAGGAGGCCGTGTATTCAGTCACCGTGCTTGTGTCTCCACAGATGGATCCAGGAGGAGAAGTCCCCCCGAGAGATGTCCCCGTCCTCTGTATTCCCAGGACTGTCCAGAGGAGAAGCCCCCAGAGAACCATCAGGTAGATGGAGCTGAAGTCTCCCCAGAATCTGACCAGAAAGGGATTGACCCAAAGACCATTTTACATTTCTCTTCTTTAGGATGAAAATCTGATGGATATTAAGGCTGAGGTTAAAGATGAAGAAGAAGAGAGACGGATTCATGGGGCGATCAGCAGTGTAAGGAGGGGGGCTGTCATGGGTCACCTGACTACTACTCCCATCATCTTATCATCACATGTAATAATCTCTCCTGTCTCTGTGTGTTTCCTACAGATGGACTCATAGAAGGAAGTCCCCCCGAGAGATGTCCCCGTCCTCTGTATTCCCAGGACGGTCCAGAGGAGAAGCCCCCAGAGAACCATCAGGTAGATGGAGCTGAGCCCTATACACATCTATATAGGGGGTCCTGCAGTCATAGAGGGGTCATAGATTGTGGGGGTCTCATGTGGATCTGTTAGATTTCCCACCTGTCTGCTGTATTGTCCTGAATTGTTACAGATGACAAATCAGGGGGAAGATGTGACTGATATTAAAGTGGAGGATGAAGAAGAGCGGATGATGGGCGATCCCCCGTGTAAGAGTGAGGTGGAGGAGGACATTCCAGTCCATGTCACCACAGGTATGGGATCATGAATGGAGGAAGGGAACTGGGAGGTCTCTTGAAGGGTTATACCTATGTCGTCCATTGCGGCATCCATGACCAACATATTAACCTCTTATGACTATACTCTGTAGATGTATGATGTTATTGTAAAGGTCTAAACACAACTTGCTGTATGTGGACTGTGTGAATTCAGAAGCATCAGCAGAAGATGTCAGCTCTTTGTTACAGCTGACACTGTGCTATGATAGTAAATTGACGAGATTTTAATTCCAGGTACAGTCCTTTAGATGCCTCTGTCAGTATAAACAACGGCATCTAGGGGACTATTCAGGGAGGGAACACATTTGTCACCTCACTGCCCCCCCCCCCCCACAGCATGATGGGCTAAGGATGGATTTTTGTGGCAGATGAAGGACTAACAATGGTCCTCGGCCTACATCTTAGTGCATCTATGAGGCCCATGTCCTAGCAGAATACACTCAATATAGAAGAAAAAGCACAAAACCACTTTTTCCAAATAAAAATGCTTATTAAAATTGCTTTTAGCCTTCATCACAAAAAACTGAAACAAAATTGAAGTTTTCAAATCTGTATGTACCCAAAAATGGTACAAATGAAAATGTAAACTCTCATCCTGTATGAAATTAGAAATTAAAGGGTTAAGTATGTTGGAATAGACCCGGCTTCAGTGCCAGGCGAGCTTGTGGCACTTTTCTGAAGCCATCATGTAATAAAAGTGGTCACTGAGTGTAGAGCAAAATCCAAGATCATTGATATGTTTTAGGCTACTTGCACACAACTGTATGTATTTTACGGTCAACAAATTGCAGATCCGCAAAAAAAACAAAAAAAAAACGGATGACATCCGTATGCCATCTGTTTTTTTTTTTTTTGCGGATCCATTGTAACCTAAATGCCTAAAACTGACAAGAATAGGACAGGTTCTATTTTTTTTGCGGGGCTACGGAACGGACATACTGATGCGGACAGCACACGGTGTGTATTTTTTGCGGACCCATTGAAATGAATGGGTCCGCATCCTATCCGCGAGAAAAAACGGAACGGTCAAGCAAACAAAATACGTTCCTGTGCATGTAGCCTTATACTGTTATCCAAAGCAGGAATCATTGCATTTTGTGCATTTTTTTGGGGTAATTTTTAAGGCAAAACCAAGACTGTATTAAAGAAGAAATGAACTTCTGCTTCTCCGTCCTGCTGGATCCATATCTGGCTTTGACTAAAAAAAAACTGCATCAAAACTACGGTGGAGATTTATCAAACTGGTGTAAAGTAGACCTGGCTTAGCAACCAATCAGATTCCACCTTCCAGCTGTGAAAAATTAAAGGTGGAATCTGATTGGTTGCTATAGGAAACTAAGCCAGTTCTACTTTACACCAGTTTGATAAATACTGATTGTTTTACTTGTTGGTTTAACAAAAAAAAAAATCACAAAATCCATTTCTTATTGTAACAGAAAATCTCAGTAAGAGCTTCAAGAGAAACTTCATGTTTAAAGAAGATGTCGTGCAACGCTCTCCAGAAGACAAGCTCATTACATTTAATGTACATCCAGGACCTCACAGAACAGATCCATCATATAATCCTCCTCATCATGAGCAACCTTCTCCTGACCAATCACAGATTATCAGAAATCCAGTTTTATTATACAATCCTCCTCATCATAAGGAACCTTCTCCTGACCAATCACAGATTATCAGAAATCCAGTTCTATCATATAATCCTCCTCATCATAAGGAACCTCCTCCAGACCAATCACAGATGTTTACCACAAATCCAGTTTTAACATACAATCCTCCTCATCATGAGGAATCTCCTCCTAACCAATCACAGATGTGTACCACAAATCCAGTTTTATCATACAATCCTCCTCATCATGAGGAACCTTCTCCTGACCAATCACAGATGTGTACCACAAATCCAGTTTTATCATACAATCCTCCTAATCATGAGGAACCTTCTCCACACCAATCGCAGATTATCATAAATCCAGTTCTATCATACAATCCTCCTACTCATGAAGAACCTTCTCCTGACCAATCACAGATTGTTACCATAACTGCTGGTCCAGAAGTGGACACAAGATTTAATTGTGGTGGACACAGAAAAGAGATTACGAACATCTCATGTCTTTTTACACTCGGACAAAGTCACTTAGCGGACAAACCATACTCCTGCTCAGATTGTGGGAAATGTTTTTCAAATAAAGCATATCGTATTGCACTTCATAGAAGTCAAAGAGGAGAGAAGCCGTATACATGTTCACAGTGTGGGAAATGTTTTATATATAAATCAGATCTTGTTGTACATGAGAGAATTCACACAGGAGAGAAGCCGTATTCCTGTTCAGAATGTGGGAAATGTTATACAAATGCATCAGCTCTTGGTAAACATGAGAAGACTCACACAGGAGAGAAGTATTCATGTTCCATATGTGGGAAATGCTATACACAGAAACATAATCTTGTTAGACATGAGAGAGTTCACAGAAAAGAGACTCAGACAGAAGAGGAATCAAATTTTGAAACTCATTAGAGGATTCACGCGGAGAAGAAACCATATTGTTGTATGGAACGTGGGAAATGTTATAAGAGCAAAACAAGGATTTTTAAGTTTACCCATCAGGTTATTCGTAGACGCTGAACATCCAAATAAGAAGGTTTGTTTCTTTGGGTGACATTAGCCTGGATCTGCCAGACACCCACATTTTATTTACTTTGTTAGACATGGTAGCTCCGGTTGGTATTGTAGCTAGAGTTGAGCGAACTTGTATATTAAGTTCGGCGTCCAAAGTTCAGGTTATCGAAGCATCCCGTTATGGATTCCGCTACCACGGACCATAACGGCATTTGGAATCCATAAGGGGATTCTTCAATGAACCCGAACCTTGGACAACATGGAGGACCTGGGGTGACGTCACCGTCATGTGATCAGTGCAGGGGGTGTGGCTCAGTACTGGATTGGATAAGAGGTGATCCAGTACTGAGCCACGCCCCCTGCACTGATCACATGACGGTGACGTCACATCAGGTCCTTAGTGTTGTCCAAGGTTCGGGTTCATTGAAGAATCCCCTTATGGATTCCAAATGCCGTTATGGTCCGTGGTAGCGGAATCCATAACGGGATGCTTTGATAACCCCAACCCGAACTTTGGACGCCGAACTTAAAATACAAGTTCGCTCAACTCTAATTGTAGCCTTTGGGTCCTGGCTTCAAATCTGATCAAGGGCAACATCTGCATGAAGTTTGTATGTTCTCCCCATCTTTGTGTGGTTTTACTTTACACTCCAAAAATATACTGTGAAGTTATTTCCGATCTTAGTTTGTGAGCCCCAGGGAGGGGGCAGGTCAGGGGTGTGAGGGATGGCTGCCTTTATGCAGTTTGACTGGATATGTAACTGCTATAAAAATGAATAGAAAATAATCTAAGGTCAAGTGACCGGAATCCATAGAGGCAAAGAATGGTGGATATAAGGAAGAATCGAAGAGCTTCATTTATTGACCGAGCAGTGACGATGAATTGTCCCCAGGAACCTTGCTTCTTTTTACTGTATTCATACCCCCACCCACACTGCAGGAGAATCCAGAGGGATACAGTGGAAAAAGAAAGGACACAACATGGATTTTTTTTTCTTTTCTAACATATGTGGACATTTAACCTTTAGATAAAGATGATGGACTTAAAACATGAATTTACAATAATTTGCTAAAAAACTAAAACTAAAAGATCTTCCATTTCCTTTTACCTGGTACTGACCTTTTGGTAAAATATTCTCCAGCAGGCATTTATTCTAAGGTTCAATCTTCTGTATTTTATATCATTATCTGTAAGCTAAAACTAGGAGCAACTCCAGAACACGGAAGACGCTCCCAATCGGTTTTACATCTCCCCAGCATCTTGAAGGATTTAGAACCAGGCCTTGATTTGCTCATTCGTCAACCCTCAGCCATTCCTTGGTGGGTTTCTTGCTATATTTAGGGTTATCGCCATGTTGCTTGGTCTACTGTCAGCTGATTTCTAATCTTTTTGATGGGTGGTCTCATGGTAGCCACCAGCAACCTTGGGTACGATGAAGAACTCATAGTAGAGTTTATGATGACAAACCGTTGATGTAGTAAAGAAGCCCCAACCCAGAACATTTCCACCATCGTACTGTCACATCGGTATCTGGAATTTATGGTAAAATGCTGTGTTTAATTTGTTTATCAAACATGTCTTCTGATTCTGTGACCAGATATACTTTTTGTAGAAGATTGTCCTGTAATATGTGCTCATGGGTAAACTGTAGTCTTCGTCTCATGGTTTATTGTGGACACTAGAGGTTTTCTTTTAGAAGAACCTCAAGACAGTTTAACTTTTGCTGCCTTATGGCAATGGTAGACATTATTGGTGAGAAAGCGCCTGAAGCTCTTGCGTCTTTAGATGCTTCTCTTGGAATCTTCTGCTCTTAGGCCGATCCTGCCGAGATAGACTGGCCTGCTCCAGTTGGCAGTTGCAATCTCCACCTGTAAATGGTTTTCTGGACAGTGGCATGAGCCGTCAGCCCTTTCCAGATTCATATGCACCCATAACCTTTCTGAAGGGATCTAGGCAGGCGATACCTCGCATTTCAATGACAACTGTCCGCTTCATCTGGATATGCTTTCAAAACTAAAATGTTTCAGTGGCTGAAATGTCTGCTAGAAAACTGTCCCATATGAATGTGCCCTAATGGTAGGACCAGACGTGGCAGAGGA
Organism: Bufotes viridis; assembly: GCA_033119425.1. Classification (NCBI taxonomy): domain Eukaryota; kingdom Metazoa; phylum Chordata; class Amphibia; order Anura; family Bufonidae; genus Bufotes; species Bufotes viridis. The sequence goes on along the minus strand of CM065592.1, from coordinate 8,013,447 downwards.
GATGTGTCTGTGAGCGCCAATAAACTCCACCGCGTTTTAGTAGATTGTAGAATAAGAAATCAGCAGCACCAGATCTTCGAGGAGTTGAAACTTTACTATATTTGGATATGGTGCAAGTAAACCCTCGTTGCAGCTGCGGAGCGCTGCAGGTCGTGACTGATATTAGAAGATTGTTAATAATTATATGTCCATGATTTGTTGGATGTTAATTGCACGGTAAACCTGAAAAACCGTACGACCTCTGGAGGCCTGGTGGTGATTTAAGGTCTCTAAGGCAGTGATGAATATGCGTCTGACATTTCCTTCTATTAATTCTTAGAATTCTATATTCGTCGGTTTGTTCAGTTCCATCGCATTTATCTGTGAATGAAGATCAGATCCTGATATGTCCACACGTGATGTAAAATAAAAACTATTTACACATTTACAGGCGGCGTCCTCACACTGTTCCCGGACTGTAGTCAGAGACCCTGCAGGCTCCATAATCGAGTAGTACTGATGGGGCTGAGAACGATGTAAGGAATCCTAAGACGACATCGGGGTTTTACTTTACACTCGAGGCCGTTATAGTTGTGTTACCTCCACAGAAGAGGGTCTACATGAAGGGTTCCTGACACAGCCGCACAGTCACCCCCATCATCCTGCTCTGTACATTATGTGTGACACAGTCACCCCCATCATCTGCTCTGTACATTATGTGTGACACAGTCACCCCCATCATCTGCTCTGTACATTATGTGTGACACAGCCGCACAGTCACCCCCATCATCTGCTCTGTACATTATGTGTGACACAGCCGCACAGTCACCCCCATCATCTGCTCTGTACATTATGTGTGACACAGCCGCACAGTCACCCCCATCATCTGCTCTGTACATTATGTGTGACACAGCCGCACAGTCACCCCCATCATCTGCTCTGTACATTATGTGTGACACAGCCGCACAGTCACCCCCATCATCTGCTCTGTACATTATGTGTGACACAGCCGCACAGTCACCCCCATCATCTGCTCTGTACATTATGTGTGACACAGCCGCACAGTCACCCCCATCATCTGCTCTGTACATTATGTGTGACACAGCCGCACAGTCACCCCCATCATCTGCTCTGTACATTATGTGTGACACAGCCGCACAGTCACCCCCATCATCTGCTCTGTACATTATGTGTGACACAGCCGCACAGTCACCCCCATCATCTGCTCTGTACATTATGTGTGACACAGCCGCACAGTCACCCCCATCATCTGCTCTGTACATTATGTGTGACACAGCCGCACAGTCACCCCCATCATCTGCTCTGTACATTATGTGTGACACAGCCGCACAGTCACCCCCATCATCTGCTCTGTACATTATGTGTGACACAGCCGCACAGTCACCCCCATCATCTGCTCTGTACATTATGTGTGACACAGCCGCACAGTCACCCCCATCATCTGCTCTGTACATTATGTGTGACACAGCCGCACAGTCACCCCCATCATCTGCTCTGTACATTATGTGTGACACAGCCGCACAGTCACCCCCATCATCTGCTCTGTACATTATGTGTGACACAGCCGCACAGTCACCCCATCATCTGCTCTGTACATTATGTGTGACACAGCCGCACAGTCACCCCCATCATCTGCTCTGTACATTATGTGTGACACAGCCGCACAGTCACCCCCATCATCTGCTCTGTACATTATGTGTGACACAGCCGCACAGTCACCCCCATCATCTGCTCTGTACATTATGTGTGACACAGCCGCACAGTCACCCCCATCATCTGCTCTGTACATTATGTGTGACACAGCCGCACAGTCACCCCCATCATCTGCTCTGTACATTATGTGTGACACAGCCGCACAGTCACCCCCATCATCTGCTCTGTACATTATGTGTGACACAGCCGCACAGTCACCCCCATCATCTGCTCTGTACATTATGTGTGACACAGCCGCACAGTCACCCCCATCATCTGCTCTGTACATTATGTGTGACACAGCCGCACAGTCACCCCCATCATCTGCTCTGTACATTATGTGTGACACAGCCGCACAGTCACCCCCATCATCTGCTCTGTACATTATGTGTGACACAGCCGCACAGTCACCCCCATCATCTGCTCTGTACATTATGTGTGACACAGCCGCACAGTCACCCCCATCATCTGCTCTGTACATTATGTGTGACACAGCCGCACAGTCACCCCCATCATCTGCTCTGTACATTATGTGTGACACAGCCGCACAGTCACCCCCATCATCTGCTCTGTACATTATGTGTGACACAGCCGCACAGTCACCCCCATCATCTGCTCTGTACATTATGTGTGACACAGCCGCACAGTCACCCCCATCATCTGCTCTGTACATTATGTGTGACACAGCCGCACAGTCACCCCCATCATCTGCTCTGTACATTATGTGTGACACAGCCGCACAGTCACCCCCATCATCTGCTCTGTACATTATGTGTGACACAGCCGCACAGTCACCCCCATCATCTGCTCTGTACATTATGTGTGACACAGCCGCACAGTCACCCCCATCATCTGCTCTGTACATTATGTGTGACACAGCCGCACAGTCACCCCCATCATCTGCTCTGTACATTATGTGTGACACAGCCGCACAGTCACCCCCATCATCTGCTCTGTACATTATGTGTGACACAGCCGCACAGTCACCCCCATCATCTGCTCTGTACATTATGTGTGACACAGCCGCACAGTCACCCCCATCATCTGCTCTGTACATTATGTGTGACACAGCCGCACAGTCACCCCCATCATCTGCTCTGTACATTATGTGTGACACAGCCGCACAGTCACCCCCATCATCTGCTCTGTACATTATGTGTGACACAGCCGCACAGTCACCCCCATCATCTGCTCTGTACATTATGTGTGACACAGCCGCACAGTCACCCCCATCATCTGCTCTGTACATTATGTGTGACACAGCCGCACAGTCACCCCCATCATCTGCTCTGTACATTATGTGTGACACAGCCGCACAGTCACCCCCATCATCTGCTCTGTACATTATGTGTGACACAGCCGCACAGTCACCCCCATCATCTGCTCTGTACATTATGTGTGACACAGCCGCACAGTCACCCCCATCATCTGCTCTGTACATTATGTGTGACACAGCCGCACAGTCACCCCCATCATCTGCTCTGTACATTATGTGTGACACAGCCGCACAGTCACCCCATCATCTGCTCTGTACATTATGTGTGACACAGCCGCACAGTCACCCCCATCATCTGCTCTGTACATTATGTGTGACACAGCCGCACAGTCACCCCCATCATCTGCTCTGTACATTATGTGTGACACAGCCGCACAGTCACCCCCATCATCTGCTCTGTACATTATGTGTGACACAGCCGCACAGTCACCCCCATCATCTGCTCTGTACATTATGTGTGACACAGCCGCACAGTCACCCCCATCATCTGCTCTGTACATTATGTGTGACACAGCCGCACAGTCACCCCCATCATCTGCTCTGTACATTATGTGTGACACAGCCGCACAGTCACCCCCATCATCTGCTCTGTACATTATGTGTGACACAGCCGCACAGTCACCCCATCATCTGCTCTGTACATTATGTGTGACACAGCCGCACAGTCACCCCCATCATCTGCTCTGTACATTATGTGTGACACAGCCGCACAGTCACCCCCATCATCTGCTCTGTACATTATGTGTGACACAGCCGCACAGTCACCCCCATCATCTGCTCTGTACATTATGTGTGACACAGCCGCACAGTCACCCCCATCATCTGCTCTGTACATTATGTGTGACACAGCCGCACAGTCACCCCCATCATCTGCTCTGTACATTATGTGTGACACAGCCGCACAGTCACCCCCATCATCTGCTCTGTACATTATGTGTGACACAGCCGCACAGTCACCCCCATCATCTGCTCTGTACATTATGTGTGACACAGCCGCACAGTCACCCCCATCATCTGCTCTGTACATTATGTGTGACACAGCCGCACAGTCACCCCCATCATCTGCTCTGTACATTATGTGTGACACAGCCGCACAGTCACCCCCATCATCTGCTCTGTACATTATGTGTGACACAGCCGCACAGTCACCCCCATCATCTGCTCTGTACATTATGTGTGACACAGCCGCACAGTCACCCCCATCATCTGCTCTGTACATTATGTGTGACACAGCCGCACAGTCACCCCCATCATCTGCTCTGTACATTATGTGTGACACAGCCGCACAGTCACCCCCATCATCTGCTCTGTACATTATGTGTGACACAGCCGCACAGTCACCCCCATCATCTGCTCTGTACATTATGTGTGACACAGCCGCACAGTCACCCCCATCATCTGCTCTGTACATTATGTGTGACACAGCCGCACAGTCACCCCCATCATCTGCTCTGTACATTATGTGTGACACAGCCGCACAGTCACCCCCATCATCTGCTCTGTACATTATGTGTGACACAGCCGCACAGTCACCCCCATCATCTGCTCTGTACATTATGTGTGACACAGCCGCACAGTCACCCCCATCATCTGCTCTGTACATTATGTGTGACACAGCCGCACAGTCACCCCCATCATCTGCTCTGTACATTATGTGTGACACAGCCGCACAGTCACCCCCATCATCTGCTCTGTACATTATGTGTGACACAGCCGCACAGTCACCCCCATCATCTGCTCTGTACATTATGTGTGACACAGCCGCACAGTCACCCCCATCATCTGCTCTGTACATTATGTGTGACACAGCCGCACAGTCACCCCCATCATCTGCTCTGTACATTATGTGTGACACAGCCGCACAGTCACCCCCATCATCTGCTCTGTACATTATGTGTGACACAGCCGCACAGTCACCCCCATCATCTGCTCTGTACATTATGTGTGACACAGCCGCACAGTCACCCCCATCATCTGCTCTGTACATTATGTGTGACACAGCCGCACAGTCACCCCCATCATCTGCTCTGTACATTATGTGTGACACAGCCGCACAGTCACCCCCATCATCTGCTCTGTACATTATGTGTGACACAGCCGCACAGTCACCCCCATCATCTGCTCTGTACATTATGTGTGACACAGCCGCACAGTCACCCCCATCATCTGCTCTGTACATTATGTGTGACACAGCCGCACAGTCACCCCCATCATCTGCTCTGTACATTATGTGTGACACAGCCGCACAGTCACCCCCATCATCTGCTCTGTACATTATGTGTGACACAGCCGCACAGTCACCCCCATCATCTGCTCTGTACATTATGTGTGACACAGCCGCACAGTCACCCCCATCATCTGCTCTGTACATTATGTGTGACACAGCCGCACAGTCACCCCCATCATCTGCTCTGTACATTATGTGTGACACAGCCGCACAGTCACCCCCATCATCTGCTCTGTACATTATGTGTGACACAGCCGCACAGTCACCCCCATCATCTGCTCTGTACATTATGTGTGACACAGCCGCACAGTCACCCCCATCATCTGCTCTGTACATTATGTGTGACACAGCCGCACAGTCACCCCCATCATCTGCTCTGTACATTATGTGTGACACAGCCGCACAGTCACCCCCATCATCTGCTCTGTACATTATGTGTGACACAGCCGCACAGTCACCCCCATCATCTGCTCTGTACATTATGTGTGACACAGCCGCACAGTCACCCCCATCATCTGCTCTGTACATTATGTGTGACACAGCCGCACAGTCACCCCATCATCTGCTCTGTACATTATGTGTGACACAGCCGCACAGTCACCCCCATCATCTGCTCTGTACATTATGTGTGACACAGCCGCACAGTCACCCCCATCATCTGCTCTGTACATTATGTGTGACACAGCCGCACAGTCACCCCCATCATCTGCTCTGTACATTATGTGTGACACAGCCGCACAGTCACCCCCATCATCTGCTCTGTACATTATGTGTGACACAGCCGCACAGTCACCCCCATCATCTGCTCTGTACATTATGTGTGACACAGCCGCACAGTCACCCCCATCATCTGCTCTGTACATTATGTGTGACACAGCCGCACAGTCACCCCCATCATCTGCTCTGTACATTATGTGTGACACAGCCGCACAGTCACCCCCATCATCTGCTCTGTACATTATGTGTGACACAGCCGCACAGTCACCCCCATCATCTGCTCTGTACATTATGTGTGACACAGCCGCACAGTCACCCCCATCATCTGCTCTGTACATTATGTGTGACACAGCCGCACAGTCACCCCCATCATCTGCTCTGTACATTATGTGTGACACAGCCGCACAGTCACCCCCATCATCTGCTCTGTACATTATGTGTGACACAGCCGCACAGTCACCCCCATCATCTGCTCTGTACATTATGTGTGACACAGCCGCACAGTCACCCCCATCATCTGCTCTGTACATTATGTGTGACACAGCCGCACAGTCACCCCCATCATCTGCTCTGTACATTATGTGTGACACAGCCGCACAGTCACCCCCATCATCTGCTCTGTACATTATGTGTGACACAGCCGCACAGTCACCCCCATCATCTGCTCTGTACATTATGTGTGACACAGCCGCACAGTCACCCCCATCATCTGCTCTGTACATTATGTGTGACACAGCCGCACAGTCACCCCCATCATCTGCTCTGTACATTATGTGTGACACAGCCGCACAGTCACCCCCATCATCTGCTCTGTACATTATGTGTGACACAGCCGCACAGTCACCCCCTACATCTGCTCTGTACATTATGTGTGACACAGCCGCACAGTCACCCCCATCATCTGCTCTGTACATTATGTGTGACACAGCCGCACAGTCACCCCCATCATCTGCTCTGTACATTATGTGTGACACAGCCGCACAGTCACCCCCATCATCTGCTCTGTACATTATGTGTGACACAGCCGCACAGTCACCCTCATCATCTGCTCTGTACATTATGTGTGACACAGCCGCACAGTCACCCCCATCATCTGCTCTGTACATTATGTGTGACACAGCCGCACAGTCACCCCCATCATCTGCTCTGTACATTATGTGTGACACAGCCGCACAGTCACCCCCATCATCTGCTCTGTACATTATGTGTGACACAGCCGCACAGTCACCCCCATCATCTGCTCTGTACATTATGTGTGACACAGCCGCACAGTCACCCCCATCATCTGCTCTGTACATTATGTGTGACACAGCCGCACAGTCACCCCCATCATCTGCTCTGTACATTATGTGTGACACAGCCGCACAGTCACCCCCATCATCTGCTCTGTACATTATGTGTGACACAGCCGCACAGTCACCCCCATCATCTGCTCTGTACATTATGTGTGACACAGCCGCACAGTCACCCCCATCATCTGCTCTGTACATTATGTGTGACACAGCCGCACAGTCACCCCCATCATCTGCTCTGTACATTATGTGTGACACAGCCGCACAGTCACCCCCATCATCTGCTCTGTACATTATGTGTGACACAGCCGCACAGTCACCCCCATCATCTGCTCTGTACATTATGTGTGACACAGCCGCACAGTCACCCCCATCATCTGCTCTGTACATTATGTGTGACACAGCCGCACAGTCACCCCCATCATCTGCTCTGTACATTATGTGTGACACAGCCGCACAGTCACCCCCATCATCTGCTCTGTACATTATGTGTGACACAGCCGCACAGTCACCCCCATCATCTGCTCTGTACATTATGTGTGACACAGCCGCACAGTCACCCCCATCATCTGCTCTGTACATTATGTGTGACACAGCCGCACAGTCACCCCCATCATCTGCTCTGTACATTATGTGTGACACAGCCGCACAGTCACCCCCATCATCTGCTCTGTACATTATGTGTGACACAGCCGCACAGTCACCCCCATCATCTGCTCTGTACATTATGTGTGACACAGCCGCACAGTCACCCCCATCATCTGCTCTGTACATTATGTGTGACACAGCCGCACAGTCACCCCCATCATCTGCTCTGTACATTATGTGTGACACAGCCGCACAGTCACCCCCATCATCTGCTCTGTACATTATGTGTGACACAGCCGCACAGTCACCCCCATCATCTGCTCTGTACATTATGTGTGACACAGCCGCACAGTCACCCCCATCATCTGCTCTGTACATTATGTGTGACACAGCCGCACAGTCACCCCCATCATCTGCTCTGTACATTATGTGTGACACAGCCGCACAGTCACCCCCATCATCTGCTCTGTACATTATGTGTGACACAGCCGCACAGTCACCCCCATCATCTGCTCTGTACATTATGTGTGACACAGCCGCACAGTCACCCCCATCATCTGCTCTGTACATTATGTGTGACACAGCCGCACAGTCACCCCCATCATCTGCTCTGTACATTATGTGTGACACAGCCGCACAGTCACCCCCATCATCTGCTCTGTACATTATGTGTGACACAGCCGCACAGTCACCCCCATCATCTGCTCTGTACATTATGTGTGACACAGCCGCACAGTCACCCCCATCATCTGCTCTGTACATTATGTGTGACACAGCCGCACAGTCACCCCCATCATCTGCTCTGTACATTATGTGTGACACAGCCGCACAGTCACCCCCATCATCTGCTCTGTACATTATGTGTGACACAGCCGCACAGTCACCCCCATCATCTGCTCTGTACATTATGTGTGACACAGCCGCACAGTCACCCCCATCATCTGCTCTGTACATTATGTGTGACACAGCCGCACAGTCACCCCCATCATCTGCTCTGTACATTATGTGTGACACAGCCGCACAGTCACCCCCATCATCTGCTCTGTACATTATGTGTGACACAGCCGCACAGTCACCCCATCATCTGCTCTGTACATTATGTGTGACACAGCCGCACAGTCACCCCCATCATCTGCTCTGTACATTATGTGTGACACAGCCGCACAGTCACCCCCATCATCTGCTCTGTACATTATGTGTGACACAGCCGCACAGTCACCCCCATCATCTGCTCTGTACATTATGTGTGACACAGCCGCACAGTCACCCCCATCATCTGCTCTGTACATTATGTGTGACACAGCCGCATAGTCACCCCCATCATCTGCTCTGTACATTATGTGTAACACAGCCGCATAGTCACCCCCATCATCTGCTCTGTACATTATGTGTGACACAGCCGCACAGTCACCCCCATCATCTGCTCTGTACATTATGTGTAACACAGCCGCATAGTCACCCCATCATCTGCTCTGTACATTATGTGTAACACAGCCGCATAGCCACCCCCATCATCTGCTCTGTACATTATGTGTGACACAGCCGCACAGTCACCCCCATCATCTGCTCTGTACATTTATGGCCCCTGTCAGCAGCTTTGTCCCTATGACACCGGCTGACATATTGCATTTGCGCTTGGCAGCTGAGGGCATCTGTGTTGGTCCCATGTTTATATGAAAAATAATGTTTTATTATATGCAAATAAGCCTCTAAGAACAACGGGGGCGTTGCCATTACACCTAGAGGCTCAGCTCTCTCTGCAGCTGCCACGCCCTCTCCTCTCTGATTGCCAGGACCAGGCAGTGAAACATCATCACACCTCGTCCTGTCAATCAAAGTGCAATCATACTTCTGGCCAGCTGTCCATTTTCTTTTTTTCAACAAAAAATTGTTTAACCCCTCGACAACAAGTGCAGTCCATGTATGACGCAGGCGTCAGGGAGTTATGGACCAGCACCTACATGTACATCTTGGTGATGGAGTGGGCATAGGATGCGCTGGAAGGGATCGGGCAGGTACTGACAGCCAGGCCCCTGCTGGATCCACCGGTATTGCCCTACAGGTAGAGCCAGAGAGCCACAGCCCCAGGACGGGGGGGAGAGTGGGATGCGGGTCCGTGCTGCTAGGAACTGGAGCCTTGGATTGGTTGAGCAGAAGAGCATCAACCATGGGCCAATGGAAACGAATAAAGGAAGGGAACGTGCTACTGAAGAAGTAGAGAGTTGTGCATGTGCCGTCCCCTCTCCATTCCCGGACGGGTGCTAAAAGACCCATTCTGGAGATAGGAACAGGTCCTGAGGTGGGAGTCACATCTATTATGGCATGTCTAAGGTAGCTTGTTAACCACCCTCGACAAAAAACATCAAAATGGACTCCGTCAGGCACAGCTACAGACGACATGCGGCTCTACTGTACGCTGCTGTCACTACCATCCTCAGAAGAACTAGCGCCCCTCGGGTTACAACCAGCAACTCAGCAAATGCTCCGCTATCTGGACCGACCGCTGTCGTCAACATTGGAACCCAACTCATCCTATAATAGTCGCCTTTCCCTGGTCTCCCAGTAGTCAGATACTTCCAGGACTAAAGGTCCCTTATAAAAAAGAGCGAACCAGGGTTAGTAATGAACCGGGTTAGTTACAATCTTTGCCATTTTTCGGCAGGCAGACGAACGTGCACCTTTTCAGGTTTCAGATGAATCCAACAAAACGGGCTGTACTATCATTTTATTGCACATGGCGGAGAAAAAGCTTGAAGGAGGAAGGAGAAGAAATCTCACATGACCCTCAGAGGAAGTGGGGGGAAGGGCTGTGAATGAGGGTGTCTGCCAGGAAAGCCATCTTAGGGAGTCAGAGAGAGTCAGAAATCAATCAGGGAGAGTGAAAAGTCAATCAGAGAGAGTGAGAAATCGATCAGGAAGAGTCAGAAATTGATCAGGGATAATCAGAAATCGATCAGGGAGAGTCAGAAATCGATCAGGGAGAGTCAGAAATCGATCAGGGAGAGTCAGAAATCGATCAGGAAGAGTCAGAAATTGATCAGGGATAATCAGAAATCGATCAGGGAGAGTCAGAAATCGATCAGGGAGAGTCAGAAATCGATCAGGGAGAGTCAGAAATCGATCAGGGAGAGTGAGAAAATTATCAGGGAGAGTCAGAAATCGATCAGGGAGAGTCAGGAATCGATCAGGGAGAGTCAGAAATCGATCAGGGAGAGTGAAGGGAAAGGCTGGGATTACAAGTAAGGCTACTTTCACACTAGCAGCAGGCTGTTCCGGCAGGGGAATCCAGCTGGATCCGTGCTGCCGCTAGTGAACCGTGCCGCTGGAACTCCACTCCGGCCCCATTTACTTTAATGGGGGTGGGCTGGAGGTCAGGCCAGAGCATGGCAAACATCCTGAGAAGCGGCCAGAATAAAACTACGACATGTCTCCGGAACAGCCTGTCGGTTAAGGCTGCCACTAGTGTGAAAGTAGCCTAAGAAGAATTGTGTGTGCAGAATAGGGACAGGCAAGGTGTGAGGAGTGAGGGTCTGAGGCCGCTGTACCTCACAGCAGAACTCAAGCTGCTGCAAACCTTGGAAAACTGTACAACACGTGTTTTACCGTTAATGTAGCATTTTAAATCTCAATGAAAACACCTGAAATAGTCTGAACCCCAGGTCAGGGCATCTCCACATAGTTAATTTATTTTTAAGTTTTAAAACCGTATAAAATAAGCAGGTTTTTTTTTTTATTTGGGGGGGGGGGGGGCTTGTTGAACTTAATTATTAAAACCAGCATATAGAGCATATGATTACTGCACCAATACGCTGCGTATCACACATCACCTGTGAGTAACACCACGCCGTGTTGGAGTTCATCGGCCTGGGAGAGAGTAGTCACACCGGCGAGCAGTTACTAAAGTGCATCAGGCAGCAAACATCCCAGTGACTGTCCCCTCGCCGTATCCAACTGGGCAAGGTGGTCAGCGACAACGGACGCAACATCCCGGTGACTGTCAGCTCGCCGTATCCAACTGGGCAAGGTGGTCAGCGACAACGGACGCAACATCCTGGTGACTGTCACCTCGCCGTATCCAACTGGGCAAGGTGGTCAGCGACAACGGACGCAACATCCTGGTGACTGTCACCTCGCCGTATCCAACTGGGCAAGGTGGTCAGCGACAACGGACGCAACATCCTGGTGACTGTCACCTCGCCGTATCCAACTGGGCAAGGTGGTCAGCGACAACGGACGCAACATCCTGGTGACTGTCACCTCGCCGTATCCAACTGGGCAAGGTGGTCAGCGACAACAGATGCAACATCCCGGTGACTGTCACCTCGCCGTATCCAACTGGGCAAGGTGCACTTCATCAACCTAGTCGTGCAGCAGTTTCTAAATAATGACACTGGCTTGTACAAGGTCCAGGACACTGTCCAAGCACTTCAGCCACTCTTACATGGCGAGGAACACTCTCCTTGCAGCGACAGAACGGACTGCCACTACATCTCTTAATCCGCAACACGCCAAGTCGCTGGAATTCAACATTGATAAATATAAGAGGTATATACATGCTCGAGCATCTGTACAAGCAGTGGAAAGCCGTGAACGATTCTGGGGTACACCAGATAGCCTCGGCAGCAGCGAGCATGTGTTGCTTCGAGGTCAGGCAGTGGCAGCTCATCTGAGACACCTGTCGGAAGCTGAAGTCCTTCGAAGAGGCCACAAAGTTCAACACATGGGACAACTGCGACATAAACGCGAACCTCCACTAATGGCCGAGCTGTGAGAGCGGAGAAGAGCACTGCCCCCAACAGAGAGATGGAGGAGGAGACCACCGACTGCAGAGAGAGGAGCGGACCTCTAGTAATGGCCGAGCTGTGAGAGGAGAGAAGAGCACTGCCCCCAACAGAGAGATGGAGGAGGAGACCACCGACTGCAGAGAGAGGAGCGGACCTCTAGTAATGGCCGAGCTGTGAGAGGAGAGAAGAGCACTGCCCCCAACAGAGAGATGGAGGAGGAGACCACTGACTGCAGAGAGAGGAGCGCACCTCCACTAATGGCCAAGATGTGAGAGCGGAGAAGATCAATGCCCCCAACAGAGAGATGGAGGAGGAGACCACCGACTGCAGAGAGAGGAGCCGACCTCCACTAATGGCTGAGCTGTGAGAGCAGAGAAGAGCACTGCCCCCAACAGAGAGATGGAGGAGGAGACCACCGACTGCAGAGAGAGGAGCGGACCTCCACTAATGGCTGAGCTGTGAGAGCAGAGAAGAGCACTGCCCCCAACAGAGAGATGGAGGAGGAGACCACCGACTGCAGAGAGAGGAGCGGACCTCCACTAATGGCCGAGCTGTGAGAGGAGAGAAGAGCACTGCCCCCAACAGAGAGATGGAGGAGACCATCGACTGCAGAGAGAGGAGCGGACCTCCACTAATGGCCACGCTGTGAGAGCGGAGAAGAGCACTGCCCCCAACAGAGAGATGGAGGAGACCACCGACTGCAGAGAGGAGCGGACCTCCACTAATGGCTGAGCTGGGAGAGCGGAGAAGAGCACTGCCCCTAACAGAGAGATGGAGAAGGAGACCACCGACTGCAGAGAGAGGAGCGGACCTCCACTAATGGCCGAGCTGTGAGAGCGGAGAAGAGCACTGCCCCCAACAGAGAGATGGAGGAGGAGACCACCGACTGCAGAGACAGGAGTGGACCTCCACTAATGGCCGAGCTGTGAGAGCAGAGAAGAGCACTGCCCCCAACAGAGAGATAGAGGAGGAGACCACCGACTGCAGAGAGGAGCGGACCTCCACTAAAGGCCGAGCTGTGAGAGCGGAAAAGAGCACTGCCCCCAACAGAGAGATGGAGGAGGAGACCACCGACTGCAGAGAGAGGAGCGGACCTCCACTAATGGCCGAGCTGTGAGAGCGGAGAAGAGCACTGCCCCCAACACAGAGATGGAGGAGGAGACCACCGACTGCAGAGAGGAGCGGACCTCCACTAATGGCCGAGCTGTGAGAGTGGAGAAAAGCACTGCCCCCAATAGAGAGATGGAAGAGGAGACCACCGACTGCAGAGAGGAGCGGACCTCCACTAATGGCCGAGCTGTGAGAGCGGAGAAGAGCAATGCACCCAACAGAGAGATGGAGGAGGAGACCACCGACTGCAGAGACAGGAGTGGACCTCCACTATTGGCCGAGCTGTGAGAGCAGAGAAGAGCACTGCCCCCAACAGAGAGATGGAGGAGGAGACCACCGACTGCAGAGAGGAGCGGACCTCCACTAAAGGCCGAGCTGTGAGAGCGGAAAAGAGCACTGCCCCCAACAGAGAGATGGAGGAGGAGACCACCGACTGCAGAGAGAGGAGCGGACCTCCACTAATGGCCGAGCTGTGAGAGCGGAGAAGAGCACTGCCCCCAACACAGAGATGGAGGAGGAGACCACTGACTGCAGAGAGAGGAGCGGACCTCCACTAATGGCCGAGCTGTGAGAGTGGAGAAAAGCACTGCCCCCAATAGAGAGATGGAAGAGGAGACCACCGACTGCAGAGAGGAGCGGACCTCCACTAATGGCCGAGCTGTGAGAGCGGAGAAGAGCAATGCACCCAACAGAGAGATGGAGGAGGAGCCCCACCGACTGCAGAGAGAGGAGCCGACCTCCACTAATGGCTGAGCTGTGAGAGCAGAGAAGAGCACTGCCCCCAACAGAGAGATGGAGGAGGAGACCACCGACTGCAGAGAGAGGAGCCGACCTCCACTAAAGGCCGAGCTGTGAGAGCGGAGAAGAGCACTGCCCCCAACAGAGAGATGGAGGAGGAGACCACCGACTGCAGAGAGAGGAGCCGACCTCCACTAATGGCCGAGCTGTGAGAGCGGAGAAGAGCACTGCCCCCAACACAGAGATGGAGGAGGAGACCACCGACTGCAGAGAGGAGCGGACCTCCACTAATGGCCGAGCTGTGAGAGCGGAGAAGATCACTGCCCCCAACAGAGAGATGGAGGAGGAGACCACCGACTGCAGAGAGGAGCGGACCTCCACTAATGGCCGAGCTGTGAGAGCGGAGAAGATCACTGCCCCCAACAGAGAGATGGAGGAGGAGACCACCGACTGCAGAGACAGGAGCGGACCTCCACTAATGGCCGAGCTGTGAGAGCGGAGAAGAGCACTGCCCCCAACAGAGAGATGGAGGAGGAGACCACCGACTGCAGAGAGGAGCGGACCTCCACTAATGGCCGAGCTGTGAGAGACGGAGAAGAGCACTGCCCCCAACAGAGAGATGGAGGAGGAGACCACCGACTGCAGAGAGAGGAGCGGACCTCCACTAATAGCCGAGCTGTGAGAGCGGAGAAGAGCACTGCCCACAACAGAGAGATGGAGGAGGAGACCACCGAGTGCAGAGAGAGGAGCGGACCTCCACTAATGGCCGAGCTGCGAGAGAGGAGAAGAGCACTGCCCCTAATAGAGAGATGGAGGAGGAGACCACCGACTGCAGAGAGGAGCGGACCTCCACTAATGGCCGAGCTGTGAGAGCGGAGAAGAGCACTGCCCCCAACAGAGAGATGGAGGAGGAGAACATCGACTGCAGAGAGAGGAGCAGGCCTCCACTAATGGCTGAGCTGTGAGAGCAGAGAAGAGCACTGCCCCCAACAGAGAGATGGAGGAGGAGACCACCGACTGCAGAGAGAGGAGCGGACCTCCACTAATGGCAGAGCTGTGAGAGCGGAGAAGAGCACTGCCCCCAACAGAGAGATGGAGGAGGAACCCCACGGACTGCAGAGAGAGGAGCGGACCTCCACTAATGGCCGAGCTGTGTGAGGGGAGAACAGCACTGCCCCCAACAGAGAGATGGAGGACACCACCAACTGCAGAGAGAGGAGCGGACCTCCACTAATGGCCGCGCTGTGAGATCAGAGAAGAGCACTGCCCCCAACAGAGAGATGGAGGAGGAGACCACCGACTGCAGAGAGAGGAGCGGACCTCCACTAATGGCCGAGCTGTGAGAGCGGAGAAGAGCACTGCCCCCAACAGAGAGATGGAGGAGGAGACCACCGACTGCAGAGAGAGGAGCGGACCTCCACTAATGGCCGAGCTGTGAGAGCGGAGAAGAGCACTGCCCCCAACAGAGAGATGGAGGAGGAGACCACCGACTGCAGAGAGAGGAGCGGACCTCCACTAATGGCCGAGCTGTGAGAGCGGAGAAGAGCACTGCCCCCAACAGAGAGATGGAGGAGGAGACCACCGACTGCAGAGAGAGGAGCGGACCTCCACTAATGGCCGAGCTGTGAGAGCGGAGAAGAGCACTGCCCCCAACAGAGAGATGGAGGAGGAGACCACCGACTGCAGAGAGGAGCGGACCTCCACTAATGGCCGAGCTGTGAGAGCGGAGAAGAGCACTGCCTCCAACAGAGAGATGGTGGAGAACACTGAGTGCAGAGAGAGGAGCGGACCTCCACTAATGGCCGACCTGTGAGAGCGGAGAAGAGCACTGCCCCCAACAGAGAGATGGAGGAGGAGACCACCGACTGCAGAGAGAGGAGCGGACCACCACTAATGGCCGAGCTGTGAGAGTGGAGAAGAGCACTGCCCCCCCCCACCACAGAGATGGAGGAGGAGACCACCGACTGCAGAGAGAGGAGCGGACCTCTACTAATGGCCGAGCTGTGAGAGCGGAGAAGAGCACTGCCCCCCCCCACCAGAGAGATGGAGGAGGAGGACACCGACTGCAGAGAGAGGAGCGGACCTCCACTAATGGCCGAGCTGTGAGAGCGGAGAAGAGCACTGCCCCCAACAGAGAGATGGAGGAGGAGACCACCGACTGCAGAGAGAGGAGCGGACCTCCACTAATGGCCGAGCTGTGAGAGTGGAGAAGAGCACTGCTCCCATCAGAGAGATGGAGGAGGAGACCACCGACTGCAGAGCGGAGAAGAGCACTGCCCCTAACAGGGAGATGGAGGAGGAGACCACCGACTGCAGAGAGGGGAGCGGACCTCCACTAATGGCCAAGCTGTGAGAGCAGAGAAGAGCACTGCCCCCAACAGAGAGATCGAGGAGGAGACCACCGACTGCAGAGAGGGGAGCGGACCTCCACTAATGGCCAAGCTGTGAGAGCGGAGAAGAGCACTGCCCCCAACAGAGAGATGGAGGAGGAGACCACCGACTGCAGAGAGAGGAGCGGACCTCCACTAATAGCGGTGCTGTGAGAGCGGAGAAGAGCCCTGCACCCAACAGAGAGATGGAGGAGGAGACCACTGACTGCAGAGAGAGGAGCGGAGAAGAGCACTGCCCCCAACAGAGAGATGGAGGAGGAACCCCACAGACTGCAGATAGGAGGGGACCTCCACTAATGGCCGAGCTGAGAGAGCGGAGAAGAGCCCTGCACCCAACAGAGAGATGGAGGAGGAGACCACTGACTGCAGAGAGAGGAGCGGACCTCCACTAATGGCCGAGCTGTGAGAGCGGAGAAGAGCACTGCCCCCAACAGAGAGATGGAGGAGGAGACCAACAACTGCAGAAAGAGGAGCGGACCTCCACTAATGGCCGAGCTGTGAGAGCAGAGAAGAGCACTGCCCCCAACAGAGAGATGGAGGAGACCACTGACTGCAGAGAGAGGAGCGGACCTCCACTAATGGCCGAGCTGTGAGAGCGGAGAAGAGCACTGCCCCCAACAGAGAGATGGAGGAGGAACCCCACCGACTGAAGAGAGAGGAGCGGACCTCCACTAATGGCCGAGCTGTGAGAGCGGAGAAGAGCACTGCCCCCAACAGAGAGATGGAGGAGGAGACCACCGACTGCAGAGAGAAGCGGACTTCCACTAATGGCTGAGCTATGAGAGCAGAGAAGAGCACTGCTCCCAACCGAGAGATGGCGGAGGAACCCCACCGACTGCAGAGAGAGGAGCGGACCTCCATTAATGGCCGAGCTGTGAGCGCGTAGAAGAGCACTGCTCCCAACCGAGAGATGGCAGAGGAGATCCCACCGACTGCAGAGAGAGGAGTGGACCTCCATTAATGGCCGAGCTGTGAGCGCGTAGAAGAGCACTGCCCCCAACAGAGAGATGGAAGAGGAGATCACCGACTGCAGAGAGAGGAGCGGACCTCCACTAATGGCCGAGCTGTGAGAGCGGAGAAGAGCACTGCCCCCAACAGAGAGATGGAGGAGACCACCGACTGCAGAGAGAGGAGCGGACCTCCACTAATGGCCGAGCTGTGAGAGCAGAGAAGAGCACTGCCCCCAACAGAGAGATGGAGGAGACCACCGACTGCAGAGAGGGGAGCGGACCTCCACTAATGGCCGAGCTGTGAGAGCGGAGAAGAGCACTGCCCCCAACAGAGAGATGGAGGAGGAGACCAACAACTGCAGAGAGAGGAGCAGACCTCAACTAATGGCCGAGCTGTGAGAGCAGAGAAGAGCACTGCCCCAACAGAGAGATGGAGGAGGAGACCACCGACTACAGAGAGAGGAGCGGACCTCCACTAATGGCCGAGCTGTGAGAGAGGAGAAGAGCACTGCCCCCAACAGAGAGATGGAGGAGGAGACCACCGACTGCAGAGAGAGGAGCGGACCTCCACTAATGGCCGAGCTGTGACAGCAGAGAAGAGCACTGCCCCCAACACAGAGATGGAGGAGGAGACCACCGACTGCAGAGAGGAGAGGAGCGGACCTCCACTAATGGCCGAGCTGTGAGAGCGGAGAAGAGCACTGCCCCCAACACAGAGATGGAGGAGGAGACCACCGACTGCAGAGGTAGAAGAGAACTACAACTCCCAGCATTTCCAGCCCAGTGTTATGTGATATCAGAGGACATTACAAGGAAGGTAGAAGAGGAGAGGACTACAACTCCCAGCATGTGCAGCCTGTTATTATGTGATATCAGAGGACATTACAAGGGAGGTAGAAGAGGACTACAACTCCCAGCATGTGCAGCCTGTTATTATGTGATATCAGAGGACATTACAGGAGGAGGTAGAAAAGGAGAGGACTACAACTCCCAGCATGTACAGCCGGTTGTTATGTGATATCAGAGGACATTGCAGGAGGATGTAGAAGAGGAGAGGACTACAACTCCCAACATTTCCAGCCTGTTATTATGTGATATCAGAAGACATTACAGTAGTAGGTAGAAGAGGAGAGGACTACAACTCCCAGCATGTCCAGCCTGTTATTATGTGTTATCAGAGGACATTACAGTAGTAGGTAGAAGAGGAGAGGACTACAACTCCCAGCATGTGCAGCCTGTTATTATGTGATATCAGAGGACATTGCAGGAGGAGGTAGAAGAGGAGAGGACTACAACTCCCAGCATGTCCAGCCTGTTATTATGTGTTATCAGAGGACATTACAGTAGTAGGTAGGAGAGGAGAGGACTACAACTCCCAGCATGTCCAGCCTGTTATTATGTGTTATCAGAGGACATTACAGTAGTAGGTAGAAGAGGAGAGGACTACAACTCCCAGTATGTCCAGCCTGTTATTATGTGATATCAGAGGACATTAGAGTAGTAGGTAGAAGAGGAGAGGACTACAACTCCCAGCGTTTCTCTGGCTCTCACACCAACACAGTCACCTGAATGGCTCCTGGATACAAGGCTCCGCCCACTGATGTCACATGACATCATCACAGGTCCTTTACCGCCTCTTCTCTTTTTAGTAATGAACTCCTCCCCTGATGCAACGATCACATGACCGTGACGTCATCACAGGTCCTGCAGCTCTTTGTCTAGGTGTCCCGGCCACCATGATGGAGAGTCCGCGGCCCCTCAGCCCCTCAGGTCAGTGTGGATTAGTGTATACATGTTCAGGGCTGAGCCCTGACCGAGCACAGGTAATGCTGCACTGAGGTCTGCTCCTCTGTGGGGGCTCCGCAGTTGGATCCTGTGGATAGATCATCAGTATCTGATCGGTGGGGTTTGACACCTGGGGCCCCTGTACCGCCCACTGCTCTGACTCCGCCCACAGTATAATGACTGCCCCGGGGTCGGTGAGGGGAGCCCCTTTATGTTTTTCAGGGCGGAGCTTTAATGTCCATTTATATATAAGGAGATAAATCATCGGCTTGTGTATAACGGAAGGTCTGAACTGCGCCGAGCAGCGGAGACCTGGTGTGATGTGCGGGGAGGGGCACTGCGTCCATAAAGGGGCTCTCCGAGGTTATTGCTGACGTGTCTATGGGGGGCAGGAGGAGAGACAGGGCACGGCATGTGGCGGACCCCCACCGGCCTGATATCGGTGACCCATCCTGAGGACGTCAGTAGTAACCGCCGGAGAGCCCCTTTATACACATGTATACATTAATGACAGAGGGAATCAGAGAGGACACGCCGCTCCTGGAGCACCACTGCCTGATCATACAGCTGATACCCCCATCAAACGCTGACCATCTATCCAGGGGACGTGTCCTCCCCGTAACCACGATGCAGGTGACGTGTCCTCCATATGAGCGCTGTGGAGGGGACGCCTGAGTTATGCAGAAGAGATGTGTCCTCCATGTCACAGTGGCTCTCCTCCCTCTATGGGGGTTCAGTCCTGATATCGGGGGGCGCTCTCCTCCCTCTATGGGGGTTCAGTCCTGATATTGGGGGGCGCTCTCCTCCCTCTATGGGGGTTCAGTCCTGATATCGGGGGGCGCTCTCCTCCCTCTATGGGGATTCAGTCCTGATATCGGGGGGCGCTCTCCTCCCTCTATGGGGGTTCAGCCCTAATATTGGGGGGCGCTCTCTCTCTATGGGGGTTCAGCCCTGATATCGGGGGGCTCTCCTCCCTCTATGGGGGTTCAGTCCTGATATCGGGGGGCGCTCTCCTCCCTCTATGGGGGTTCAGTCCTGATATTGGGGGCGCTCTCCTCCTCTATGGGGGTTCAGCCCTGATATCGGGGCGCTCTCCTCCTCTATGGGGATTCAGTCCTGATATCGGGGCGCCTCCTCCCTCTATGGGGGTTCAGTCCTGATATTGGGGGCGCTCCTCCCTCTATGGGGGTTCAGTCCTGATATTGGGGGCTCTCCTCCCTCTATGGGGGTTCAGTCCTGATATCGGGGCGCTCTCCTCCTCTATGGGGGTTCAGTCCTGATATCGGGGCGTCTCCTCCCTCTATGGGGATTCAGTCCTGATATCGGGGGCGCTCTCCTCCTCTATGGGGGTTCAGCCCTGATATCGGGGCGCTCTCCTCCTCTATGGGGGTTCAGCCCTGATATCGGGGGCGTCTCCTCCCTCTATGGGGGTTCAGTCCTGATATCGGGGCGCTCTCCTCCTCTATGGGGGTTCAGTCCTGATATCGGGGGCGCTCCTCCCTCTATGGGGGTTCAGTCCTGATATCGGGGGCGCTCTCCTCCCTCTATGGGGGTTCAGTCCTGATATCGGGGCGCTCTCCTCCCTCTATGGGGGTTCAGTCCTGATATCGGGGCGCTCTCCTCCCTCTATGAGGGTTCAGTCCTGATATCGGGGGCGTCTCCTCCCTCTATGGGGGTTCAGCCCTGATATCGGGGCGCTCTCCTCCTCTATGGGGGTTCAGTCCTGATATCGGGGGCGCTCTCCTCCCTCTATGGGGGTTCAGTCCTGATATCGGGGCGCTCTCCTCCCTCTATGGGGGTTCAGTCCTGATATCGGGGCGCTCTCCTCCCTCTATGGGGGTTCAGTCCTGATATCGGGGTGCTCTCCTCCTCTATGGGGGTTCAGTCCTGATATCGGGGCGCTCTCCTCCTCTATGGGGGTTCAGCCCTGATATCGGGGGCGCTCCTCTCTCTATGGGGGTTCAGTCCTGATATCGGGGGCGCTCCTCCCTCTATGGAGGTTCAGCCCTGATATCGGGGGCGCTCTCCTCCCTCTATGGGGGTTCAGTCCTGATATCGGGGCGCTCTCCTCCTCTATGGGGGTTCAGCCCTGATATCGGGGCGCTCTCCTCCTCTATGGAGGTTCAGTCCTGATATCGGGGGCTCTCCTCCCTCTATGGGGGTTCAGTCCTGATATCGGGGGCGCTCCTCCCTCTATGGGGGTTCAGCCCTGATATCGGGGCGCTCTCCTCCCTCTATGGGGGTTCAGCCCTGATATCGGGGGCGCTCTCCTCCTCTATAGGGGTTCAGCCCTGATATCGGGGGTGCTCTCCTCCTCTATGGAGGTTCAGTCCTGATATCAGGGGCGCCTCCTCCCTCTATGGGGGTTCAGCCCTGATATCGGGGGCGCTCCTCCCTCTATGGGGGTTCAGCCCTGATATCGGGGTGCTCTCCTCCCTCTATGGGGGTTCAGTCCTGATATCGGGGGTGCTCTCCTCCCTCTATGGGGGTTCAGTCCTGATATCGGGGCGCTCTCCTCCCTCTATGGGGGTTCAGTCCTGATATCGGGGCGCTCTCCTCCCTCTATGGAGGTTCAGCCCTGATATCGGGGGCTCTCCTCCCTCTATGGGGGTTCAGTCCTGATATCGGGCGCTCTCCTCCCTCTATGGGGGTTCAGTCCTGATATCGGGGCGCTCTCCTCCCTCTATGGGGGTTCAGTCCTGATATCGGGGGCGCTCCTCCCTCTATGGGGGTTCAGTCCTGATATCGGGGGCGCTCTCCTCCTCTATGGGGGTTCAGTCCTGATATCGGGGCGCTCTCTCCCTCTATGGGGGTTCAGTCCTGATATCGGGGGCTCTCCTCCCTCTATGGGGGTTCAGTCCTGATATCGGGGGCGCTCTCCTCCCTCTATGGGGGTTCAGCCCTGATATCGGGGGGCGCTCTCCTCCCTCTATGGGGGTTCAGTCCTGATATCGGGGCGCTCTCCTCCCTCTATGGGGGTTCAGTCCTGATATCGGGGGCGCTCTCCTCCTCTATGGGGTTCAGCCCTGATATCGGGGGCGCTCTCCTCCCTCTATGGGGGTTCAGCCCTGATATCGGGGCGCTCTCCTCCCTCTATGGGGGTTCAGTCCTGATATCGGGGCGCTCTCCTCCTCTATGGGGGTTCAGTCCTGATATCGGGGGCTCTCCTCCTCTATGGGGGTTCAGCCCTGATATCGGGGCGCTCCTCCCTCTATGGGGGTTCAGCCCTGATATCGGGGGCGCTCTCCTCCTCTATGGGGGTTCAGTCCTGATATCGGGGCGCTCTCCTCCTCTATGGGGGTTCAGCCCTGATATCGGGGGCGCTCTCCTCCCTCTATGGGGGTTCAGCCCTGATATCGGGGCGCTCTCCTCCTCTATGGGGGTTCAGTCCTGATATCGGGGGCGCTCTCCTCCCTCTATGGGGTTCAGTCCTGATATCGGGGCGCTCTCCTCCCTCTATGGGGTTCAGTCCTGATATCGGGGCGCTCTCCTCCTTCTATGGGGGTTCAGTCCTGATATCGGGGCGCTCTCCTCCTCTATGGGGGTTCAGTCCTGATATCGGGGGCGCTCTCCTCCCTCTATGGGGGTTCAGTCCTGATATCGGGGGCTCTCCTCCCTCTATGGGGGTTCAGTCCTGATATCGGGGCGCTCTCCTCCCTCTATGGGGGTTCAGTCCTGATATCGGGGCGCTCTCCTCCCTCTATGGAGGTTCAGTCCTGATATCGGGGCGCTCTCCTCCCTCTATGGGGGTTCAGCCCTGATATCGGGGTGCTCTCCTCCTCTATGGGGGTTCAGCCCTGATATCGGGCGCTCTCCTCCCTCTATGGGGGTTCAGCCCTGATATCGGGGCGCTCTCCTCCTCTATGGGGGTTCAGTCCTGATATCGGGGCGCTCTCCTCCCTCTATGGGGGTTCAGCCCTGATATCGGGGCGCTCTCCTCCCTCTATGGAGGTTCAGCCCTGATATCGGGGCGCTCTCCTCCCTCTATGGGGGTTCAGTCCTGATATCGGGGCGCTCCTCCCTCTATGGGGGTTCAGTCCTGATATCGGGGGCGCTCTCCTCCTCTATGGGGGTTCAGTCCTGATATCGGGGGCTCTCCTCCTCTATGGGGGTTCAGTCCTGATATCGGGGCACTCTCCTCCCTCTATGGGGGTTCAGCCCTGATATTGGGGCGCTCTCCTCCCTCTATGGGGGTTCAGTCCTGATATCGGGGTCGCTCTCCTCCCTCTATGGGGGTTCAGTCCTGATATCGGGCGCTCTCTCTCCCTCTATGGGGTTCAGTCCTGATATCAGGGGGCGCTCTCCTCCCTCTATGGGGGTTCAGCCCTGATATAGGGGGGCGCTCTCCTCCCTCTATGAGGGTTCAGCCCTGATATTGGGGGGCGCTCTCCTCCCTCTATGGGGGTTCAGCCCTGATATCGGGGGCGCTCTCCTCCCTCTATGGGGGTTTAGCCCTGATATCGGGGGGCGCACTCCTCCCTCTATGGGGGTTCAGTCCTGATATCGGGGAGCGCTCTCCTCTCTCTATGGAGGTTCAGTCCTGATATCGGGGGGTGCTCTCCTCTCTCTATGGGGGTTCAGCCCTGATATCGGGGGGCGCTCTCCTCCCTCTATGGGGGTTTAGCCCTGATATCGGGGGCGCACTCCTCCCTCTATGGGGGTTCAGTCCTGATATCGGGGGGCGCTCTCCTCCCTCTATGGTGGTTTAGCCCTAATATCGGGGGGCGCACTCCTCCCTCTATGGGGGTTCAGTCCTGATATTGGGGCGCTCTCCTCTCTCTATGGGGGTTCAGCCCTGATATCGGGGGGCACTCTCCTCCCTCTATGGGGGTTCAGTCCTGATATCGGGGGCGCTCTCCTCCCTCTATGTAGGTTCAGTCCTGATATCGGGGGGTGCTCTCCTCTCTCTATGGGGGTTCAGTCCTGATATCGGGGGGCGCTCTCCTCCCTCTATGGCGGTTCAGCCCTGATATTGGGGGGCGCTCTCCTCCCTCTATGGGGGTTCAGCCCTGATATTGGGGGGCGCTCTCCTCCCTCTATGGGGGTTCAGTCCTGATATCGGGGGGCGCTCTCCTCCCTCTATGTAGGTTCAGTCCTGATATCGGGGGGCGCTCTCCTCCCTCTATGGGGGTTCAGCCCTGATATCGGGGGGCGCTCTCCTCCCTCTATGGGGGTTCAGCCCTGATATTGGGGGGCGCTCTCCTCCCTCTATGGGGGTTCAGTCCTGATATCGGGGGGAGCTCTCCTCCCTCTATGTAGGTTCAGTCCTGATATCGGGGGGCGCTCTCCTCCCTCTATGGGGGTTCAGCCCTGATATCGGGGGGCGCTCTCCTCCCTCTATGGTGGTTCAGTCCTGATATCGGGGGGCGCTCTCCTCCCTCTATGGAGGTTCAGTCCTGATATCGGGGGGCGCGCTCGTCCCTCTATGGGGGTTCAGCCCTTATATCGGGGGGTGCTCTCCTCCCTCTATGGGGGTTCAGCCCTGATATCGGGGGCGCTCTCCTCCCTCTATGGGGGTTCAGCCCTGATATCGGGGGCGCTCTCCTCCCTCTATGGGGGTTCAGCCCTGATATTGGGGGGCGCTCTCCTCCCTCTATGAGGGTTCAGCCCTGATATCGGGGGGCGCTCTCCTCCCTCTATGAAGGTTCAGCCCTGATATCGGGGGGCGCTCTCCTCCCTCTATGGGGGTTCAGTCTTGATATCGGGGGGCGCTCTCCTCCCTCTATGGGGGTTCAGCCCTGATATCGGGGGGCGCTCTCCTCCCTCTATGGGGGTTCAGCCCTGATATCGGGGGGCGCTCTCCTCCCTCTATGGGGGTTCAGCCCTGATATCGGGGGGCGCTCTCCTCCCTCTATGGGGGTTCAGCCCTGATATTGAGGGGCGCTCTCCTCCCTCTATGGGGATCAGTCCTGATATCGGGGGG
Source organism: Bufotes viridis (assembly GCA_033119425.1). Lineage (NCBI taxonomy): Eukaryota > Metazoa > Chordata > Amphibia > Anura > Bufonidae > Bufotes > Bufotes viridis. The sequence continues at coordinate 7,987,975 of CM065592.1, read as the reverse complement.
TGCTCTCCTCCCTCTATGGAGGTTCAGTCCTGATATCGGGGGGCGCTCTCCTCCCTCTATGGGGGTTCAGTCCTGATATCGTGGGCGCTCTCCTCCCTCTATGGGGGTTCAGTCCTGATATCGGGGGGCGCTCTCCTCCCTCTATGACGGTTCAGTCCTGATATCGGGGGCGCTCTCTTCTCTCTATGGGGGTTCAGTCCTGATATCGGGGGGCGCTCTCCTCCCTCTATGGGGATCAGTCCTGATATCGGGGGACGCTCTCCTCCCTCTATGGGGGTTCAGTCCTGATATCGGGGGACGCTCTCCTCCCTCTATGCGGGTTCAGCCCTGATATTGGGGGGCGCTCTCCTCCCTCTATGGGGTTCAGTCCTGATATCGGGGGGCGCTCTCTTCCCTCTATAGGGGTTCAGTCCTGATATCGGGGGGCGCTCTCCTCCCTCTATGGGGGTTCTGTCCTGATATTGGGGGGCGCTCTCCTCCCTCTATGGGGGTTCAGTCCTGATATCGGGGGGCGCTCTCCTCCCTCTATGGGGTTCAGCCCTGATAATGGGGGGGGCTCTCATCCCTCTATGGGGGCTCAGCCCTGATATCGGGGGGCCCTCTCCTCCCTCTATGGGGGTTCAGCCCTGATATCGGGGGGGGGGGGGGCTCTCCTCCCTCTATGGGGGTTCAGTCCTGATATCGGGGGGCGCTCTCCTCCCTCTATGGTGGTTCAGTCCTGATATCGGGGGGCGCTCTCCTCCCTCTATGGTGGTTCAGTGGGGGCTCTCCTCCCTCTATGGGGGTTCAGCCCTGATATCAGGGGGGCTCTCCTCCCTCTATGGGGGTTCAGCCCTGATATTGGGGGGCGCTCTCCTCTCTCTATGGAGGTTCAGCCCTAATATCGGGGGGCGCTCTCCTCCCTCTATGAGGGTTCATTCTTGATATCGGGGGGCGCTCTCCTCCTTCTATGGGGGTTCAGCCCTGATATTGGGGGGCGCTCTCCTCCCTCCATGGGGGTTCAATCCTGATATTGGGGGGCGCTCTCCTCTCTCTATGGGGGTTCAGCCCTGATATCGGGGGGCGCTCTTCTCCCTCTATGGTGGTTCTGTCCTGATATCGGGGGGCGTTCTCCTCCCTCTATGGGGGTTCAGCCCTGATATCGGGGTGCGCTCTCCTCTCTCTATGGAGGTTCAGTCCTGATATCGGGGGGCGCTCTCCTCCCTCTATGGGGGTTCAGTCCTGATATCGGGGGACGTTCTCCTCTCTCTATGGGGGTTCTGTCCTGATATCGGGGGGCGCTCTCCTCCCTCTATGGGGGTTCAGCCCTGATATCGGGGGGCGCTCTCCTCCCTCTATGGGGGTTCAGTCCTGATATCGGGGGGCGCTCTCCTCCCTCTATGGGGGTTCAGCCCTGATTTTGGGGTGTGCTCTCCTCTCTCTATGGAGGAGGAGACCAACAACTGCAGAAAGAGGAGCGGACCTCCACTAATGGCCGAGCTGTGAGAGCGGAGAAGAGCACTGCCCCCAACAGAGAGATGGAGGAGGAGACCACCGACTGCAGAGAGAGGAGCGGACCTCCACTAATGGCCGAGCTGTGAGAGCAGAGAAGAGCACTGCCCCCAACAGAGAGATGGAGGAGGAGACCACCGACTGCAGAGAGAGGAGCGGACCTCCACTAATGGCCGAGCTATGAGAGCAGAGAAGAGCACTGCTCCCAACAGAGAGATGGAGGAGGAGACCACCGACTGCAGAGAGGAGCGGACCTCCACTAAATGGCCGAGCTGTGAGAGCGGAAAAGAGCACTGCCCCCAACAGAGAGATGGAGGAGGAGACCACCGACTGCAGAGAGAGGAGCGGACCTCCACTAATGGCCGAGCTGTGAGAGGCAGAGAAGAGCACTGCCCCAACAGAGAGATGGAGGAGGAGACCACCGACTGCAGAGAGAGGAGCGGACCTCCACTAATGGCCGAGCTGTGAGAGCAGAGAAGAGCACTGCCCCAACAGAGAGATGGAGGAGGAGACCACCGACTGCAGAGAGGGCGGACCTCCACTAATGGCCGAGCTGTGAGAGCAGAGAAGAGCACTGCCCCAACAGAGATGGAGGAGGAGACCACCGACTGCAGAGAGAGGAGCGGACCTCCACTAATGGCCGAGCTGTGAGAGCGGAGAAGAGCACTGCCCCAACAGAGAGATGGAGGAGGAGACCACCGACTGCAGAGGTAGAAGAGAACTACAACTCCCAGCATTTCCAGCCCAGTGTTATGTGATATCAGAGGACATTACAAGGAAGGTAGAAGAGGAGAGGACTACAACTCCCAGCATGTGCAGCCTGTTATTATGTGATATCAGAGGACATTACAAGGGGAGGTAGAAGAGGACTACAACTCCCAGCATGTGCAGCCTGTTATTATGTGATATCAGAGGACATTACAGGAGGAGGTAGAAAAGGAGAGGACTACAACTCCCAGCATGTACAGCCGGTTGTTATGTGATATCAGAGGACATTGCAGGAGGAGGTAGAAGAGGAGAGGACTACAACTCCCAACATTTCCAGCCTGTTATTATGTGATATCAGAAGACATTACAGTAGTAGGTAGAAGAGGAGAGGGACTACAACTCCCAGCATGTCCAGCCTGTTATTATGTGTTATCAGAGGACATTACAGTAGTAGGTAGAAGAGGAGAGGACTACAACTCCCAGCATGTGCAGCCTGTTATTATGTGATATCAGAGGACATTACAGGAGGAGGTAGAAGAGGAGAGGATTACAACTCCCAGCATGTCCAGCCTGTTATTATGTGTTATCAGAGGACATTACAGTAGTAGGTAGGAGAGGAGAGGACTACAACTCCCAGTATGTCCAGCCTGTTATTATGTGATATCAGAGGACATTACAGTAGTAGGTAGGAGAGGAGAGGACTACAACTCCCAGTATGTCCAGCCTGTTATTATGTGATATCAGAGGACATTAGAGTAGTAGGTAGAAGAGGAGAGGACTACAACTCCCAGCGTTTCTCTGGCTCTCACACCAACACAGTCACCTGAATGGCTCCTGGATACAAGGCTCCGCCCACTGATGTCACATGACATCATCACAGGTCCTTTACCGCCTCTTCTCTTTTTTAGTAATGAACTCCTCCCCCTGATGCAACGATCACATGACCGTGACGTCATCACAGGTCCTGCAGCTCTTTGTCTAGGTGTCCCGGCCACCATGATGGAGAGTCCGCGGCCCCTCAGCCCCTCAGGTCAGTGTGGATTAGTGTATACATGTTCAGGGGCTGAGCCCTGACCGAGCACAGGTAATGCTGCACTGAGGTCTGCTCCTCTGTGGGGGCTCCGCAGTTGGATCCTGTGGATAGATCATCAGTATCTGATCGGTGGGGGTTTGACACCTGGGGCCCCTGTACCGCCCACTGCTCTGACTCCGCCCACAGTATAATGACTGCCCCGGGGTCGGTGAGGGGAGCCCCTTTATGTTTTTCAGGGCGGAGCTTTAATGTCCATTTATATATAAGGAGATAAATCATCGGCTTGTGTATAACGGAAGGTCTGAACTGCGCCGAGCAGCGGAGACCTGGTGTGATGTGCGGGGAGGGGCACTGCGTCCATAAAGGGGCTCTCCGGGGTTATTGCTGACGTGTCTATGGGGGGCAGGAGGAGAGACAGGGCACGGCATGTGGCGGACCCCCACCGGCCTGATATCGGTGACCCATCCTGAGGACGTCAGTAGTAACCGCCGGAGAGCCCCTTTATACACATGTATACATTAATGACAGAGGGAATCAGAGAGGACACGCCGCTCCTGGAGCACCACTGCCTGATCATACAGCTGATACCCCCATCAGACGCTGACCATCTATCCAGGGGATGTGTCCTCCCCGTAACCACGATGCAGGTGACGTGTCCTCCATATGAGCGCTGTGGAGGGGACGCCTGAGTTATGCAGAAGAGATGTGTCCTCCATGTCACAGTGGCTCTCCTCCCTCTATGGGGGTTCAGTCCTGATATCGGGCGCTCTCCTCCTCTATGGGGGTTCAGTCCTGATATCGGGGCGCTCTCCTCCCTCTATGGGGGTTCAGTCCTGATATCGGGGCGCTCTCCTCCCTCTATGGGGGTTCAGTCCTGATATTGGGGGGCGCTCTCCTCCCTCTATGGGGGTTCAGTCCTGATATCGGGGGCGCTCTCCTCCCTCTATGGGGGTTCAGTCCTGATATCGGGGGCGCTCTCCTCCCTCTATGGGGGTTCAGTCCTGATATCGGGGCGCTCTCCTCCCTCTATGGGGTTCAGTCCTGATATCGGGCGCTCTCCTCCCTCTATGGGGGTTCAGTCCTGATATCGAGGCGCTCTCCTCCCTCTATGGGGGTTCAGTCCTGATATCGGGGCGCTCTCCTCCCTCTATGGGGGTTCAGTCCTGATATCGGGGCGCTCTCCTCCCTCTATGGGGGTTCAGTCCTGATATCGGGGCGCTCTCCTCCCTCTATGGGGTTCAGTCCTGATATCGGGGCGCTCTCCTCCCTCTATGGGGGTTCAGTCCTGATATCGGGGCGCTCTCCTCCCTCTATGGGGGTTCAGTCCTGATATCGGGGCGCTCTCCTCCCTCTATGGGGGTTCAGTCCTGATATCGGGGGCGCTCTCCTCCCTCTATGGGGGTTCAGTCCTGATATCGGGGCGCTCTCCTCCCTCTATGGGGGTTCAGCCCTGATATCGGGGCGCTCTCCTCCCTCTATGGGGGTTCAGTCCTGATATCGGGGCGCTCTCCTCCCTCTATGGGGGTTCAGCCCTGATATCGGGCGCTCTCCTCCCTCTATGGAGGTTCAGTCCTGATATCGGGGCGCTCTCCTCCCTCTATGGGGTTCAGTCCTGATATCGGGGCGCTCTCCTCCCTCTATGGGGGTTCAGCCCTGATATCGGGGCGCTCTCCTCCCTCTATGGGGGTTCAGCCCTGATATCGGGGCGCTCTCCTCCTCTATGGGGGTTCAGTCCTGATATCGAGGCGCTCTCCTCCCTCTATGGGGGTTCAGTCCTGATATCGGGGCGCTCTCCTCCCTCTATGGGGTTCAGTCCTGATATCGGGCGCTCTCCTCCCTCTATGGGGTTCAGTCCTGATATCGGGGCGCTCTCCTCCCTCTATGGGGGTTCAGTCCTGATATCGGGCGCTCTCCTCCCTCTATGGGGGTTCAGTCCTGATATCGGGGCGCTCTCCTCCCTCTATGGGGGTTCAGCCCTGATATCGGGGCGCTCTCCTCCCTCTATGGGGGTTCAGTCCTGATATCGAGGCGCTCTCCTCCCTCTATGGGGGTTCAGTCCTGATATCGGGCGCTCTCCTCCCTCTATGGGGGTTCAGTCCTGATATCGGGGCGCTCTCCTCCCTCTATGGGGGTTCAGTCCTGATATCGGGGCGCTCTCCTCCCTCTATGGGGTTCAGTCCTGATATCGGGGCGCTCTCCTCCCTCTATGGGGGTTCAGCCCTGATATCGAGGCGCTCTCCTCCCTCTATGGGGGTTCAGTCCTGATATCGGGGCGCTCTCCTCCCTCTATGGGGGTTCAGTCCTGATATCGGGGCGCTCTCCTCCCTCTATGGGGGTTCAGTCCTGATATCGGGGCGCTCTCCTCCCTCTATGGGGGTTCAGTCCTGATATCGGGGCGCTCTCCTCCCTCTATGGGGGTTCAGTCCTGATATCGGGCGCTCTCCTCCCTCTATGGGGGTTCAGTCCTGATATCGGGCGCTCTCCTCCCTCTATGGGGGTTCAGTCCTGATATCGGGGCGCTCTCCTCCCTCTATGGGGGTTCAGCCCTGATATCGGGCGCTCTCCTCCCTCTATGGGGGTTCAGCCCTGATATCGGGGCGCTCTCCTCCCTCTATGGGGGTTCAGTCCTGATATCGGGGCGCTCTCCTCCCTCTATGGGGGTTCAGTCCTGATATCGGGGCGCTCTCCTCCCTCTATGGGGGTTCAGCCCTGATATCGGGCGCTCTCCTCCCTCTATGGGGGTTCAGCCCTGATATCGGGGCGCTCTCCTCCCTCTATGGGGGTTCAGTCCTGATATCGGGGCGCTCTCCTCCTCTATGGGGGTTCAGTCCTGATATCGGGGCGCTCTCCTCCCTCTATGGGGGTTCAGTCCTGATATCGGGGCGCTCTCCTCCCTCTATGGGGGTTCAGCCCTGATATCGGGGCGCTCTCCTCCCTCTATGGGGGTTCAGTCCTGATATCGGGGCGCTCTCCTCCCTCTATGGGGGTTCAGTCCTGATATCGGGCGCTCTCCTCCCTCTATGGGGGTTCAGTCCTGATATCGGGGCGCTCTCCTCCCTCTATGGGGGTTCAGTCCTGATATCGGGGCGCTCTCCTCCCTCTATGGGGGTTCAGTCCTGATATCGGGGCGCTCTCCTCCCTCTATGGGGGTTCAGCCCTGATATCGGGGCGCTCTCCTCCCTCTATGGGGGTTCAGTCCTGATATCGGGGCGCTCTCCTCCCTCTATGGGGGTTCAGTCCTGATATCGGGGCGCTCTCCTCCCTCTATGGGGGTTCAGTCCTGATATCGGGGCGCTCTCCTCCCTCTATGGGGGTTCAGCCCTGATATCGGGGCGCTCTCCTCCCTCTATGGGGGTTCAGTCCTGATATCGGGGCGCTCTCCTCCCTCTATGGGGGTTCAGTCCTGATATCGGGGCGCTCTCCTCCCTCTATGGGGGTTCAGTCCTGATATCGGGGCGCTCTCCTCCCTCTATGGGGGTTCAGTCCTGATATCGGGCGCTCTCCTCCCTCTATGGGGGTTCAGTCCTGATATCGGGCGCTCTCCTCCCTCTATGGGGGTTCAGCCCTGATATCGGGGCGCTCTCCTCCCTCTATGGGGGTTCAGCCCTGATATCGGGGCGCTCTCCTCCCTCTATGGGGGTTCAGTCCTGATATCGGGGCGCTCTCCTCCCTCTATGGGGGTTCAGCCCTGATATCGGGGCGCTCTCCTCCCTCTATGGGGGTTCAGTCCTGATATCGGGGCGCTCTCCTCCCTCTATGGGGGTTCAGCCCTGATATCGGGGCGCTCTCCTCCCTCTATGGGGGTTCAGTCCTGATATCGGGGCGCTCTCCTCCCTCTATGGGGGTTCAGTCCTGATATCGGGGCGCTCTCCTCCTCTATGGGGGTTCAGTCCTGATATCGGGCGCTCTCCTCCCTCTATGGGGTTCAGTCCTGATATCGGGGCGCTCTCCTCCCTCTATGGGGTTCAGTCCTGATATCGGGGCGCTCTCCTCCCTCTATGGGGGTTCAGTCCTGATATCGAGGCGCTCTCCTCCCTCTATGGGGTTCAGTCCTGATATCGGGCGCTCTCCTCCCTCTATGGGGGTTCAGTCCTGATATCGAGGCGCTCTCCTCCCTCTATGGGGGTTCAGTCCTGATATCGGGGCGCTCTCCTCCCTCTATGGGGGTTCAGCCCTGATATCGGGGCGCTCTCCTCCTCTATGGAGGTTCAGTCCTGATATCGGGGCGCTCTCCTCCCTCTATGGGGGTTCAGTCCTGATATCGAGGCGCTCTCCTCCCTCTATGGGGGTTCAGCCCTGATATCGGGGCGCTCTCCTCCCTCTATGGGGGTTCAGCCCTGATATCGGGGCGCTCTCCTCCCTCTATGGGGGTTCAGCCCTGATATCGGGGGGCGCTCTCCTCCCTCTATGGGGGTTCAGCCCTGATATCGGGGCGCTCTCCTCCCTCTATGGGGGTTCAGTCCTGATATCGGGGCGCTCTCCTCCCTCTATGGGGGTTCAGCCCTGATATTGGGGGGGCGCTCTCCTCCCTCTATGGGGTTCAGTCCTGATATCGGGGGCGCTCTCCTCCCTCTATGGGGGTTCAGCCCTGATATCGGGGACGCTCTCCTCCCTCTATGGGGGTTCAGTCCTGATATCGGGGCGCTCTCCTCCCTCTATGGGGGTTCAGTCCTGATATCGGGGCGCTCTCCTCCTCTATGGGGTTCAGCCCTGATATCGGGGCGCTCTCCTCCCTCTATGGGGTTCAGTCCTGATATCGGGGGCGCTCTCCTCCCTCTATGGGGGTTCAGTCCTGATATCGGGGCGCTCTCCTCCCTCTATGGGGGTTCAGTCCTGATATCGGGCGCTCTCCTCCCTCTATGGGGTTCAGTCCTGATATCGGGGCGCTCTCCTCCCTCTATGGGGGTTCAGTCCTGATATCGGGGCGCTCTCCTCCCTCTATGGGGGTTCAGCCCTGATATCGGGGCGCTCTCCTCCCTCTATGGAGGTTCAGTCCTGATATCGGGGCGCTCTCCTCCCTCTATGGGGGTTCAGCCCTGATATCGGGGCGCTCTCCTCCTCTATGAGGGTTCAGTCCTGATATCGGGGCGCTCTCCTCCCTCTATGGAGGTTCAGCCCTGATATCGGGGCGCTCCTCCCTCTATGGGGGTTCAGTCCTGATATCGGGCGCTCTCCTCCTCTATGGGGTTCAGCCCTGATATCGGGGCGCTCTCCTCCCTCTATGGGGTTCAGTCCTGATATCGGGGCGCTCTCCTCTCTCTATGGGGGTTCAGCCCTGATATCGGGCGCTCTCCTCCCTCTATGGGGGTTCAGTCCTGATATCGGGGCGCTCTCCTCCCTCTATGGGGGTTCAGTCCTGATATCGGGGCGCTCTCCTCTCTCTATGGGGTTCAGTCCTGATATCGGGGCGCTCTCCTCCCTCTATGGGGGTTCAGTCCTGATATCGGGCGCTCTCCTCCCTCTATGGGGTTCAGCCCTGATATCGGGGGCTCTCCTCCCTCTATGGGGTTCAGTCCTGATATCGGGGCGCTCTCCTCCCTCTATGGGGGTTCAGCCCTGATATCGGGGCGCTCTCCTCCCTCTATGGAGGTTCAGTCCTGATATCGGGGCGCTCTCCTCCCTCTATGGGGGTTCAGTCCTGATATCGGGCGCTCTCCTCCCTCTATGGGGGTTCAGTCCTGATATCGGGGCGCTCTCCTCCCTCTATGGGGTTCAGTCCTGATATCGGGGCTCTCCTCTCTCTATGGGGGTTCAGCCCTGATATCGGGGCGCTCTCCTCCCTCTATGGGGGTTCAGTCCTGATATCGGGGCGCTCTCCTCCCTCAATGGGGGTTCAGCCCTGATATCGGGGGGCGCTCTCCTCCCTCTATGGGGGTTCAGTCCTGATATCGGGGGCGTTCTCCTCCCTCAATGGGGGTTCAGTCCTGATATCGGGGGGCGCTCTCCTCCCTCTATGGGGGTTCAGTCCTGATATCGGGGGGCGCTCTCCTCCCTCTATGGGGGTTCAGCCCTGATATCGGGGGGCGCTCTCCTCCCTCTATGGGGGTTCAGTCCTGATATCGGGGGGCGCTCTCCTCCCTCAATGGGGGTTCAGTCCTGATATCGGGGGGCGCTCTCCTCCCTCTATGGGGGTTCAGTCCTGATATCGGTGGTGCTCTCCTCCCTCTATGGGGGTTCAGCCCTGATATCGGGGGGCGCTCTCCTCCCTCTATGGGGTCACATTGTTTGGTCTTTTCCATTAGAAGTAGAAAACTGAAGGTCAGAAATTCTCCTGGAAACCATAAAATGTCCGGTGAATCTGCGGCTCGTAAACTGCTGCCGGCTGCCCATAGACTTCCCGGCTGCTGACTGCCGCACCCCAATCATCCGGACACTCAGAGGGCAGCGGGTGAACTCCACCCTAATCCACCCGCAGGTTCCTGCTCTCCTCTCCTGCATTTCAGCGCTCAGTATTGTATTCAGTCTGTGTGTTATCTCCTATAGGTTCTGACTCCAGGAGGAGAAGTCCCCCCGAGAGATGTCCCCGTCCTCTGTATTCCCAGGACTGTCCAGAGGAGAAGCCCCCAGAGAACCATCAGGTAGATGGAGCTGAAGTCTCCCCAGAATCTGACCAGAAAGGGATTGACCCAAAGACCATTTTACATTTCTCTTCTTTAGGATGAAAATCTGATGGATATTAAGGTTGAGGTTAAAGATGAAGAAGAGGAGACGGATTTATGGGGCGATCAGCAGGGTAAGGAGGGGGCTGTCATGGGTCACCTGACTACTACTCCCATCATCTCATCATCACATGTAATAATCTCTCCTGTCCCTGTGTGTTTCCTACAGATGGACTCATAGAAGGAAATCCCCCCGAGAGATGTCCCCGTCCTCTGTATTCCCAGGACTGTCCAGAGGAGAAGCCCCCAGAGAACCATCAGGTAGATGGAGCTGAGCCCTATACACATCTATATAGGGGGTCCTGCAGTCATAGAGGGGTCATAGATTGTGGGGGTCTCTTCTGTGGATCTGTTACATTTCCCCCCAGGACGGCTCCTGACCGTCAGATGATCCTCCTCCCACCAGGCAGGGACAGTGAGGGTAATGCATCTTCTCCTTGGTGTCTTCCTGTCCTTTCAGGTGGGAGAGGACATCATCTTCACATGGCAGCAGGTGCGGACATTCAGGCTTACCTTGGCCTCTTAGGTTTGTGTAATGGAGCCGCCGCAGTCCTTTCTTCCCTGCTCCTCTGACGCACTAGTGGAGGTGAGGAGCCTCTCTGAGGCACCAGTGGAGGTGAGGAGCCTCTCTGAGGCACCAGTGGAGGTGAGGAGCCTCTCTGAGGCACCAGTGGAGGTGAGGAGCCTCTCTGAGGCACCAGTGGAGGTAAGGAGCCTCTCTGAGGCACCAGTGGAGGAGAGGAGCCTCTCTGAGGCAGAGCGGTGACTGGACACTCATGGACTCCCTCCAGTCTTCTCCTCCGCTTCCTGAGAGTCTCTTCTCTGGGGGTGACGTCAGCAGGGTCTGGAGGCTTGGCGCCCACTCGATGCCCCTTCTGATGTTGGTGCGTCTGTGATCGGCTGGAGATTCTGGCACCATTTTACATGCATATTTCACATATCAATAATTGAAGTGATGTCGAGCCTGTCGGTAATGGGGTGGGGGCTGTGGCCGCCTCATCTCCTCGCATAAATCTATAGCAAGACGTATAACATGTAGGTCATGGAATAGGACTGGTGGTGTCCGAAATGCGTTGACCTGAGGTTTCCTCGGTTCACACGTGCTCCTTCTGTACCCACCACATTTTTACACTCCTTAGCATTGAAATTGCAACACTAAGAAGGAAAAGTTGTTAAATTATGGAAATTACAGGATCGATCGACATGTTAACGATATGCAAAATATTGAAAACATCTTGGTGACACCTGCTGCTTCCTGCATTTGAATAACCTCACAGCTTACGCGTTTTGGTGTTGCACTTTCAGAGTTGAGACGTGTTCGGGGCTGGCCCTGTTCCAGCATGTCTGTGCCCCACTGCACAAAGCGAGCTCGGTAAAGCCATGGTTGGGAGAGTTTGGTGTGGAAGAACTTCACTGTCTGGTGAGAGCCCCATCCAACACCGGAATAGGGACTGTGAGCCAGGCCGTCTCCTCCAACATCAGGGTCACAAACGCTCTTATGGAGGAATCAGGAAATATTCCCACAGACACACTCCAAAGTCTTCATGGAAGAGCCAAGGTCGGGGGCCTTCCCAGAATGGAAGCTCTTGGCTGAAAAGGAGGTGGAGGTGTCCCTAACGTCCATGTAGTGTGGTGATCTTACAGGACTGGACAATATAAAAGCAGATTACTTGAGCAGAAAGATATTGGATCTGGGAGAACGGAGCCTCAAACAGGAGATCTTCCAGCTTCTCATCCAGAACTAGAGATCTCCACCGATTGTCTAGTGTCTCAAAAACAATTCAAAGCTACCACGGTGCTTCTCTTCAGACCGGAGGGGCAACACCACTTCAGAGATGGATGCAATAATGTTACCTTGGAAATTTCCACCTCTTCCCTTAATTCCAAGAATTCTGATAAAAATTTGGGAAGAAGGGGCAGATGTAATTTTAGCAGCTCCAGTACAGCCCAATAAATCTTGGTTTCCTTTTGGCTTCATTGACACTAGAGAGTCCGCCATTTCTTCCCTGGATCAAAAATCTGTTGTCTCAAGGTCCAATTCTTCATCCAGAAATGACTCCACCTAATGGTAAAATCTAGGGGCCGCTCAGACAAACTAATTGAGATGATGGCTGCTAGGCTGAAACCGGTGACTTCCAAAACGTGTCTTAAAATTTTGAAAAAGTTTCTGTCTTGGTGTAGTGACTAAAGTGTGAGACAAACAGTACATCCCTACTAGTCTTAGATTCCTACAGGAGGGCCTCAGACCGAGCACGTACCTGCTCTTTGAAGAAAAGAAGGTAGACCTTACGAGGTCTGGTGATAACGTGCCACATACCTCATTGTTGGATTTCACTCAGGTTGCCCTTCGTAAGCCGTGCTCCCTTCAAAGCAGCTTTGGAACTGGTTTTGTGGAGCGGCCTTCAGCGCTGCGGTCATATCACCTTTGATATCATGAAAATGCCTTCCTTTCAATATTTCCTTTATCTCCGGGAAGATAGTCCCTGGGGGTTAGATCTGGAGAATACGGAGGGTGCTTTTGCGATGCTTTTGCAGGTTCTGCTTGTTGTCGGCCGCACCGATCTCTCAGTCCGTGACACTTTCTCTGCCCCTAAGCCTTTAATCCATTTGTAAGCTTCTGTTTTCTTTACAGCATTGTCTCCATCTACCTGTGTTCACATTGCACTGATGTCACGACCGCTGTCCCAGCAGCAGTCGTGTCGCACCAGACGGAGGGGAAGGGGGACCCTTATCTACGGATGGGAAATAGAACGGCCACCTCTGACAAACCCTACGCTGGCACCTGTCTGCCCTGATACCCTAGACGGGGTGTGAACCCGTGCGGCGAGCAGGATGCCTAAACCCTGAGTCACCCTCAGAAGACTAGACTGGGGAAAGGCAGATGGGAGCACTCGTCACCATCACTCATGTCTAGGAGAACAACAGGGGAAGACAGTAACAAACAAACAATCTCCAGCAGAGATAGACTTATCCAGTCACGAGCAGAGAAGATGATCCCAATAACGACAGTCCACGCCAGACAAGAGCTCCACAGCAATACCGTCAAACCATCTCCTTCAAAGGTCAGAATAGCACTGGAAGTAAGGACTATATCTGGCAATGACTGCAAGTGAAACTGAAACTAATATAGTAGCTGGGAGTGGCAGACAGCACTCACCTGAGAAGAATGCCTACAAACTCCCAGTCAGGACAAAAAGGTTCACAAGGCAAAACCCGGATGACATACCCTGAACCACGGAGCAAACTCACAAGCTATCGCGAATAGCAAGTCGCTGCGACCTTCTCCTCCCAGACCTGTCTGGATCAGTCACAGTCGTGACAACTGATTTGTCTTCTTTCCAAGTTTCCAAGTCTCATTGTTCGTTGCTCCGACTTACGACGGGAAACAGAAAGACACAGTCGTTACGAGTCGTCAGTCAGAATAGGATGGTTGTGGCTGTGAGACATTATAATGTTATGAATGTCAGTACAGTTCTGCCTCGACGCTTCTGGTGGGGAGTTCGTCATACATGGGTGATAAGGTTTCATAAAGGGATGGATAATTTACGGCCCAAGCTCAGTCTCTCTTCTTACCTGGAATTTGAATGGGTCAATAGGTGGGGAGCACAGGATAGACAATGGGTACAGCTGCTGCCACTGGGAGGTGGCATTCCGGAAGACCGCAAGATCTGGCGAGTGCTATTCCACATCGATATACTACAGCCACTGGGAGGTGGACACTGAGCATGAAAGGTTTTCACTCTTCCCACCTAAAGCAGTTTTTAGTTTTAGTTTTCTTCCTCTGCTTTTTCCTCACTGCCGTCCACAAGAGGCGGTACGCTGAAGGACATAATCCTGCTTTAGTTGGGGACCATGCTGGTGGCGAACAGGTGTCTGCAGTGATTGATATATATCTTTTTATATATATATATACACACACTTTTTCCCTCACCCACGACAGCGCCACGAGAGAGAGGATCCGCCCCAAAGACAAGAAACCGGAAGTCCAAAAAGGCGGAGACCCCCCTCCAACTTCAGTATGGTTTCCTGTCTTTGTGGTACTGTGGCTTCTTGCCCTTTGGGTGCCTCTTCTTACCTGTGTTCCCCAGTCTGATGACACGCGGCATGAGAAGTGCACGGTGGGTCCGGCAGAGATGCGACAGCCAGTGAGGGCTTTAACAGCGTTGTGAGGCATGATGCTTCAGTGCTAGATTAATGGTTGCTAGAAGCATCTCTTTCGAGGAGGAAGACGGTCATCTTGCCCGGGGGAGGGAGCGCCCGCTTCCGGCCAGAGTGCACTGTAGGAATAGGAGGAATCCAGGCTGAGGCTTGGAATGCACACGTGCGTCGTGACGCAGCACGTGACGTCAGGGGGTAAGTTGCTGGCGGGTTTTTCATGGGAATTAGACACCGCATGTAGCGTCTCCTGGTAGAACCTGGGTGTTTTAGATAAGGAGCGCTAAACTCTTCGATATCCGCTCCGGCCCTGGTAGCTACTAGAGGGGGTGAGAGGCCTCTGGCCAGATGTACATAAGTGATACTGATGGTATTTATGTATATGCATTTGCAGGAAAAACCTAAAAAAGCACTAACTAAGAGAAGAAATAAGGAATGTGCTATTTGCAGATGTGCCCTGTCTTCTGACTATGAGAAAAAATCTATGTCAGGTCTGCAGTGATAAAACGGTGGCGGAGGAATCTCCATCTTTTTATAAATGTCTTCAGTCATTGGTTAAATCTGAAGTGAATTCTTCTTTGGCCCTAAGAAAGATAAATGTAACTAAAGAACAAAAATCAAAAAGGAAAATCCCTGTTCTGAAGCCTCGTCCCTTTCTTCTGGGGATCAGGAAAAAGAGATAGGAAAACCTTTTTTTACTGTAGAGGATGTGGATCGTTTATTAAAGGTGGTAAAACCTAGTATGGGAATTGAAGACTCAAAGGAGCCAAAATCAGTGCAAGACAGAATGTTTGGAGGGCGTGAAACCAGGCATCACAGGGCTTTCCCAGTTCATAAAAATGTGGCGGCATTAATTAAAGGGGAACGGAAAAGGCCTAATAAATGGGTTTGTATTTCTAAAAATATTAAGAGAAAGTATCCCATTTTGGAGGCGGTTTCTGCCTCCTGGAATAAAGCCTCTAAAATAGATGTAGCCATCTCTAAGGTGGCCAAGAATACGTCTCTACCGTTCGATGATAGGGGATCCCTAAAAGATCCTTTAGACAAAAAAACTGATGTTTTTTTGATGGGTGCCTGGGAAGCATCCACCTCTTCGTTCAGACCTTCTATTGCGTCTACCTCTACTGCCCGTTCTGTAATTTTTGGGCTGTTAGAGTTGGAGGACCAAATCAAGAACAAATGCCCTAGAGAAGAAATCTTGGCAGGGCTTTCAACAATTAAAGAGGCTGCTGATTTTCTAGCGAATGCCTCGGCAGATTCCATTAGGCTAGCGGCTCGTTCTTCGGCTCTGGCTAACTCAACGCGTAGCAATCAAAAAAGAGACTTTGTAGGAGGAAGATTAAAAGATTTTCTTCCTGCATGGAAACAAATTTCCATAAGTGCATGGGGTTCAGACAGCTTGGGGCAGAGATTAAAACTGGAATTTCGTTCCCTTCCGCCATCAAGATTCGTCGCTTTATGGCAGTACTAGATTTATTTCCATCTATCTATACATTGGGATCATCAAAAGTGGCTGTAAAAATAGAAGGGGTCACCAGACATCTGCAGTTTCAGGCCCTTCCCTTCGGTTTATCGATGGCACCCAAGGTATTCACCAAGGTAGTTTCGGAGATGGGGGCACACATCAGAGAGAGAGACATACTTTTCATTCCCTATCTAGATGATTCTTAGATATTAGCAGACACCAAGCAGAGCTGCAGCAAAACGGTAGAAGTGGTGGCTCAAATCCTGGAAAAATTGGGATGGATTCTGAACATAAAGAAGTCGAAACCGGATCCCGTACAGATTCAGCAGTTTCTAGGCCTAATACTGGATTCCAGTATTTTTTACCAGAGGACAAGATCTTAAGCTTAAAAGAGAAGATAGAAATCTTGATCAGAAATCCGAGAATTTCTCTGAGGAAAGGTATATTAATCCTGGGAAGTCTGACATCTTGTACTCCTCCAGTTATATGGACCCAATTTCATTCGAGAAATCTTCAGTGGGACATATTGACGGTCTGGAAGGGGGGAAAACAACCCTTCGACACAAAAGTAGTGATTTCAGATCAGACTATAGAAGGCCAGAAATGGTGGTTAATGACAGACAGTCTAATTCAGGGAGTGCCTTGGAAAACGGAGGAGCTCCTATGTTTAACGACGGATGTGAGCCCTTGGGGCTGGGGCGCCCTGTCCAGAACCGATCAATTCAGGGGTTATAGAGAGGCAGTCTAAGGTCAGCTTCCTCGAAGGAGTTAACGGCAGTCAAATTTGCAATGTTAGAAATTCTTCCGTTATGGTCGGCCAGGAATTTGAGGGTGATGTCAGATATCAGAACTGTTGTTTCTTACACAACAAACAGAGAGGAACCCGAAGCCGAGCTTGATGTTGATGTTAAGTGAAATTTTTCAGATAGCTGAACAGCAGTCATGTTGGACCCTAGAACCTGTCATCCATACTATGATCAAGGCCAGAAAACCAGCATCCCCAGTATCTACCATAGCATATGGAAGTCTTTTTTTCAGCTTTTCCCCATGCAGTTTTCATAGCGGGAGAACAGAGCGGCGCCCAGGGATAATAGTAAGTGCAGGGAGATCCCTGGGCGCCGCTCTCCATATCATACTTAGTTCATACTTTTTTTTCACATGAAAGGTATCTATAAGACTGTATTTCTGGTGGAGAATTGTTCTTAAATTCGGTCATTTCTTTCCCCCTAAGGTGGCTACTGATTTTAGAAATTTTAAGGTGTTCTTCCTTCCATATGTGAAAATCCTAAGACCGAAAGTGAAAATACATTCCTTAAGTTGGATGTTAGGCGATGCCTCCTTCAGCACCTGGAGGTTACAGAACCTTGGAGGACGTCTAATCGTCTTTATATCTATATTCAAGTTAATAGGAAGAGGATGAAAGCTTCCAAGATCTCCATCACCAGGTGGAGTAGAATGGCTACTTGTGGATCCTACAAAACCATGGACAGGGACCCGTCTGAGAACCCGAAGCCCACCGACGAGAGCTTCATCCACCACCTGGGCAGAGAGGCATCTGCCCCCACTGAGCACATTTGTAGGGCAGCAGCTTGGCTTCTCCCTCGCACTTGTGTGAGACGTTATAGAGCGGATATTCATTCAACACAAGATTTAGTATTTGGGGAGAAAGTCCTCCGGGCAGCAGTCCTACCGTAGACTGTGATCTGGTAGAGCTCATGGTCAGGGGCCGTAGTGGAAGGTGAAGGGGAAAAGCCGAATTAGTCTTATTGGTAATTTTCTCTTTTCACGTGACCTCCACAACGGCACCGCGTAACTTCCCACATTATGACGTATATGAAAATACAGACACATGATTGTACATATGAAAATAATTCACTGACCAAACCTCTGACAGGATTTGTTTAATTCCATTTTTATTTTATTAATTTCAACACCAAATAAAATTGTGAAAAATCAATACAAAATACATATGAGAACACACAAAGCCCACCCTTACCCGACCCCAACACCTACCCCAGACCCCCCCCCCCCAGCCAGAGAATAAACAACAGACGAATAGTAAAGGGATCAATTCATAACGGTCCTATTTCAAAGACCTTTTTTTTCCCCCAAATTGATGTCCTATTATATTGGCCTATACGATTATGATAAATCTTTTCAGAGCAGCTTACAGTCCTGACTACATTTACCCAAGCTGCCCTTGAGGGCCCGTCTTTAGAGCCACTGCCTGACAATCCAGCCAAGAAGAGCGTTGTTGTACATATGGAAATAAGTTCGCTTTAGGGTCTCTCAGGGTTGCAGGACAATGAGGAAAAGATGGAGGAGAGCCCTTTTAAGCTTCTCTTCCCTGCCTGGTGGGTGGAGGATCGTCTCAAGGTCAGGAGCCATCATGGTTTAGGGAAAAAGGAATTTCAAGTAAGACTTATTTCATTTTTTTTCTTGTTTAGGATGAAAATCTGATGGATATTAAGATTGAGGTTAAAGATGAAGAAGAGGAGACGGATTTATGGGGCGATCAGCAGGGTAAGGAGGGGGCTGTCATGGGTCACCTGACTACTACTCCCATCATCTCATCATCACATGTAATAAACTCTCCTGTCCCTGTGTGTTTCCTACAGATGGACTCATAGAAGGAAATCCCCCCGAGAGATGTCCCCGTCCTCTGTATTCCCAGGACGGTCCAGAGGAGAAGCCCCCAGAGATCCATCAGGTAGACGGAGCTGAGCCCTATACACATCTATATAGGGGGGTCCTGCAGTCATAGAGGGGTCATAGATGGTGGGGGTCTCTTCTGTGGATCTGTTAGATTTCCCACCTGTCTGCTGTATTGTCCTGAATTGTTACAGATGACAAATCAGAGGGAAGATGTGACTGATATTAAAGTGGAGGATGAAGAAGAGCGGATGATGGGCGATCCCCCGTGTAAGAGTGAGGTGGAGGAGGACATTCCAGTCCATGTCACCACAGGTATGGGATCATGAATGGAGGAAGGGGATTGGGAGGTTTCTTCAGGTGAGGCTCCACCTTAGAGCTGCAGTAAAGAAGCACTCCAGGCAGTGACCCCTGTGTTATTGTCACAATCAGGTGTGGGAGGGAAACCCCACACTAAACATAGGAGGGAAAGGGGTAAGGAAATAAGGCCCTGAAACTAGGAAAAGGAGATGGACACCTCCTAGTAAAACCCTAATCAAAGTCCTGACTAACTTCCAGTATGAACAGGCCTCAGAGGTAGGTGAGTTCATACACCGAATACCTAATGTCCTAACTCACCCTATAGGACCCTGGAACTAATGTCAGGACTAAGACAACCTGTTCCTCCAAAAGGAAGGACGAACAGGAGTCTTCCTCAGGCCTTAATACAAATGACAGGGAAATGCAACACACAAAATAATCCAAACAAAATACAAAAGGTCAAGAAAACACTTAACTTCAAGTGGAAATGGCAGCACCAGGAACCCATTCGAGATCCACACACCAACAATCCACAAGTCCAACAGAAGCTATAAACAGCACAGCATTGTGGGAGAAACAACAATAGAGAAGGTATAATGACCATAATAGCCACAACGGGGGAAAGAAGGTGCGGCAAGCACCAGAAACACAGACATCATTTGATCCAAACGGAAAAAATGTCATATCAAACTACGTGTTGGCAGTCTCACCGATCTCCTGCCGTCCGTGACAGTTATGTACAGGAACGGAGGGAGTTGTGACTGCATATAGACATCCTCTCCAAGCTCTTCTCTCCGTCCTCTCATGGTCAAAGCTGAACACTGGGCTTAGCATCAGGTTTTGGAGCGCACCGGCTACAGTTTGGCCAATGTCAGGAAAACATTACCTGCATGACTGTACTTATTGTTGTAATGGTAGACTGCATGACTCGAGGCTGGATGTTATACACTGTGGTAATGGTAGACTGCATGGTTAGAGGCTGGATGTTATACACTGTGGTAATGGTAGACTGCATGGCTAGAGGCTGGATGTTATACACTGTGGTAATGGTAGACTGCATGGCTAGAGGCTGGATGTTATACACTGTGGTAATAGTAGACTGCATGGCTAGAGGCTGGATGTTATACACTGTGGTAATGGTAGACTGCATGGCTAGAGGCTGGACGTTATACACTGTGGTAATGGTAGACTGCATGACTCGAGGCTGGATGTTATACACTGTGGTAATAGTAGACTGCATGGCTAGAGGCTGGATGTTATACACTGTGATAATGGTAGACTGTATGGCTAGAGGCTGGATGTTATACACTGTGGCAATGGTAGACTGCATGGCTAGAGGCTGGATGTTATACACTGTGGCAATGGTAGACTGCATGGCTAGAGGCTGGATGTTATACACTGTGGTAATGGTAGACTGCATGACTAGAGGCTGGATGTTATACACTGTGGTAATGGTAGACTGCATGACTAGAGGCTGGATGTTATACACTGTGGCAATGGTAGACTGCATGGCTAGAGGCTGGATGTTATACACTGTGGTAATGGTAGACTGCATTGCTAGAGGCTGGATGTTATACACTGTGGCAATGGTAGACTGCATGGCTAGAGGCTGGATGTTATACACTGTGGTAATGGTAGACTGCATGGCTAGAGGCTGGATGTTATACACTGTGGTAATGGTAGACTGCATGGCTAGAGGCTGGATGTTATACACTGTGGTAATGGTAGACTGCATGGCTAGAGGCTGGATGTTATACACTGTGGTAATGGTAGACTGCATGGCTAGAGGCTGGATGTTATACACTGTGGTAATGGTAGACTGCATGGCTAGAGGCTGGATGTTATACACTGTGGTAATGGTAGACTGCATGGCTAGAGGCTGGATGTTATACACCTGTGGTAATGGTAGACTGCATGGCTAGAGGCTGGATGTTATACACTGTGGTAATGGTAGACTGCATGGCTAGAGGCTGGATGTTATACACTGTGGTAATGGTAGACTGCATGGCTAGAGGCTGGATGTTATACACTGTGGTAATGGTAGACTGCATGGCTAGAGGCTGGATGTTATACACTGTGGTAATGGTAGACTGCATGGCTAGAGGCTGGATGTTATACACTGTGGTAATGGTAGACTGCATGGCTAGAGGCTGGATGTTATACACTGTGGTAATGGTAGACTGCATGGCTAGAGGCTGGATGTTATACACTGTGGTAATGGTAGACTGCATGGCTAGAGGCTGGATGTTATACACTGTGGTAATGGTAGACTGCATGGCTAGAGGCTGGATGTTATACACTGTGGTAATGGTAGACTGCATGGCTAGAGGCTGGATGTTATACACTGTGGTAATGGTAGACTGCATGGCTAGAGGCTGGATGTTATACACTGTGGTAATGGTAGACTGCATGGCTAGAGGCTGGATGTTATACACTGTGGTAATGGTAGACTGCATGGCTAGAGGCTGGATGTTATACACTGTGGTAATGGTAGACTGCATGGCTAGAGGCTGGATGTTATACACTGTGGTAATGGTAGACTGCATGGCTAGAGGCTGGATGTTATACACTGTGGTAATGGTAGACTGCATGGCTAGAGGCTGGATGTTATACACTGTGGTAATGGTAGACTGCATGGCTAGAGGCTGGATGTTATACACTGTGGTAATGGTAGACTGCATGGCTAGAGGCTGGATGTTATACACTGTGGTAATGGTAGACTGCATGGCTAGAGGCTGGATGTTATACACTGTGGTAATGGTAGACTGCATGGCTAGAGGCTGGATGTTATACACTGTGGTAATGGTAGACTGCATGGCTAGAGGCTGGATGTTATACACCTGTGGTAATGGTAGACTGCATGGCTAGAGGCTGGATGTTATACACTGTGGTAATGGTAGACTGCATGGCTAGAGGCTGGATGTTATACACTGTGGTAATGGTAGACTGCATGGCTAGAGGCTGGATGTTATACACTGTGGTAATGGTAGACTGCATGGCTAGAGGCTGGATGTTATACACCTGTGGTAATGGTAGACTGCATGGCTAGAGGCTGGATGTTATACACTGTGGTAATGGTAGACTGCATGGCTAGAGGCTGGATGTTATACACTGTGGTAATGGTAGACTGCATGGCTAGAGGCTGGATGTTATACACTGTGGTAATGGTAGACTGCATGGCTAGAGGCTGGATGTTATACACTGTGGTAATGGTAGACTGCATGGCTAGAGGCTGGATGTTATACACTGTGGTAATGGTAGACTGCATGGCTAGAGGCTGGATGTTATACACTGTGGTAATGGTAGACTGCATGGCTAGAGGCTGGATGTTATACACTGTGGTAATGGTAGACTGCATGGCTAGAGGCTGGATGTTATACACTGTGGTAATGGTAGACTGCATGGCTAGAGGCTGGATGTTATACACTGTGGTAATGGTAGACTGCATGGCTAGAGGCTGGATGTTATACACTGTGGTAATGGTAGACTGCATGGCTAGAGGCTGGATGTTATACACTGTGGTAATGGTAGACTGCATGGCTAGAGGCTGGATGTTATACACTGTGGTAATGGTAGACTGCATGGCTAGAGGCTGGATGTTATACACTGTGGTAATGGTAGACTGCATGGCTAGAGGCTGGATGTTATACACCTGTGGTAATGGTAGACTGCATGGCTAGAGGCTGGATGTTATACACTGTGGTAATGGTAGACTGCATGGCTAGAGGCTGGATGTTATACACCTGTGGTAATGGTAGACTGCATGGCTAGAGGCTGGATGTTATACACTGTGGTAATGGTAGACTGCATGGCTAGAGGCTGGATGTTATACACTGTGGTAATGGTAGACTGCATGGCTAGAGGCTGGATGTTATACACTGTGGTAATGGTAGACTGCATGGCTAGAGGCTGGATGTTATACACTGTGGTAATGGTAGACTGCATGGCTAGAGGCTGGATGTTATACACTGTGGTAATGGCAGACTGCATGGCTAGAGGCTGGATGTTATACACTGTGGTAATGGTAGACTGCATGGCTAGAGGCTGGATGTTATACACTGTGGTAATGGTAGACTGCATGGCTAGAGGCTGGATGTTATACACTGTGGTAATGGTAGACTGCATGGCTAGAGGCTGGATGTTATACACTGTGGTAATGGTAGACTGCATGGCTAGAGGCTGGATGTTATACACTGTGGTAATGGTAGACTGCATGGCTAGAGGCTGGATGTTATACACTGTGGTAATGGTAGACTGCATGGCTAGAGGCTGGATGTTATACACTGTGGTAATGGCAGACTGCATGGCTAGAGGCTGGATGTTATACACTGTGGTAATGGTAGACTGCATGGCTAGAGGCTGGATGTTATACACTGTGGTAATGGTAGACTGCATGGCTAGAGGCTGGATGTTATACACTGTGGTAATGGTAGACTGCATGGCTAGAGGCTGGATGTTATACACTGTGGTAATGGTAGACTGCATGGCTAGAGGCTGGATGTTATACACTGTGGTAATGGTAGACTGCATGGCTAGAGGCTGGATGTTATACACTGTGGTAATGGTAGACTGCATGGCTAGAGGCTGGATGTTATACACTGTGGTAATGGTAGACTGCATGGCTAGAGGCTGGATGTTATACACTGTGGTAATGGTAGACTGTATGGCTAGAGGCTGGATGTTATACACTGTGGTAATGGTAGACTGCATGGCTAGAGGCTGGATGTTATACACTGTGGTAATGGTAGACTGCATGGCTAGAGGCTGGATGTTATACACTGTGGTAATGGTAGACTGCATGGCTAGAGGCTGGATGTTATACACTGTGGTAATGGTAGACTGCATGGCTAGAGGCTGGATGTTATACACTGTGGTAATGGTAGACTGCATGGCTAGAGGCTGGATGTTATACACTGTGGTAATGGTAGACTGCATGGCTAGAGGCTGGATGTTATACACTGTGGTAATGGTAGACTGCATGGCTAGAGGCTGGATGTTATACACTGTGGTAATGGTAGACTGTATGGCTAGAGGCTGGATGTTATACACTGTGGTAATGGTAGACTGCATGGCTAGAGGCTGGATGTTATACACTGTGGTAATGGTAGACTGCATGGCTAGAGGCTGGATGTTATACACTGTGGTAATGGTAGACTGCATGGCTAGAGGCTGGATGTTATACACTGTGGTAATGGTAGACTGCATGGCTAGAGGCTGGATGTTATACACTGTGGTAATGGTAGACTGCATGGCTAGAGGCTGGATGTTATACACTGTGGTAATGGTAGACTGCATGGCTAGAGGCTGGATGTTATACACTGTGGTAATGGTAGACTGCATGGCTAGAGGCTGGATGTTATACACTGTGGTAATGGTAGACTGCATGGCTAGAGGCTGGATGTTATACACTGTGGTAATGGTAGACTGCATGGCTAGAGGCTGGATGTTATACACTGTGGTAATGGTAGACTGCATGGCTAGAGGCTGGATGTTATACACTGTGGTAATGGTAGACTGCATGGCTAGAGGCTGGATGTTATACACTGTGGTAATGGTAGACTGCATGGCTAGAGGCTGGATGTTATACACTGTGGTAATGGTAGACTGCATGGCTAGAGGCTGGATGTTATACACTGTGGTAATGGTAGACTGCATGGCTAGAGGCTGGATGTTATACACTGTGGTAATGGTAGACTGCATGGCTAGAGGCTGGATGTTATACACCTGTGGTAATGGTAGACTGCATGGCTAGAGGCTGGATGTTATACACTGTGGTAATGGTAGACTGCATGGCTAGAGGCTGGATGTTATACACTGTGGTAATGGTAGACTGCATGGCTAGAGGCTGGATGTTATACACTGTGGTAATGGTAGACTGCATGGCTAGAGGCTGGATGTTATACACTGTGGTAATGGTAGACTGCATGGCTAGAGGCTGGATGTTATACACTGTGGTAATGGTAGACTGCATGGCTAGAGGCTGGATGTTATACACTGTGGTAATGGTAGACTGCATGGCTAGAGGCTGGATGTTATACACTGTGGTAATGGTAGACTGCATGGCTAGAGGCTGGATGTTATACACCTGTGGTAATGGTAGACTGCATGGCTAGAGGCTGGATGTTATACACTGTGGTAATGGTAGACTGCATGGCTAGAGGCTGGATGTTATACACTGTGGTAATGGTAGACTGCATGGCTAGAGGCTGGATGTTATACACTGTGGTAATGGTAGACTGTATGGCTAGAGGCTGGATGTTATACACTGTGGTAATGGTAGACTGCATGGCTAGAGGCTGGATGTTATACACTGTGGTAATGGTAGACTGCATGGCTAGAGGCTGGATGTTATACACTGTGGTAATGGTAGACTGCATGGCTAGAGGCTGGATGTTATACACTGTGGTAATGGTAGACTGCATGGCTAGAGGCTGGATGTTATACACTGTGGTAATGGTAGACTGCATGGCTAGAGGCTGGATGTTATACACTGTGGTAATGGTAGACTGCATGGCTAGAGGCTGGATGTTATACACTGTGGTAATGGTAGACTGCATGGCTAGAGGCTGGATGTTATACACTGTGGTAATGGTAGACTGCATGGCTAGAGGCTGGATGTTATACACTGTGGTAATGGTAGACTGCATGGCTAGAGGCTGGATGTTATACACTGTGGTAATGGTAGACTGCATAGCTAGAGGCTGGATGTTATACACTGTGGTAATGGTAGACTGCATGGCTAGAGGCTGGATGTTATACACTGTGGTAATGGTAGACTGCATAGCTAGAGGCTGGATGTTATACACTGTGGTAATGGTAGACTGCATGGCTAGAGGCTGGATGTTATACACTGTGGTAATGGTAGACTGCATGGCTAGAGGCTGGATGTTATACACTGTGGTAATGGTAGACTGCATGGCTAGAGGCTGGATGTTATACACTGTGGTAATGGTAGACTGCATGGCTAGAGGCTGGATGTTATACACTGTGGTAATGGTAGACTGCATGGCTAGAGGCTGGATGTTATACACTGTGGTAATGGTAGACTGCACGGCTAGAGGCAGGATGTTATACACTGTGGTAATGGTAGACTACATGGATATAGGCTGGATGTTATACACTGTGGTAATGGTAGACTGCATGGCTAGAGGTTGGATGTTATACACTGTGGTAATGGTAGACTGCATGGCTAGAGGCTGGATGTTATACACTGTGGTAATGGTAGACTGTATGGCTAGAGGCTGGATGTTATACACTGTGGTAATGGTAGACTGCATGGCTAGAGGCTGGATGTTATACACTGTGGTAATGGTAGACTGCATAGCTAGAGGTTGGATGTTATACACTGTGGTAATGGTAGACTGCATGGCTAGAGGCTGGATGTTATACACCTGTGGTAATGGTAGACTGCATGGCTAGAGGCTGGATGTTACACACTGTGGTAATGGTAGACTGCATGGCTAGAGGCTGGATGTTATACACTGTGGTAATGGTAGACTGCATGGCTAGAGGCTGGATGTTATACACTGTGGTAATGGTAGCCTGCATGGCTAGAGGCTGGATGTTATACACCTGTGGTAATGGTAGACTGCATGGCTAGAGGCTGGATGTTACACACTGTGGTAATGGTGGACTGCATGGCTAGAGGCTGGATGTTATACACTGTGGTAATGTTATATGTGGAGTGGACGTGCCTAGGGCTCAAGATAATAGCGCACAATAGAGTAGTATGTCCTAGATAGTATATAGGACTGCAATGCTTTAAGATTGATGGCTCACCTGTTTGGGTTGTGCTATAATAGGCACAACCCTATTGTAGGCATGTCAAATGAAGAAACGATCGCCTTCGGGTGTGCAGCCCCAGGTTAAGGTTCCTATGCGGAAGGATGTCCAGTCCCTTCTCACTGGTCATGAAGAATAGAGAAGAGTCTACTTTTGGCGCTCCAAAACCCGCACACGGCAATCTTGAATATCAAACTTCTTTTTTTTATTCCAATTAAAATAGTTTTGGTAAAATCAACGCGTTTTGGGGAATTAAGATCCCCTTCATCAGGTTAGACAGTTGGATCCAACTGTTAGGATTTCTGAGATAAGGGTTAGACATGGAGCCGTCAGAGCAGCTGCCTGACGGATTTTCTGTGAAACTGAAAGGAACATAGTTTACAGTGAATAAGGACAAATTGAAAAAAAAGATTTTTAGCCAAATGAATAAAATGTAACAATCAAAAAATTCCTCTGATGGCGTTCATAGCCTGTAAACGAAATAAATCATTATATGCCAACCTGTTCCTCCCGCGCCTCCAGTCCAGTCCCCCTGCTGTTTGGTGACAGCCAGGTATACGGCACTTGACTGCTCAGGATAGTGATTGGCTGCAGTAGTAACATGCCGTATTCCTCCAGCTTCAGCTACCACTGCAGACTGTACACAAACACAGGGCCGGCGCGTCCTATACGCGGAATAGGCAGCCGCGTAGAACGCCCCTTGTGAAGGGGCGCTGCTAGGAGCGCCGGCCCTGCCTCATGCTGCAGCCGCCCGAGCGCTCTGAATTGAGCCTCAGGCGGCTGCAGCACTGCTCAGGCTGGTGCGTCCATGAGGGCGCACCGCCCGGGCGCTGCATGAAGAGAGGAGCTGACAGGAGGGAAGCGCTCAGCGCTCCCTCCTGTCAGTTCCTCATTGTAGCGTGGCCGAGCTGTTTAAGGTCCGCGGGTACAGGAGCATCTGTCTCCTGTACCCGGCCGGACTGACATGAAGAGCGCACACAGTGTGCGCTTCCTGTCAGTCCCCTCGGGTACAGGAAACTAAAGCTCCTGTACCCGTGGAGCATAAAGAGCTCGGCCACGCTACACTAGAGGTAAGGGGGGGATTGGGGGAGAAAGAGAATGACAAGGGGAGAAAGAGAATGACAAGAGAGGGGGAGAGAATGCCAAGGGGAGAAAGAGAATGACAAGGAGAGGGGAGAATAAAAAGAGTGGAAAGAGAATGACAAAGGAGAGGGGGAGAGAGAATGACAAGAGGGAGAAAGGGAATGACAAGGGGGGAGAAAATGACAAGAGGGGGAGAGAATGATAAGTGGGGGGGAGAATGACAAGGGGAGAAAGAGAATGACAAGGAGAGGGGGGAGAATAAAAAGAGTGGAAAGAGAATGACAAAGGAGAGGGGGGAGAGAGAATGACAAGAGGGAGAAAGGGAATGACAAGGGGGGGGGGGGAGAAAATGACAAGAGGGGGAGAGAATGATAAGTGGGGAGGGGGAGAATGACAAGGGGGAGAGAATGACAAGGGGGGGGAGGAAGAATGACAAGTGGGGGGAGTGTGAAGAATGACAAGACGGGGGAGAGAATGACAAGGGGGGGGGGGGAGAGAACTGGTGTTAGTTAAAGGGGTTTTGCAGTTTATTTAAACTGATGATCTATCCTCTGGATAGATCATCAGCATCTGATCGGCCGGGGTCCGACACCCGGGACCCCCGCCGATCAGCTGTTTGAGAAGGCAGCGGCGCTGGCAGTAGCGCCTCGGCCTTCTCGCTGTTTACCGCAGGCGCAGTGATGTCACGACTAGTATCACTGGCCTTGGCGGGGTTAAGCTCTGTTCACTTAAATGAAGCTTAGCCCACCCAGGCCAATGATACTAATCGTGACGTCACTGCGAGAAGGCTGAGGCGCTACTGCCAGCGCAGCTGTCTTCTCAAACAGCTGATTGGCGGGGGCCTGGGTGTCGGACCCCTGCGATCAGTTTAAATAAACTGCAGAACCCCTTTAATATGGCAGATCATGTGGGTGGGGCAATGTGATGTCACATGGGGGGGGGGCGGCAAACTTTTCTTTTGCCTAGGGCGGCAAAAATCCTTGCACCGGCCCTGCACAAACAGCAGGAGAAGGACCGACGTCCGGTCTCCTCTCAAGTCACAAGGGGAGATGTGGTCTTCAGGATATTTCTGTAGACAGTGTTAAGGTGCATTTACCTGCTCCGAGGAGAAGCCGACAGTCGGCTGCTCGCTAAGTGGAGGTGAAGCGCTGCATTTACATGTATTGATCACCTCCACAGTATAAGGGTGAGCAATCACTACTGCTTGTCCCCATACAAAATCATTGATCGCTTTTTAGACGGCACAATCTACGGCCCGGGATCGATGATTGAGTTGTCCACACCCCCGTCATTTCACCGCATGAACGAGCGTTTCTCTCATTCATCGGGTGATCTGCGGCACCTTTAGATGGGCGGATTATCGGGAATGATATTTGGGCCGCATAAATTAATCTTTAGGCTGGAACATTAGATCTCTGTCAGGGATCAGAGAGGAAGGAAAGAGGGTGCACTCTGACTCCAGCCTCAACCCCTGTCCCTGCCTACTTACACTACCCGCCCTAGGCGACAGGGCGTACTTACTTAACGTAAGTGCACAGAGGAAAGATAAGAAAGGCCAACAAGCCAAAGGTGAGAACCAGGAGAAGCGGGCAGTACAGATGGAGCGGGCAAATGCAAGGTCAGAGCCGAGGTCAAATCCAGGAGAGCAAATACGTACAAATGATGAGACGAAGTCAAGGTCAATGAACGAGCCGAGGTCAAATCCAGGAGAGCAAATACCTACAAAAGATGAGACGAAGTCAAGGTCAAAGAACAAGCCGAGGTCAAATCCAGGAGAGCAAATACGTACAAAAGATGAGATGAAGTCAAGGTCAAAGAACGAGCCGAGGTCAAATCCAGGAGAGAAAATACGTACAAAAGATGACACGAAGTCAAGGTCAATGAACGAGCCGAGGTCAAATCCAGGAGAGCAAATACGTAGAGTCGAGGTCAAAGAACGAGCCGAGGTCACAAGGTCAGGAGGTCAATCAGAACAAGCAGCCGCAGACTAGAACCAAAGGACAAGGAAGCACCAATGGACCAGTATCACAGGCAACCTGTAGCCAGCAGGTTGCCTGTATTTATAGTGGGGAGTGAGGGTCATGTGACGTGGCCAGGGTCATGTGACGTGGCCAGCGTCACATGACCGACAGACAGACAAGTCGAGCACCGAGTGATTAGCTCGGCGCTCAAGGCAGACCTAGGAGCAGGTTTCCTCGCTCCCGAAGCTAAGCAGCAGGTCTGCGGCCTTGAGACCGAGTGCACCTTGTATAGATGTTCTGGAGCATGTCTTTTGGGAGGGTTTCCTTTATGTCTCCTTAAGATTTCAAAGTGACTTTTAAGATTTTTATTTTGAAAGCTAAACACAACCTTCCAGATCCATGATTATTATCCTATGCCCCCTATGACATTTCAGTGATGATTACCGACACCCGGAGACCACTTCACTAGGACCTTGTTCTTGTTCCCCTTGGAATAGAAACCTTTCTTACAGATTCTGATTGATGACCTCACTCTGTCTATTCCTCTACATCAGTGTTTCCCAACCAGTGTGCCTCCAGCTGTTGCAAAACTACAACTCCCAGCATCCCCGGACAGCCTTTGGCTGTGCGGGCATGCTGGGAGTTGTAGTTTTGCAACAGCTGGAGGCACACTGGTTGGGAAACACTGCTCTACATCCTCAAGATGTCAATAAACCTGGGATCTGATGACTGTGCGGCCATGACACTATACAGCTCCTTGAATCCAGCCTGAGATTTGCACCATGCCTCGTGTCAGTATCCTGTTACAGGTAGACTTTGGCCAAGATCAGATTGTGAATGGTTTAGATTCGAACGGAATGTGTTTGCAGAGGAGAAGGCTGATTACCAAACAAGATTGTTGCGCTTATCATGTCTTCAGTTTATTAGACCTGGGTGTAATAGAAATGACCAGAAACCTGGACTTTTATTATTCATTGTAACGTGTTCTACAAAGCTCTGCAAGGCCGGAGCAATCTATGCATTCTTTTTGAGCCAAAGCGAGGAGTGGATTCATAAGGAATGGGAAATATAACGGTTCTGCTTCTCCTTCCTGCTCATCCACTGTATGTGTGTTTCCAGCCTGATAACAACATTATAACTTTATCTTATTTGTTGTTGTTGAATTCATGACATTTTATTTTTAATTCTT
This sequence comes from Bufotes viridis, assembly GCA_033119425.1. Classification (NCBI taxonomy): domain Eukaryota; kingdom Metazoa; phylum Chordata; class Amphibia; order Anura; family Bufonidae; genus Bufotes; species Bufotes viridis. The sequence continues at coordinate 7,957,497 of CM065592.1, read as the reverse complement.
ACAGGAAATCCAAGAAGGCCCGCTCATGGAAACTTCATGTTATCACTAAATTATAAAGTAGAAGATGAAGATATCGGGCAGCGCTCTTCACAAGATCTATCACATAATCCCCCTAATTATGAGGAACCTTCTCCTGACCAATCACAGATTATTACCACAATTATCGGGCAGGAAGGAGATAAAAGGTTTCAGTGTGGTGAATGTGGAAAACAGTTCGCACACAGTTCAGGTCTTTGCAGACACAGAAGAAGTCACACAGGAGAGAGGCCGTATTCGTGTTCAGAATGTGGGCAGTCTTTTCTAAAGACATCAGATCTGGTTAGACATGAGAGAAGTCACACAGGAGAGAGGCTGTTTTCATGTTCGGAATGTGGGAAATGTTTTACCAATAAAGCGGCTTTAGTTAAGCATGCAAGAATTCACACAGGAGAGAAGCCGTTCTCATGTTCAGAATGTGGTAAATGCTTTACAAATAAATCGGCTCTTATTAACCATGAGAGAATTCACACGGGAGAAAAGCCGTATTCATGTTCAGAATGTGGGAAATGTTTCACAGAAAAATCTAATCTCCTTACACATCAGAGAATGCACAGAGGAGAGAAACCATATCCATGTTCAATATGTGGGAAATGCTTTACAGGTAAATCGAATCTTAATCGGCATGAGAAAATGCACACAGAGAAGCAGTATTCATGTTCAGAATGTGGAAAATGTTTCAAGGAAAAGTCAAGTCTTCTAAACCATGAAATAATTCATGTAGGGGTGAAGTCATATTCATGTTCAGAATGTGGAAAATACTTTACAGTTAAATCAAATCTTATTATACATAAAAGAATTCACACAGGAGAGAAGCCGTATTCATGTTCAGAATGTGGAAAGTGTTTCACAGTAATATCAAATCTCCTTACACATCAGAGAAGTCACACAGGAGAGAAGCCATATTCATGCTCAGAATGTGGGAAATGCTTTATAAATAGATCAAATCTTATTGTACATGAGAGAAGGCACACAGGAGAAAAACCATATTCATGTTCACTATGTACAAAATGCTTTACAAATAAATCGGCTCTTATTAAACATGAGAGAAGTCACACAGGAGAGAAGCCGTATTCGTGTTCAGAATGTGGGAAATGTTTTACAAGTAAATCAGACCTTATTAAACATGAGAGAATTCACACAGGAGAGAAGCCGTATTCTTGCTCACAATGTGAAAAAAGTTTCGCTAATAAATCAAACCTTATTCAACATGTGAGAATTCACACAGGGGACAAGCCGTATTCATGTTCAGAATGTGGGAAATGTTTTGCAAATAAATCAAATCTTACACAACATGAGAGAATTCATACGGGAGATAAACAATTCTGATGCTTCGTACAATGTTTTACAAGGAAATCAGATTTAAAATTCCATCAGAGAACCCACACAGAGAAGAAACCATATTCTTGTTCACAATGTTTGGAAAACGGGAATGTTTTTGGGTGGAATCAGCCTGTATCTACAAACGCCCAAATTGTATTTAATAGAGGTCATCTGACTGGGACCCATGGAGGAGAAGAAGAGCCTCGTTTACCGTCAGAGCAGTGACGAAGAATTGTCCCAATGAACCTTGCCTCTTCTCATACCTCCACCGACACTGCAGGAGAATCCAGGGGGGCAGTGTAAGGGGAAGGACACCTAGACTTTTATGTAACATATGTGGACATCGATATTTGATCTTCATTCGTACAGTATGGGGAGATGGAACAGAATTGAATTTCCGATGATTTGTAAAACATTAATAAAATCCTCGGTCTGCTATTTATTTCTATCTGTTATTATTTATTTAGAAGCGCCCGAGAGCTTACACTCTACAAGCCTCTGTAGAATACCTGATACTGGACCTTTTTCAAAAACACCCTCCGGCAGGTATTTTTTACAAGGCCTCATTCACACTTGTGTATTCTGATCAGTGTCTGTGAGAGAAAGCTAGAACTCGCTCCAGAACATGGAAGACGTGTAAATCTGTCCGTTCCACAGGTCTCAGGTTATGTTCTCCTTCCAGTTTTGTCTTCCAAACAGATTCAAAATACTGAGCAAAATACACAAGTGTGAATAAGGCCGTGCCATCTACTGCTCTCTTATATGGGTTTTCTAACAGATGGTCTCATCCTCTGGGACAATGATAGGATAAAATCTGTGTGATCCAAACCCATGGTGGATCTTCCTCCGAGAAGTATGGGCTCTTAGGACCAGAAATGCAGCTAAATGGAAGTAGCGCTGGACATTATAGCCCTGTTCCTACGGATTTCAACAGAGGACGCAGCTAAAATGCTCTTGAAATAAGTACCATGCTACTTCTCAAGAACATTCAGGAACAGCGTTCACGGAAATCAGTAGGAGGCTGTTGGTGCTTTGAATGCAGATTCTGCAGAAGACTATAGAACTCATGGTGGATCCTAGAAGAACAGGCTCCCAAAGCAGAACATGGTCTCCAGTCATGAACAGCTTTTCTGGTTAAATGTCTTTCATTTTTGCAGAACATGTCTTCTGCTCCCGTGGGCAAACAATTCTTCCAGAAGTCCTGTCCTTTGCTGTTGAGTTCACGGACAAGTTGTAGTCCTGTCTGATGATTTTTCTGCTTAAAGGGGTATTCCCATCACATACAATGGGGGCATATCGCTAGGATATGCCCCTTTTGTCTGATAGGTGCGGGTCCCACCTACCAGGAGAACAGAGCGGGGAGAACTGTGGCTGGAGGACCTCGGGTGGGTCTATCCACCACCAAGCGCTGCTCCCATACAAGTGAATGGGAGCGCAACGCTCACGCGCGGCCCCTGCTCCCATTCCTTTCTATAGGGTAGATGGAAATAGCTGAGCCAGCGCTCGGCTATTTTCGGTGGCCCCATTGAAATAAATGGAGGGCGGCTGCGCATATGCAGTGCATCCTCATTCATCTCCCCGTTCCGTTCTTGTTGTAGGTGTGGGTCCCAGAGGTGGGACCTACACCTATCAGACAATGGGGGCATATCTTAGCGATATGCCCCCATTGTATGTGATAGTGAAACCCTTATAAGCTAGTTTCTCACTAGTGCTAGGAAACAGCCGTCTCTGCGTTCCGGCATTGCTGGAAGTTAGTGAGTCTCCGTCCGGCCCCATTAACTATAATGGGGACTGGCAGAGATCTGGCCGCAACCCGAGAAAAAAAAACATAGATTATAGTAAACGGGGCGGGAAGGAGACTTACAAACTTCCGGTAATTGCGGAACGCAGGGATATCTGGTCGGCTGTTCCCTGCCGGAACAGCCGGCTGGATCTCAAGCACTAGTATGAAACTCCGTATGTAGTTTTAACCCTTTCCAGTTCCGTACTAATATGTGACAGCGGAAAGGCAGGTCAGACTCATTGATGCAATAGTATGACCCTGCTTATCCGGTGTCATTTTCCATTGCTCGGGGATAGGACCCTCACAATGTACCCCTAAGGGGCTAATTGCAGTAGCCCCACTTCCCCTATCGCTGCAATCGGTTAGTCAGTGACAACTGACCCACTGCAAGGATCCGTTCTGTTAGATGCAGGTGCCTCTGGCCGCACTTGTTCTCAACATCTCACTTGGGTCCAGAGCTGTTTAGATGAGGGCACCATCACAGAGCTTACCTTGTTAAAGCTCCCACTTTCCTCCACCGTCCCTTCTAGTTGCCTCCAGACCTCCAGGGCTTTTTTTGAGGTTTATTTGTTGGCTAGATGTTATTGGTTTTGTTAGTGTGAATAGTTGTTTGTTGTGGTGAGCCCATTGGTTAGTTTAGTTTTCGGGATAGCGTCAGGGAACTGTTAGAATAATTAGGTTATATAGGAACTGATCTTTCAGGAAATTATTGGGAACAAACCAAACGCTCCATATAATAGCCTGATCATCAGTGGAGGTGAGGACTGCATTTCCGTCCAGTGAACACCTCTGTAGACAAGATAGAAGGCCGGTTTATTGGCCTGTATTTGTGGGAGGGGCGTAAGTAGCACATTTATATCAGGCAGGCAACTCCCCTGGGCGTGTCGATGGCTGCTGTGTAGTTGTGTGCAGTCTGAGCCACCTGTTGCAGCACATGGGCTGAATCTGCAGCTTTCATACCCAGTCAGCGTCCAGGATCCCAGTTGAGGTTGTTCCGGTCGGGTGAGGGTTTGCTGCTAGCTCGTGCAGCATCGTTCCGTTACAGTCCGGCTGGCGATGTGTTGGCTCCTTTGATGAGGAAGAGCAGCATTGCATTGGAGCGATCTGCCTGGCAGCCCACGTTTGGCGTCCACGTGGCATCACGATTAGTCCGGCCGGCGGTGTGTTGGTTTCTTTGGTGAGGAGGAGCAGCACTGCACCGGAGCGATCCTGCCTGGCACCCCTACGTTTGGCGCCCACGCGGCAGTACCTTTAGGTAGCAGGGTTCAGCGTGACTCCGTCTCGTTTTCTCGCGCCTGGCAGCCCACGCGGCGGCACGTCTAGGCAGCAGGGGTCAGCGTCTCGTTTTCTCGCAGGCTTCCATGCCTTGCACTGGTCACCTTGCTTAGTCTGCCTGTGTATATCTGTATGTCTTTCTTGTCTGTTTTTCACTTCGCTGCTCGCCAGCAAATCTCTCTCGCCATCCGCTATTATTTCTGCCGACAGTCTAAAGCCTTGTTCACACTGACATCCAGCGTTATCCCCTTACCTGCATTACAGAGGGTGAGACAGCTGATTACTCCAGGTGGAGCAGAGTTGCTGTTTACAGAGTGTTATTGTTTCTTTAGTATAAATGCTATTTTACGATACGTATTTAAGTAGACGGTGAGCTCCTCTGTGCTGAGGTATATTTCATTTGTCTTGTTTCATTTGTTTTGGAAATATATAATGTGTGTGTGCCACTTTAAGATTGTGAACCTGAGTTTGTGCACCTAATAAGCCCCTGTGCAGGTGCTGGGAATCCATCTTCAGTTCAGAGTGTTAGCTGGACACTGGGGGAGCTACTGGCTACAAAGGTAATTGCAGAGACCCATGAGGACCTTTTATATTTTCGTTATTTTTGCCTCGTTTTGTTGCTTTATTTGTGCTAACAGTAGATAGAAGCGTGGCTTTCACCGAGAACTGAGTTTAGTTTGTTTTTACGGCTTATACACCCACATCTCTACTTGGCGCATGTGCTGATGGTGGCGACGTTTGCATGTACTAACCTATAGCAGCGTGGTGTGGTGCAGGTGGTTTATATTACTGCCTCGTGTTAGTGTCAGCATACTACCACAGTCAGGTTTGTCTTTACATGTCATTCGTTGCTTTTCAGGTCCCGTCACAGCGCGCCATTCTCAGTTGATGTGGTCAATCACATCTCCTGCTTAGGTAGTAGAAAGGAAAAAAAAATATTACATTACGGGGTGGGTTTCCCATTAGGTTGCGGGCTTTGCTACTTGATGTTTTATTTTTTAGGTTGTTATAGGTTCAGAATGTTGGGTAGGTCACTTCTCTTCAGTTTGCGGTGTCACAACATCAGACCTGACCCGTCACTCGGGCCTCGGCGGTGTCAACCATTTCGTTGGTTCTGAAGCCTGCAGGCCTCACGTCAGTGTCGGCACTACCACAGCCAGGAGCATCTTTGCATGTCATTTGCTTTTTCAGGTCGCGTCACAGCTCTCCATTCTTAGTTGGTGTGGTCAATTACATCTGTTGCTAAGGTAGCGAAAAAAAGGGGGCGTTTAGAAAAAAAAACTAAATAAAACAAACCTAAAATTAAATGGAAAATAAAGTATATGTGAAACTTTATCAGCTTACAAACTCGCTACTTGCTGTTTCTTCAAAGACTGCTATAGGTTCAGAGTGTTGGGTGAGTCACGTTTTCATCAGTTTGCGGTATCGCAACGTCAAACTGTACATGTCGCTCAGGTCACGGCGGTTTCAACTATTTTGTTTTTCTGATGCTTCCGCTGGCACTGGTTTTGTTGCCATTTCTTAGCCCCTGTATAATCATTCTCTTTCCGTCATTCCATTCAGGGTGCCTGGTTCGTGTCTTTCAGCAATTACTGGCAGCAGTAACAGACCAAGACCTAAGAGTTCTCTGTTGCGGTCCTCACGGCACCACTCACTACTTCTCAGTTATGCGGCATGTCCTATCCCGGTGTCCAATTTTAGGGTCCAAACCAACAGCTATCCGGCCTTTCCTTCAGGTCAGGTGCAGCATGTGCTGCCTCTGGGAACAATAGTTCTGGCTCCATGTTATCCGGAAATTAGGCGCTCTGCATGTTCAGTAGGTTCATACCTCAGCCTAGTCGAGAGATGTTCTCGCATTCCAGAGATTGGTCATGTTAGTGTTGTTGTTACGTACTATTGTGTATCATTTAGTTGTTGGCTTTTTTGGCCCCCTTCAGGCATTCCTCCTACGCAGCGGTTACGGCACAACTCAAGCCGCTTAGCCTAGTTAGGTAGGCAGGTAGACGGTCACGTGTCATGTAGCCCCGACCACAAGTGATTAATACAGCGACCGCCTGTCTCCATAGAAAATCACAGACGGCTGTTTATACGGCGTGATCTGCCGCAGCGCCACAATGAACCATCATCGATGGACAAGCGTTTCTACAAATGTTCATCCCCGATAATTGACCTGATTATCAGTCCGTGTAACAGGAATCAGAAAAGTCCACATCAAATAATCCAATAAGGTTTCGCAGCAGGGAAGTCTGCACCAAGCAGTCTAGTTACTGTATGTCTAGTGTCAGTAATCTCGTTAAATGTAGCGGGGGGGGGGGGGGGGCGACAAATAATGTGGTAGGACGTCTGCATCAAATAGGTGTCCCAGCACTCTTCACTGCGACACTGAGTGCTTAATCACTCTGCTATTCAGACCTGTGTGTGCGGGGCGCATGCTATCCTGTCCACAGTGACTCGTGTGGTCAGCCTGATTGTTCATCCATGTCTGATATGTCCTTGGTTATTTTCTGTTCTGACCGTGAACACCATGCTTCGTGTATGTAGCCTGATCTGCATGGGTTCCGGTTTATGCCTTGATCCTGATTCTGTGTCTTTGATCTGGTTTGCTTGTGACCTTGATTCATGACTGTTTTGCGAGCTTCCAGTTCAGGCTGTGTGAACAGGTCTCTGCAGTTCTAACTGCGGGTGCTTGGACTAGGTCCCTGTACATCGCCAGCATAGGGACTGTCGACTTTGGGGGCTGTTGTTAAGGACCGACAGTCCAAGCAGGGAGGGACAGTGGTCGGGTGAGACCAGGTCTGCACTGTTCCCTACCCATATCTCCTATTTGATTCTGATTATGTTTGTGTCTTGTACCCTTTGTTTAAAGAGGTTATCCAACCCCTAAAATGCCTCCCCATACGCCCGGGCCCCTCACACAGGTTGTACTCCCCGACACCCGCGTTGCTTCTGACTCCCGCACGGCCGCTGCATCTACCCATCGCGCGGATGAAAACATCTGGTGTCAGGGGAGGGGGGGCAGCCAATAGCAGGCCGCAATGGGAATGAGTCTCCGTGGCGTCACCCACGATACTAGGGAGGCTCATCCCCGTCGCGGCCTGCTATTGGCTGCCCCCACTCTCCCCGGTTGTTTTCCTCTCCACAACGGGGAGATGCAGCGGCGGCCGTGTACGAGTAAAAAGCGACGCAGGTATCGGGGAGTACAACCTGTGTGAGGGGCCCGGGCATATAGGGAGGCATTTTAGGGGTTGGATAACCCCTTTAATAAAGAATTAGTTTGCCTATTCTGTGTCCGTATGTCTTGTTTGCGAACACTTGGGATATGGACAGAAGGTCTCCTAAACCCCTGAACATGACATTAGGTTCAGCATCAGGAAACCGTCACCAAAGTTAGGTGTAGTATCTCTGACGTCCTCAACAAATAATCTGGTTAGGTCTACGGTCCAGGGAACCACCATAGGGCCGATACATAGGCGATTCTCAGCCAGATGATCAACAAGTGTTCATAGGAATTCCCGTTATCGATTATTTGGCGGTGTAAAAGTGCTATTGATGTGAACCTATTGATTAGGCAAGGGGAGAACAACGAGCCTAATATACATGAGAGCTAAGAAGCTCATTAGTCGAGCAGATGTCACAGAGCAAAATAGGGGAATTAACTCCTCCAGTGCTGCAGAAAAAAGTCTTTCCGCTGGCACAGCAGGCCCCAATGACAGAGTCAAGCTGAGGAACGCCAGAATGGGTACAACAACTCGTGCTTATACCGTGGTGGCAACTTGGTGAAGAACTGCCCTCTCAGTTCTGGAAACTCGGGCCTAAGGTTGGTAGAAGAGGTGACCTCTCTCCAAATTCTGATGCATTTGTCCTGTGGTCTTTTTGGACTCTGTTTCTTCATGCATCAGACCGTAGGGTACAGGCAGACACTGCGGATTATGAGTGGATTTCCGTGCAGTGTAATCCAATACCAAGAAAGTGAACGCCATCTGTCACATCTCATGTGCGTGGTGCCTACATCCAGGTCTCCACAAGAGGTTTTTTTGTATAATAAAGGATTACAACATAAGTCATACATCATAATACAGCAACAACATCTGGTAAAAAGGAGCAGAAACCCCCCTCCCCAATCTCTTAAACCCTATTCCGCAATTCGACCCCCTTCCCCCCAAAGATAAACCTTCAGAGTAGAGAAATCCTGTAGGTCTGCTAGCTATCTAAGCAGACCAGTAGGAACCATTCCGTCGTGCTGGAAGGTCAGACTACTGCCCGTAGCTCGTTATCATCTAGTGCCGCACAAATTAACCCCTTCCATTGCTGCATAAGTCCCTTTACCAAGGACTATTTGGGTTGCTCTGCCGCCAGGAACTCCATTCGCATCCAATGCTTAATCCGCTGCAATATCTTCAACGAAGAAGGTGTCGAGGGTTTCAAGCAGTGCTGTAAAAGACACCGTATGGCGGCTAATAGGCTGACGTCTACTATCTGAGGGATTGTCTCATCCTCTGGAGGCCAATGGAACAAAACATCCTCCGGAGACAGTTTATCCACATTCATTGGAGATTCGGCACAGGCCCTCACCCTAGTATCTAAAAGTCTGTGGGCATGTCCAAATACCATGGTATAGGCTGGTGTTTTCTGAATTACATTTCGGGCAACTAGTTTTTCTATCTGGTACCTGAGCACCATGGAAGCCAAGGCAGTGGGTCTCCCACCAAATCTCGTTTGGAGTTGTCCTTCTGTCAGCCATCCCCGGAGAATCTTGTCTTGTAAACCTGTTGTTTTTGGTTCCTTCTCCCAGGACTTGAACAGTCTGTTCGAAGAGAGCCCTGAGTAGGCTTTTCGTATTTTAGACGAGAGATCCGACCAGGAATTCCCCTGAGACGTCCCTCAGTCTCAAGACCTAGTGATAGGCCAAGAAGTGGGCAGAAGTCAATCCAAACTTCTCGATTAGAGATATCTCCCCTCTGCCGTGTGCCACAAGGCTTGCACTCTCCCAATGGCCCTATTCCGCCAAACCTTAAATGGTCCATGAGGCTTTTATTTCCCGACACTGTGAATGTGCACAGGTCTCTTGGCAGAGACATGAAGTTCTTCTTCTCCCGCTGACTGCGCCAGGTTCTCTGTGGTAACATATGACTATGGATATTATCTGCCCTCATCCTCTGGTTGTACTCAGTGGTTGTAGACCATTTCTCCAAAATGGCTGACTGGGCTTCCTACTGCTGTTCATCAAACACGTCTTCCATCTGCTTGAGTTACCCCAGCGCGCTGTCTCTGACCGAGGACCTCAGTCCTAGTTCTGAAGGTCCTGTGGCTGAAAGCCCGGTTGCATTTCTCCTCTGCATATCATCCTCAGTCCAACAGGCAGGTGGAATGTATTCATCGGGTTTGCGTCATTTTATTTTACTCGTCAAGACGATGGGTGTATTTGCTTTCTTGGGTCAAATTCTCAAACACCGATCAGTCTGGCGAGTCTACCAGCAAGCCTCCGCTTTACATCGTATATGGCCAAGGATTCCACTTCTTACTGTCACTTGCTGCTGATGCCCCCTCGGGGGGTTTCTACACATCTGGTAGGTAGAGATGAGCGAACTTTAAAAAAAAGTTCGGCGTTCAGGTTGTGGTAAGTCGCGCATCCCGTTATGGATTCCACTATAGCGGCATATGGAATCCATAAGGGGCGGCTTCCACGAACCCGAACTGTTGAACAGCCGAAGGACCTGGGGTGACGTCACCGTCATGTGATCAGTGCAGGGGGCTGGATTTGATCCCGTGCTGAGCCACGCCCCCTGCACTGATCACATGACGGTGACGTCACCCCAGGTCGTTCGGCTGTTCAACAGTTCGGGTTGGTGGAAGCCGCCCCTTATGGATTCCATATGCCGGGATAGTCCGCGGTAGTGGAATCCATAACGGGATGCGGCGATTACCATAACCCGAACACTGAACTTTTTTTTAAAGTTCGCTCATCTCTACTGGTAGGAAAACTAAATCTTCCATGGTCAAGGTGGCCGCTCGCACGAAAGAGTCTTCTGACCAGAAAATGAAGGTCACCACCTCACTTTCCTCCAGGAGATAAGATCTGGCTGTCCTGCAAAAGCATTCGTCTCAAGGTTCCCTCTTAGAAGTTTGCTCGTTGGGTCCTCATGTGGTTTCTTAAGCATATTGATCCTGTATGCTATGGGTTATGATGCCACCATACCGCCATATACCCAATTCATTCCAAGTGTCTAATCTCAACCACTATTGGAGGTCCCTGGCCGCACTCCTGTGGGCTCTGAAGAGGAGTATGAGGTGAAGAGCATCCTTGATGTTATGGTGGAACTAAAGGAATTTGGTCCTGGAGAAAGTCTGTCCGTCGGCCACTCTCCGCTCTTGACTGCCCAGACACTTCCCTCTCCTGCAGCGCGGTCAGGCCGGCAGTCAGGGTCCACTGCGATGTGTCTGTTCAGCTCCCACGCGGTCCCGTCTGCTGCTTCCTCCTTCCATAGGGCACGGCCCAACTCCGTCTAGATCTTAAGAGGCCGGCGAGCACCCCAGTCTGTTCCCAGCCATTGCTTGTAGATAGTTCCTGGGCTATTTAGGTGTCTTCTCCTCCTGGCCTGGTCCTATGAAGGTGGCTGTTATACCGCGCTCCACCTCCACCGGTTTACCGGACTGGTCCCAGTATACTCTGCCCCCTGGAGTCCTGCCCCGGTGCCCCTCCATCTGCCTGCAGAAAACCAAGGGAAGCACAGGTCACGCCCCTAGACTCTGGGGAGTCCACACCCCCGGCATAATACTTGTATGTGTACATGGACCGCAGTCCTGCTGGGCGGTAACCGGTTAGATCCCTAGTAAAACGGAGGAAAACTGGTTTGTTGAGGATTTTTTTCTATTGTAGAAGAAAAGAGATTCTCATCCAGGAAATCCACACCAATCCTTACAGGGAGAGAACTACAACTCCCAGCATGTCTACCCTGTTATTATGTGATATCAGAGGACATTACAGGGGGAGGTAGGAGAGGACTACAACTCCCAGCCTATTATTGTGATATCAGAGGACATTACAGGAGGAGGTAGGAGAGGAGTACAACTCCCAGCATGTACAGCCTGTTATTATGTGATATTACAGGACATAACAAGAGGAGGTAGAAAAGGAGAGGACTACAACTCCCAGCATGTCTACCCTGTTATGTGATATCCGAGGACATTACAGGGGGAGGTAGGAGAGGAGTACAACTCCCAGCATGTCCAGCCTGTTATTATATGATATTACAGGACGAGATAGGAAAGGACTACAACTCTCAGCATGTCCAGCCTGCCATGTGATATCAGAGGCCATTACAGAAGGAGGTAGAAGAAGAGAGGACTACAACTCCCAGTATTTCTCTCACTGAATCCATCCCCTCCACTTCCTTCTGATCTTACAAAGCCCCGCCCCATCACGTGACTTGATGGTATCACAGGTTATTGACTACCTCTTCCCCTTTCCAAAGCTGAGCTCCGCCCTTTCCTGCTCTGGTCACATGACGATGACGTCACCTCACGTCCTTCCGCTCTGTGTCTCCATGGAGAAGCTGCCCCCGGCCGCCATGATGGAGGCTCCCCTCCCAGGTAACAGGAGCTGTGGATGGGTCTGGTCAGGGCTGACACTGCTGGATGTGCGGGGAGATTCCTGGCGGCTCCGGCCCCTCCCCCCGGGGAGAGGTGACATATGGGGGAGATTTATCCGGAAACCACTGTGGACACCGGGAGGAAGGCCCCTCCATGGGAGTGCTGCTGAAAGGGCGTGTCCTCCGTGCGAGCGCCTCGTGGGGGCGTGTCCCCCGTGCGAGCGCCTCGGAGGGGGCGTGTCCCCCGTGCGAGCGCCGCGGAGGGGGCGTGTCCCCCGTGCGAGCGCCGCGGAGGGGACGTGTCCCCCGTGCGGGCGCCGCGGAGGGGGCGTGTCCCCCGTGCGAGCGCCGCGGAGGGGACGTGTCCCCCGTGCGAGCGCCGCGGAGGGGACGTGTCCCCCGTGCGAGCGCCGCGGAGGGACGTGTCCCCGTGCGAGCGCCGCGGAGGGACGTGTCCCCGTGCGAGCGCCGCGGAGGACGTGTCCCCGTGCGAGCGCCGCGGAGGGACGTGTCCCCGTGCAGCGCCGCGGAGGACGTGTCCCCGTGCGAGCGCCGCGGAGGGACGTGTCCCCCGTGCGAGCGCCGCGGAGGGCGTGTCCCCCGTGCGGCGCCGCGGAGGAGCGTGTCCCCGTGCGGCGCCGCGGAGGGACGTGTCCCCGTGCGGCGCCGCGGAGGGCGTGTCCCCGTGCGCGGCGCCGCGGAGGGGACGTGTCCCCCGTGCGGCGCCGCGGAGGGCGTGTCCCCCGTGCGGCGCCGCGGAGGGCGTGTCCCCCGTGCGGCGCCGCGGAGGGACGTGTCCCCGTGCGGCGCCGCGGAGGGACGTGTCCCCGTCGCGGCGCCGCGGAGGGACGTGTCCCCGTGCAGCGCCGCGGAGGGGACGCCCCCCGTATGAGCGCAGCGGAAGAGACGTCCCCGCCCCGCTGCCCTCGTGTGTGTGCCGCGGAGGGCGTCCCCCCCGTGTAGGCACCGTGGAGGGAGCGCCCCCCATGAGGGAATTACTATTACTGGGGGCTCTAATGGGGGCATTACTATTACTGGGGGCATTACTATTACTAGGGGGCACTAATGGAGGCATTACTATTACTGGGGGCACTAATGGGGGCATTACTATTACTGGGGGCACTAATGGGGCATTACTATTACTGGGGACTCTTATGGGGCATTGCTATTACTGGGGCTCTAATGGGGGCATTACTATTACTGGGGGCTCTAATGGGGGAATTACTATTACTGGGGGCTCTAATGGAGGCATTACTATTACTGGGGGCTCTAATGGAGGCATTACTATTACTGGGGGCACTAATGGGGGCATTACTATTACTGGGGGCTCTAATGGGGGCATTACTATTACTGGGGGCTCTAATGGGAGCATTACTATTACTGGGGGCTCTAATGGGGCATTACTATTACTGGGGGCACTAATGGGGGCATTACTATTACTGGGGGCACTAATGGGGGCATTACTATTACTGGGGGCTCTAATGGAGGCATTACTATTACTGGGGACTCTAATGGGGGCATTACTATTACTGGGGGCACTAATGGGGGCATTACTATTACTGGGGGCTCTAATGGGAGCATTACTATTACTGGGGGACAATAATGGAGGCATTACTATTACTGGGGGCTCTAATGGGGGCATTACTATTACTGGGGGCTCTAATGGGGGCATTACTATTACTGGGGGCTCTAATGGGAGCATTACTATTACTGGGGGCTCTAATGGGGGCATTACTATTACTGAGGGCACTAATGGGGGCATTACTATTACTGGGGGCACTAATGGGGGCATTACTATTACTGGGGGCTCTAATGGAGGCATTACTATTACTGGGGGCTCTAATGGGGCATTACTATTACTGGGGGCACTAATGGGGGCATTACTATTACTGGGGGCACTAATGGGGGCATTACTATTACTGGGGGCTCCAATGGGGGCATTACTATTACTGGGGGCACTAATGGAGGCATTACTATTACTGGGGGCTCCAATGGGGGCATTACTATTACTGGGGGCTCTAATGGGGCATTACTATTACTGGGGGCTCCAATGGGGGCATTACTATTACTGGGGGCTCTAATGGGGGCATTGCTATTACTGGGGGCTCTAATGGGGGCATTGCTATTACTGGGGGCTCTAATGGGGGCATTACTATTACTGGGGGCTCTAATGGGGGCATTACTATTACTGGGGGCTCTAATGGGGGCATTACTATTACTGGGGGCTCTAATGGGAGCATTACTATTACTGGGGGCTCTAATGGGGCATTACTATTACTGGGGGCACTAATGGGGGCATTACTATTACTGGGGGCTCTAATGGGGGCATTGCTATTACTGGGGGCTCCAATGGGGGCATTACTATTACTGGGGGCACTAATGGGGGCATTACTATTACTGGGGGCTCTAATGGGCGCATTACTATTACTGGGGGCTCCAATGGGGGCATTACTATTACTGGGGGCACTAATGGGGGCATTACTATTACTGGGGGCTCTAATGGGCGCATTACTATTACTGGGGGCTCTAATGGGGGCATTACTATTACTGGGGGCACTAATGGGGGCATTACTATTACTGGGGGCACTAATGGGGGCATTACTATTACTGGGGGCACTAATGGGGGCATTACTATTACTGGGGGCACTAATGGGGCATTACTATTACTGGGGGCACTAATGAGGTCATTACTGTTACTGGGGGCTCTAATGGGGCATTACTGTTACTGGGGGCTCTAATGGGGCATTACTGTTACTGGGGGCTCTAATGGGGGCATTACTGTTACTGGGGGCTCTAATGGAGACATTACTATTACTGGGGGCTCTAATGGGGGCAGTACTATTGCTGGGGGCTATAATGGGGGCATTACTATTTCTGGGGGCACTAATGGGGGCATTACTATTACTGGAGGCATTAGGCCTCTTGCACACGGGCGTCATGTTTGACGCCCGGATAAGATGCGGGTGCGTTGCGGGAATCGCCGCGATTTTCCGCGCGTGTGCTAACGTTTGTAGTGCGTTGAGCACGCGCGTGAAAAAATCCGCATGCTTGGTACCCAGACCCGAAGTCAGACTTCATCACTGAAGTCTGGTTTCGGGATGAGTATTCTGTGTGTGTAATTATTTTCCTTTATAACATAGTTATAAGGGAAAATAATCGCATTCTAATTACAGAATGCAATGTTCCCGGGCTTGAAAGGGTTAAAAATAATAAAGAGTTAACACCTTCTCCCATTGTACGCGCAGAGCCCCAGAACGTCGTCTCTCTTGATAGTTTGGCTGCTTGAGGACCTGTGGTGACGTCACAGGGTCACATGGTCCAATCATAGAAGCATTTGAGTGGACCATGTGACCCATGTGATCCTGTGACATCACGGCAGGTCCTTCATCGAACATCTGTTGTTCGATGAAGGACCTGCCGTGATGTCACAGGATCACATGGGTCACATGGTCCACTCAAATGCTTCTATGATTGGACCATGTGACCCTGTGACGTCACCACAGGTCCTCAAGCAGCAAACTATCAAGAGAGACGACGTTCTGAGGCTCTGCGCGCAATGGGAGAAGGTGAGTTAACTCTTTATTATTTTCAACCCTTTCAGCCGGGAGCATTGCATTCTGTAATTAGAATGCGTTATTTTCCCTTATAACTATGTTATAAGGAAAATAATAACGATCGGGTCCCCATCCCGATCGTATCCCTAGCAACCATGCGGGAAAATCGCAACGCATCCGCACATGATTGCGGATGCTTGCGATTTTCCCGCATCCCCATTCACTTCTATGGGGCCTGCGTTGCGTGAAAATCGCAGAATATAGAACATGCTGCGATTTTCACGCAACGCAAAAGTGATGCGTGAAAATCACCGCTCATGTGCACAGCCCCATAGAACTGAATGGGTCAGGATTCAGTGCGGGTGCAATGCGTCCTCCTCACGCATTGCACCCGCGCGGAAAACTCGCCCGTGTGAAAGGGGCCTTACTATTACTGGGGGACACTAATGGGGGCATTACTATTACTGGAGGCCTTACTATTACTGGGGGACACTAATGGGGGCATTACTATTACTGGAGGCATTACTATTACTGGGGGACACTAATGGGGGCATTACTATTTCTGAGGGCACTAATGGGGGCATTACTATTACTGGGGGCACTAATGGGGGCATTACTATTACTGGGGGCACTAATGGGGGTATTACTATTACTGGGGGCACTAATGGGGCATTACTATTACTGGGCGCACTAATGGGGGCATTATTATTACTGGGGGCACTAATGGGGGCATTACTATTACTGGGGGCTCTAATGGGGGCATTACTATTACTGGGGGCTCTAATGGGGCATTACTATTACTGGGGGCACTAATGGGGGCATTACTATTACTGAGGGGACTAATGGGGGTATTACTATTACTGGTGGGACTAATGGGGGTATTAGTATTACTGGGGGCACTAATGGGGGTATTACTATTACTGGGGGCTCTAATAGAGGCATTACTATTACTGTGGGGTCTAATGGGGGTATTACTATTACTGGGGGGACTAATCGGTGCATTACTATTACTGGGGGCACTAATGGGGGCATTACTATTACTGGGGGCTCTAATGGAGGCATTACTATTACTGGGGGCACTAATGGGGCATTACTATTACTGGGGGCACTAATGGGGGCATTACTATTACTGGGGGCACTAATGGGGCATTACTATTACTGGGGGCACTAATGGGGGCATTACTATTACTGGGGGCTCTAATGGGGGCATTACTATTACTGGAGGCTCTAATGGGGGCAATACTATTACTGTGGGCACTAATGGGGGCATTACTATTACTGGGGGCACTAATGGGGGAATTACTATTACTGGGGGCACTAATGGGGGAATTACTATTACTGGGGAGGACTAATGGGGGAATTACTGTTACTGGGGGCACTAATGGGGGAATTACTATTACTGGGGGCTCTAATGGGGGAATTACTATTACTGGGGGCTCTAATGGGGGAATTACTATTACTGGGGGCTCTAATGGGGGAATTACTATTACTGGGGGCTCTAATGGAGGCATTACTATTACTGGGGGCTCTAATGGAGGCATTACTATTACTGGGGGCTCTAATGGGGGCATTACTATTACTGGGGGCTCTAATGGAGGCATTACTATTACTGGGGGGACTAATGGGAGCATTACTATTACCGGGGGCTCTAATGGGGGCATTACTATTACCGGGGGCACTAATGGAGGCATTACTATTACTGGGGGCTCTAATGGGGGCATTTCTATTACTGGGGGCTCTAATGGGGCATTTCTATTACTGGGGGCTCTAATGGGGGCATTGCTATTACTAGGGGCACTAATGGGGGCATTACTATTACTGGGGGCTCTAATGGGGGCATTACTATTACTGGGGGCTCTAATGGGGGCATTACTATTACTGGGGGCTCTAATGGGGGCATTACTATTACTGGGGGCTCTAATGGGGGCATTACTATTACTGTGAGGACTAATGGGGGCATTACTATTACTGGAGGCACTAATGGGGGCATTACTATTACTGAGGAGACTAATGGGGGTATTACTATTACTGGGGGGGACTAATGGGGGTATTACTATTACTGGGGGCACTAATGGGGGTATTACAATTACTGGGGGCTCTAATAGAGGCATTACTATTACTGGGGGGTCTAATGGGGGTATTACTATTACTGGGTGGACTAATCGGTGCATTACTATTACTGGGGTCACTAATGGGGGCATTACTATTACTGGGGGCTCTAATGGAGGCATTACTATTACTGGGGGCACTAATGGGGCATTACTATTACTGGGGGCTCTAATGGGGGCATTACTATTACTGGGGGCTCTAATGGGGGCAATACTATTACTGGGGCACTAATGGAGGCATTACTATTACTGGAGGCACTAATGGGGGCATTACTATTACTGGAGGCATTACTATTACTGGGGGACACTAATGGGGGCATTACTATTACTGAGGGCACTAATGGGGGCATTACTATTACTGGGGGCACTAATGGGGGCATTACTATTACTGGGGGCACTAATGGGGGTATTACTATTACTGGGGGCACTAATGGGGGTATTACTATTACTGGGGGCACTAATGGGGGCATTATTATTACTGGGGGCATTACTATTACTGGAGGCACTAATGGGGGCATTACTATTACTGGGGGGACTAATGGGGGTATTACTATTACTGGGGGGGACTAATGGGGGTATTACTATTACTGGGGGCACTAATGGGGGCAGTACTATTACTGGGGGGCACTGATGGGGGCAGTACTATTACTGGGGGCAATAATGGAGGCATTACTATTACTGGGGGCTCTAATGGAGGCATTACTATTACTAGGGGCTCTAATGGAGGCATTACTATTACTGGGGGCACTAATGGAGGCATTACTATTACTGGGGGCACTAATGGGGGCATTACTATTACTGGGGGCACTAATGGGAGCATTGCTATTACTGGGGGCTCTAATGGGGGCATTACTATTAATGGGGGCACTAATGGGAGCATTGCTGTTACTGATGGCTCTAATGGGGGCATTACTATTACTGGGGGGACCGATGGGGGAATTGCTATTACTGGGCTCTCTAATGGGGGCATTACTATTACTTGGGGCACTAATGGGGGCATTACTATTACTGGGGGCACTAATGGGGGCATTACCATTACTGGGGGCACTAATGGGGGCATTATTATTACTGGGGGGCACTAATGGGGGCATTATTATTACTGGGGGGCACTAATGGGGGCATTACTATTACTGGGGGGCACTAATGGGGGCATTACTATTACTGGGGGGCACTAATGGGGGCATTACTATTACTGGGGGCTCTAATGGAGGCATTACTATTTCTGGGGGCACTAATAGGACATTACTATTACTGGAGTCACTAATGGGGGCTTTACTATTACTGGAGGCATTACTATTACTGGGGGACACTAATGGGGGCATTACTATTACTGAGGGCACTAATGGGGGCATTACTATTACTGGGGGCACTAATGTGGGTATTACTATTACTGGGGGCACTAATGGGGGTATTACTATTACTGGGGGCACTAATGGTGGCATTACTATTACTGGAGGCACTAATGGGGGCATTACTATTACTGAGGGGACTAATGGGGATATTACTATTACTGGGGGCACTAATGGGGGTATTACTATTACTGGGGGCTCTAATAGAGGCATTACTATTACTGTGGGGTCTAATGGGGGTATTACTATTACTGGGGGGACTAATCGGTGCATTACTATTACTGGGGGCACTAATGGGGGCATTACTATTACTGGGGGCACTAATGGGGCATTACTATTACTGGGGGCACTAATGGGGCATTACTATAACTGGGGGCTCTAATGGGGGCATTACTATTACCGGTGGCTCTAATGGGGGCATTACTATTACTGGGGGGCACTAATGGGGGCATTACTATTACTGGGGTGCACTAATGGGAGCATTACTATTACTGGGGGCTCTAATGGGGGCATTACTATTACTGGGGGCTCTAATGGAGGCATTACTATTACTGGGGGCTCTAATGGGGGCATTGCTATTACTGGGGGCACTAATGGGGGCATTGCTATTTCTGAGGGCACTAATGGTGGCATTACTATTACTGAGGGCACTAATGGGGGTATTACTATTACTGGGGGCACTAATGGGGGTATTGCTATTACTGGGGGCACTAATGGGGCATTACTTTTACTGGGCGCACTAATGGGGGCATTATTATTACTGGGGGAATTACTATTACTGTGAGGACTAATGGTGGCATTACTATTACTGGAGGCACTAATGAGGGCATTACTATTACTGGGGGCACTAATGGGGCATTACTATTACTGGGGGCACTAATGGGGCATTACTATTACTGGGGGCACTAATGGGCGTATTACTATTACTGGGGGCACTAATGGGTGCATTACTATTACTGGGGGCACTAATGGGGGCATTACTTACTGGGGACTAGGGGGCATTACTATTACTGGGGGACTAATGGGGCATTACTATTACTGGGGGCACTAATGGGGCATTACTATTACTGGGGGCACTAATGGGGCATTACTATTACTGGGGGCACTAATGGGGGCATTACTATTACTGGGGGCACTAATGGAGGCATTACTATTACTGGGGGCTCTAATGGAGGCATTACTATTACTGGGGACACTAATGGAGGCATTACTATTACTGGGGGCTCTAATGGGGCATTACTATTACTGGGGGCACTAATGGGGGCATTACTATTACTGGGGGCACTAATGGGGCATTACTATTACTGGGGGCACTAATCGGGGCATTACTATTGCTGGGGGCTCTAATGGGGGCATTACTATTACTGGGGGCACTAATGGGGGCATTACTATTACTGGGGGCACTAATGGGGGCATTACTATTACTGAGGGCTCTAATGGGGGCATTACTATTACTGGGGGCACTAATGGGGGCATTACTATTACTGGGGGCTCTAATGGGGCATTACTATTACTGGGGGCACTAATGGGGGCATTACTATTACTGGGGGCACTAATGGGGGCATTACTATTACTGGGGGCACTAATGGGGCATTACTATTACTGGGGGCACTAATGGGGCATTACTATTACTGGGGGGCACTAATGGGGCATTACTATTACTGGGGGGCACTAATGGGGGCATTACTATTACTGGGGGCTCTAATGGAGGCATTACTATTACTGGGGGCACTAATGGGACATTACTATTACTGGGGGCACTAATGGGGGCATTACTATTGCTGGGGCACTAATGGGGCATTACTATTACTGGGGGCACTAATGGGGCATTACTATTACTGAGGGCACTAATGGGGGCATTACTATTACTGGGGGCACTAATGTGGGCATTACTATTACTGGGGGCACTAATGGGGCATTACTATTACTGGGGGCACTAATGGGGGCATTACTATTACTGGGGGCACTAATGGGGGCATTACTATTACTGGGGGCACTAATGGGGGCATTACTATTACTGGGAGGCACTAATGGGGCATTACTATTACTGGAGGCACTAATGGGGGCATTACTATTACTGGGGGCACTAATGGGGGCATTACTATTACTGGGGGCACTAATGGGGCATTACTATTACTGGGAGGCACTAATGGGGGCATTACTATTACTGGGGGCACTAATGGGGCATTACTATTACTGGGGGCACTAATGGGGGCATTACTATTACTGGGGGCACTAATGGGGGCATTACTATTACTGGGGGCACTAATGAGGGCAGTACTATTACTGGGGGCACTAATGGAGGCATTACTATTACTGGGGGCACTAATGGAGGCATTACTATTACTGGGGGCACTAATGGGGCATTACTATTACTGGGGGCACTAATGGGGCATTACTATTACTGGGGGCACTAATGGGGGCATTACTATTACTGGGGGGACTAATGGGGGAATTACTATTACTGGGGGCTCTAATGGAGGAATTACTATTACTGGGGGCACTAATGGGGGCATTACTATTACTGGGGGCACTAATGGGAGCATTACTATTACTGGGGGCTCTAATGGGGGCATTACTATTACTGGGGGCACTAATGGGGGCATTACTATTACTGGGGGCACTAATGGGGGCATTACTATTACTGGGGGCACTAATGGGGGCATTACTATTACTGGGGGCACTAATGGGGGCATTACTATTACTGGGGGCACTAATGGGGGCATTACTATTACTGGGGGCACTAATGGGGCATTACTATTACTGAGGGCACTAATGGGGGCATTACTATTACTGGGGGCACTAATGGGGGCATTACTATTACTGGGGGCACTAATGGGGCATTACTATTACTGGGGGCACTAATGGGGGCATTACTATTACTGGGGGCACTAATGGGGCATTACTATTACTGGGGACACTAATGGGGGCATTACTATTACTGGGGGCACTAATGGGGGCATTACTATTACTGGGGGCACTAATGGGGCATTACTATTACTGGGGGCACTAATGGGGGCATTACTATTACTGGGGGCACTAATGGGGGCATTACTATTACTGGGGGCACTAATGGGGGCATTACTATTACTGGGGGCACTAATGGGGGCATTACTATTACTGGGGGCACTAATGGGGCATTACTATTACTGGGGGCACTAATGAGGGCATTACTATTACTGGGGGCACTAATGGGGGCATTACTATTACTGGGGGCACTAATGGGGCATTACTATTACTGGGGGCACTAATGGGGGCATTACTATTACTGGGGGCACTAATGGGGGCATTACTATTACTGGGGGCACTAATGGGGGCATTACTATTACTGGGGGCACTAATGGGGGCATTACTATTACTGGGGGCACTAATGGGGCATTACTATTACTGGGGGCACTAATGGGGCATTACTATTACTGGGGGCACTAATGGGGCATTACTATTACTGGGGGCACTAATGGGGCATTACTATTACTGGGGGCACTAATGGGGCATTACTATTACTGGGGGCACTAATGGGGCATTACTATTACTGGGGGCACTAATGGGGCATTACTATTACTGGGGGCACTAATGGGGGCATTACTATTACTGGGGGCACTAATGGGGCATTACTATTACTGGGGGCACTAATGGGGGCATTACTATTACTGGGGGCACTAATGGGGCATTACTATTACTGGGGGCACTAATGGGGGCATTACTATTACTGGGGGCACTAATGGGGGCATTACTATTACTGGGGGCACTAATGGGGGCATTACTATTACTGGGGGCACTAATGGGGGCATTACTATTACTGGGGGCACTAATGGGGGCATTACTATTACTGGGGGCACTAATGGGGCATTACTATTACTGGGGGCACTAATGGGGGCATTACTATTACTGGGGGCACTAATGGGGGCATTACTATTACTGGGGGCACTAATGGGGGCATTACTATTACTGGGGGCACTAATGGGGGCATTACTATTACTGGGGGCACTAATGGGGGCATTACTATTACTGGGGGCACTAATGGGGCATTACTATTACTGGGGGCACTAATGGGGGCATTACTATTACTGGGGGCACTAATGGGGGCATTACTATTACTGGGGGCACTAATGGGGGCATTACTATTACTGGGGGCACTAATGGGGGCATTACTATTACTGGGGGCACTAATGGGGCATTACTATTACTGGGGGCACTAATGGGGGCATTACTATTACTGGGGGCACTAATGGGGGCATTACTATTACTGGGGGGCACTAATGGGGCATTACTATTACTGGGGGCATTACTATTACTGGGGGCACTAATGGGGGCATTACTATTACTGGGGACACTAATGGGGCATTACTATTACTGGGGGCACTAATGGGGGCATTACTATTACTGGGGGCACTAATGGGGGCATTACTATTACTGGGGGCACTAATGGGGCATTACTATTACTGGGGGCACTAATGGGGCATTACTATTACTGGGGGCACTAATGGGGGCATTACTATTACTGGGGGCACTAATGGGGGCATTACTATTACTGGGGGCACTAATGGGGCATTACTATTACTGGGGGCACTAATGGGGGCATTACTATTACTGGGGGCACTAATGGGGGCATTACTATTACTGGGGGCACTAATGGGGCATTACTATTACTGGGGGCACTAATGGGGCATTACTATTACTGGGGGCACTAATGGGGGCATTACTATTACTGGGGGCACTAATGGGGGCATTACTATTACTGGGGGCACTAATGGGGGCATTACTATTACTGGGGGCACTAATGGGGGCATTACTATTACTGGGGGCACTAATGGGGCATTACTATTACTGGGGGCACTAATGGGGGCATTACTATTACTGGGGGCACTAATGGGGGCATTACTATTACTGGGGGCACTAATGGAGGCATTACTATTACTGGGGGCACTAATGGGGCATTACTATTACTGGGGGCACTAATGGGGGCATTACTATTACTGGGGGCACTAATGGGGGCATTACTATTACTGGGGGCACTAATGGGGCATTACTATTACTGGGGGCACTAATGGGGGCATTACTATTACTGGGGGCACTAATGGGGGCATTACTATTACTGGGGGCACTAATGGGGCATTACTATTACTGGGGGCACTAATGGGGGCATTACTATTACTGGGGGCACTAATGGGGCATTACTATTACTGGGGGCACTAATGGGGGCATTACTATTACTGGGGGCACTAATGGGGGCATTACTATTACTGGGGGCACTAATGGGGGCATTACTATTACTGGGGGCACTAATGGGGGCATTACTATTACTGGGGGCACTAATGGGGGCATTACTATTACTGGGGGCACTAATGGGGCATTACTATTACTGGGGGCACTAATGGGGGCATTACTATTACTGGGGGCACTAATGGGGGCATTACTATTACTGGGGGCACTAATGGGGGCATTACTATTACTGGGGGCACTAATGGGGGCATTACTATTACTGGGGGCACTAATGGGGGCATTACTATTACTGGGGGCACTAATGGGGGCATTACTATTACTGGGGGCACTAATGGGAGCATTACTATTACTGGGGGCACTAATGGGGCATTACTATTACTGGGGGCACTAATGGGGGCATTACTATTACTGGGGGCACTAATGGGGCATTACTATTACTGGGGGCACTAATGGGGGCATTACTATTACTGGGGGCACTAATGGGGGCATTACTATTACTGGGGGCACTAATGGGGCATTACTATTACTGGGGGCACTAATGGGGCATTACTATTACTGGGGGCACTAATGGGGGCATTACTATTACTGGAGGCACTAATGGGGGCATTACTATTACTGGGGGCACTAATGGGGGCATTACTATTACTGGGGGCACTAATGGGGGCATTACTATTACTGGGGGCACTAATGGGGGCATTACTATTACTGGGGGCACTAATGGAGGCATTACTATTACTGGGGGCACTAATGGGGGCATTACTATTACTGGGGGCACTAATGGGGGCATTACTATTACTGGGGGCACTAATGGGGGCATTACTATTACTGGGGGCACTAATGGAGGCATTACTATTACTGGGGGCACTAATGGGGGCATTACTATTACTGGGGGCACTAATGGGGGCATTACTATTACTGGGGGCACTAATGGGGGCATTACTATTACTGGGGGCACTAATGGGGGCATTACTATTACTGGGGGCACTAATGGGGGCATTACTATTACTGGGGCACTATGGGCATTACTGGGGGACACTAATGGGGGCATTACTATTACTGGGGGCACTAATGGGGCATTACTATTACTGGGGGCACTAATGGGGGCATTACTATTACTGGGGGCACTAATGGGGGCATTACTATTACTGGGGGCACTAATGGGGCATTACTATTACTGGGGGCACTAATGGGGGCATTACTATTACTGGGGCACTAATGGGCATTACTATTACTGGAGGCACTAATGGGGGCATTACTATTACTGGGGGCACTAATGGGGCATTACTATTACTGGGGGCACTAATGGGGGCATTACTATTACTGGGGGCACTAATGGGGGCATTACTATTACTGGGGGCACTAATGGGGCATTACTATTACTGGGGGCACTAATGGGGGCATTACTATTACTGGGGGCACTAATGGAGGCATTACTATTACTGGGGGCACTAATGGGGGCATTACTATTACTGGGGGCACTAATGGGGCATTACTATTACTGGGGGCACTAATGGGGGCATTACTATTACTGGGGGCACTAATGGGAGCATTACTATTACTGGGGGCACTAATGGGGGCATTACTATTACTGGGGCCTAATGGGGCATTACTATTACTGGGGGCACTAATGGGGGCATTACTATTACTGGGGGCACTAATGGGGGCATTACTATTACTGGGGGGCACTAATGGGGGCATTACTATTACTGGGGGCACTAATGGGGGCATTACTATTACTGGGGGCACTAATGGGGGCATTACTATTACTGGGGGCACTAATGGGGGCATTACTATTACTGGGGGGCACTAATGGGGGCATTACTATTACTGGGGGGCACTAATGGGGGCATTACTGTTACTGGGGGCACTAATGGGGGCATTACTATTACTGGGGGGCACTAATGGGGGCATTACTATTACTGGGGGCACTAATGGGGGCATTACTATTACTGGGGGCACTAATGGAGGCATTACTATTACTGGGGGCACTAATGGGGCATTACTATTACTGGGGGCACTAATGGGGGCATTACTATTACTGGGGACATGGGCATTACTATTACTGGGGGCACTAATGGGGGCATTACTATTACTGGGGGCACTAATGGGGGCATTACTATTACTGGGGGCACTAATGGGGGCATTACTATTACTGGGGGCACTAATGGGGCATTACTATTACTGGGGGCACTAATGGGGCATTACTATTACTGGGGGCACTAATGGGGCATTACTATTACTGGGGGCACTAATGGGGCATTACTATTACTGGGGGCACTAATGGGGGCATTACTATTACTGGGGGCACTAATGGGGGCATTACTATTACTGGGGGCTCTAATGGAGGCATTACTATTACTGGGGGCACTAATGGGGGCATTACTATTACTGGGGGCACTAATGGGGCATTACTATTACTGGGGGCACTAATGGGGGCATTACTATTACTGGGGGCACTAATGGGGGCATTACTATTACTGGGGGCACTAATGGGGCATTACTATTACTGGGGGCACTAATGGGGGCATTACTATTACTGGGGGCACTAATGGGGGCATTACTATTACTGGGGGCACTAATGGGGGCATTACTATTACTGGGGGCACTAATGGGGGCATTACTATTACTGGGGGCACTAATGGGGGCATTACTATTACTGGGGGCACTAATGGGGCATTACTATTACTGGGGGCACTAATGGGGGCATTACTATTACTGGGGGGCACTAATGGGGGCATTACTATTACTGGGGGGCACTAATGGGGGCATTACTATTACTGGGGGCACTAATGGGGCATTACTATTACTGGGGGCACTAATGGGGGCATTACTATTACTGGGGGCACTAATGGGGCATTACTATTACTGGGGGCACTAATGGGGGCATTACTATTACTGGGGATTACTATTACTGTGGGGACTAATGGGGCATTACTATTACTGGGGGCACTAATGGGGGCATTACTATTACTGGGGGCACTAATGGGGCATTACTATTACTGGGGGCACTAATGGGGGCATTACTATTACTGGGGGCACTAATGGGGGCATTACTATTACTGGGGGCACTAATGGGGGCATTACTATTACTGGGGGCACTAATGGGGGCATTACTATTACTGGGGGCATTACTATTACTGGGGGGCACTAATGGGGGCATTACTATTACTGGGGGCACTAATGGGGCATTACTATTACTGGGGGCACTAATGGGGGCATTACTATTACTGGGGGCACTAATGGGGGCATTACTATTACTGGGGGCACTAATGGGGCATTACTATTACTGGGGGCACTAATGGAGGCATTACTATTACTGGGGGCACTAATGGAGGCATTACTATTACTGGGGGCACTAATGGGGCATTACTATTACTGGGGGCACTAATGGGGGCATTACTATTACTGGGGGCACTAATGGGGCATTACTATTACTGGGGGCACTAATGGGGGCATTACTATTACTGGGGGCACTAATGGGGGCATTACTATTACTGGGGGCACTAATGGGGGCATTACTATTACTGGGGGCACTAATGGGGGCATTACTATTACTGGAGGGCACTAATGGGGGCATTACTATTACTGAGGGGCACTAATGGGGCATTACTATTACTGGGGGCACTAATGGGGGCATTACTATTACTGGGGGCACTAATGGGGCATTACTATTACTGGGGGCACTAATGGGGCATTACTATTACTGGGGGCACTAATGGGGGCATTACTATTACTGGGGGCACTAATGGGGGCATTACTATTACTGGGGGCACTAATGGGGCATTACTATTACTGGGGGCACTAATGGGGCATTACTATTACTGGGGGCACTAATGGAGGCATTACTATTACTGGGGGCACTAATGGGGCATTACTATTACTGGGGGCACTAATGGGGCATTACTATTACTGGGGGCACTAATGGGGGCATTACTATTACTGGGGGCACTAATGGGGCATTACTATTACTGGGGGCACTAATGGAGGCATTACTATTACTGGGGGCACTAATGGGGGCATTACTATTACTGGGGGGCACTAATGGGAGCATTACTATTACTGGGGGCACTAATGGGGGCATTACTATTACTGGGGGCACTAATGGGGCATTACTATTACTGGGGGCACTAATGGGGGCATTACTATTACTGGGGGCACTAATGGGGGCATTACTATTACTGGGGGCACTAATGGGGGCATTACTATTACTGGGGGCACTAATGGGGGCATTACTATTACTGGGGGCACTAATGGGGGCATTACTATTACTGGGGGCACTAATGGGGGCATTACTATTACTGGGGGCACTAATGGGGGCATTACTATTACTGGGGGCACTAATGGGGCATTACTATTACTGGGGGCACTAATGGGGCATTACTATTACTGGGGGCACTAATGGGGGCATTACTATTACTGGGGGCACTAATGGGGGCATTACTATTACTGGGGGCACTAATGGGGCATTACTATTACTGGGGGCACTAATGGGGGCATTACTATTACTGGGGGCACTAATGGGGGCATTACTATTACTGGGGGCACTAATGGGGGCATTACTATTACTGGGGGCACTAATGGGGGCATTACTATTACTGGGGGGCACTAATGGGGCATTACTATTACTGGGGGCACTAATGGAGGCATTACTATTACTGGGGGCACTAATGGGGCATTACTATTACTGGAGGCACTAATGGGGGCATTACTATTACTGGGGGCACTAATGGGGGCATTACTATTACTGGGGGCACTAATGGGGGCATTACTATTACTGGGGGCACTAATGGGGGCATTACTATTACTGGGGGCACTAATGGGGGCATTACTATTACTGGGGGCACTAATGGGGGCATTACTATTACTGGGGGCACTAATGGGGCATTACTATTACTGGGGGCACTAATGGAGGCATTACTATTACTGGGGGCACTAATGGGGGCATTACTATTACTGGGGGCACTAATGGAGGCATTACTATTACTGGGGGCACTAATGGGGGCATTACTATTACTGGGGGCACTAATGGGGCATTACTATTACTGGGGGCACTAATGGGGCATTACTATTACTGGGGGCACTAATGGGGGCATTACTATTACTGGGGGCACTAATGGGGGCATTACTATTACTGGGGGCACTAATGGGGGCATTACTATTACTGGGGGCACTAATGGGGCATTACTATTACTGGGGGCTCTAATGGAGGCATTACTATTACTGGGGGCACTAATGGGGGCATTACTATTACTGGGGGCTCTAATGGGGGCATTACTATTACTGGGGGCACTAATGGGGGCATTACTATTACTGGGGGCACTAATGGGGGCATTACTATTACTGGGGGCACTAATGGGGGCATTACTATTACTGGGGGCACTAATGGGGGCATTACTATTACTGGGGGCACTAATGGGGCATTACTATTACTGGGGGCACTAATGGGGGCATTACTATTACTGGGGGCACTAATGGGGCATTACTATTACTGGGGGCACTAATGGGGCATTACTATTACTGGGGGCACTAATGGGGCATTACTATTACTGGGGGCTCTAATGGGGGCATTACTATTACTGGGGGCTCTAATGGGGGCATTACTATTACTGGGGGCACTAATGGGGCATTACTATTACTAGGGGCACTAATGGGGGCATTACTATTACTGGGGGCTCTAATGGGGGAATTACTATTACTGGGGGCACTAATGGGGGCATTACTATTACTGGGGGGCACTAATGGGGGCATTACTATTACTGGGGGCTCTAATGGGGGCATTACTATTACTGGGGGCTCTAATGGGGGAATTACTATTACTGGGGGCATTAATGGGGCATTACAATTACTGGGAGCCATATTATGATAGCAACTTAAGGGGGTTCTTCACTTTGTTACAACTGATGATCTTTCCTCTGAATAGATCATCAGCATCTGATCGGCCGGGGTCCGACACACGGGAGCCCCGCCGATCAGCTGTTTGAGAAGGCCGCAGCGCTCCTGCCTTCTCAAACAGCTGATCGGCGGGCTCCCTGGTGTCGGACCCCGGCCGATCAGATGCTGATGATCTATCCAGAGGAAAGATCATCAGTTGTAACAAAGTGAAGAACCCCTTTAACACCCTGTCTTAAGTCACGCCCCCTTTGTGGTGGGGCTTTACTTGGCTGGTATTTTTTGTTGTTGGAAGAGTTGGCAACCCTATTGATGGTGATTAGTCTGGGGGTTCAGTCCTGATATTGGGGGGCGCTCTCCTCCCTCTATGGGGGTTCAGTCCTGATATCGGGGGGCGCTCTCCTCCCTCTATGGGGGTTCAGCCCTGATATCGGGGGCGCTCTACTCCCTCTATGGGGGTTCAGTCCTGATATTGGGGGTCTCTCCTCCCTCTATGGGGGTTCAGTCCTGATATTGGGGGGCACGCTCTCCTCTCTCTATGGGGGTTCAGTCCTGATATCGGGGGGCGCTCTCCTCCCTCTATGGGGGTTCAGTCCTGATATTGGGGGTCTCTCCTCCCTCTATGGGGGTTCAGTCCTGATATTGGGGGTCTCTCCTCCCTCTATGGGGGTTCAGTCCTGATATTGGGGGCTCTCCTCCCTTTATGGGGGTTCAGTCCTGATATCGGGGGGCGCTCTCCTCCCTCTATGGGGGTTCAGCCCTGATATCAGGGGGCGCTCTCCTCCCTCTATGGGGGTTCAGCCCTGATATCGGGGGACGCTCTCCTCCCTCTATGGGGGTTCAGCCTGATATCGGGGCGCTCTCCTCCCTCTATGGGGTTCAGTCCTGATATCGGAGCGCTCTCCTCCTCTATGGGGGTTCAGTCCTGATATCGGGGCGCTCTCCTCCCTCTATGGAGGTTCAGTCCTGATATCGAGGCGCTCTCCTCCCTCTATGGAGGTTCAGCCCTGATATCGGGCGCTCTCCTCCCTCTATGGAGGTTCAGTCCTGATATCGGGGCGCTCTCCTCCCTCTATGGAGGTTCAGCCCTGATATTGGGGCTCTCCTCCCTCTATGGAGGTTCAGTCCTGATATCGGGGATGCTCTCCTCCCTCTATGGGGGTTCAGTCCTGATATCGGGGCGCTCTCCTCCCTCTATGGAGGTTCAGTCCTGATATCGGGGCGCTCTCCTCCCTCTATGGGGGTTCAGTCCTGATATCGGGCGCGTCTCCTCCCTCTATGGGGGTTCAGTCCTGATATCGGGGCGCTCTCCTCCCTCTATGGGGGTTCAGTCCTGATATCGGGCGCTCTCCTCCTCTATGGGGGTTCAGTCCTGATATCGGGCGCTCTCCTCCCTCTATGGGGGTTCAGTCCTGATATCGGGGCGCTCTCCTCCCTCTATGGGGGTTCAGTCCTGATATCGGGGGCTCTCCTCCCTCTATGGGGGTTCAGCCCTGATATCGGGCGCTCTCCTCCCTCTATGGGGGTTCAGTCCTGATATTGGGGGTGCTCTCCTCCTCTATGGGGTTCAGTCCTGATATCGGGGCGCTCTCCTCCCTCTATGGGGGTTCAGTCCTGATATTGGGGTGCTCTCCTCCTCTGTGGGGTTCAGTCCTGATATCGGGAGCTCTCCTCCCTCTATGGGGGTTCAATCCTGATATTGGGAGCTCTCCTCCCTCTATGGGGGTCAGTCCTGATATCGCGGGCGCTCTCCTCTCTCTATGGGGGTTCAGTCCTGATATTGGGGCGCTCTCCTCCCTCTATGGGGGTTCAGCCCTGATATCGGGGTGCTCTCCTCCCTCTATGGGGGTTCAGTCCTGATATCGGGGCGCTCTCCTCCCTCTATGGGGGTTCAGTCCTGATATCGGGGCGCTCTCCTCCCTCTATGGGGGTTCAGTCCTGATATCGGGGGGTGCTCTCTTCCCTCTATGGGGGTTCAGTCCTAATATCGGGGGGGCGCTCTCCTCCCTCTATGGGGGTTCAGCCCTGATATTGGGGGGCACTCTCCTCCCTCTATGGGGTTCAGTCCTGATATCGGGGGGCGCTCTCCTTCCTCTATGGGGGTTCAGTCCTGATAATCGGGGTCTCTCCTCCCTCTATGGAGGTTCAGTCCTGATATTGGGGGCGCTCTCCTCCCTCTATGGGGGTTCAGTCCTGATATTGGGGCGCTCTCCTCCCTCTATGGGGTTCAGTCCTGATATCGGGGCGCTCCTCCCTCTATGGGGTTCAGTCCTGATATCGAGGGCGCTCTCCTCCTCTATGGGGGTTCAGTCCTGATATCGGGGTCTCTCCTCCCTCTATAGAGGTTCAGTCCTGATATCGGGGGCTCTCCTCCCTCTATGGGGGTTCAGTCCTGATATCGGGGGGCGCTCTCCTCCCTCTATGGGGGTTCAGTCCTGATATCGGGGTGCTCTCCTCCCTCTATGGGGGTTCAGCTCTGATATCGGGGGCTCTCCTCCTCTATGGGGGTTCAGCACTGATATCGGGGTGCTCTCCTCCCTCTATGGGGGTTCAGTCCTGATATCGGGGGGCGCTCTCCTCTCTCTATGAGGGTTCAGTCCTGATATCGGGGGACGCTCTCCTCCCTCTATGGGGGTTCAGCCCTGATATTGGGGGGTGCTCTCCTCCCTCTATGGGGGTTCAGTCCTTATATCGGGGGGCGCTCTCCTCCCTCTATGGGGGTTCAGCCCTGATATCGGGGGGGCTCTCCTCTCTCTATGGGGGTTCGGTCCTGATATCAGGGGGCGCTCTCGTCCCTCTATGGGGGTTCAGCCCTGATATCGGGGGGCGCTCTCGTCCCTCTATGGGGATTACACTTTCCGAGGATTTTTGTTTCCATTAGAAGCAGAAAACTGAAGGGTCAGAAATTCTCCTGGAAACCATAAAATGTCCGTTGAATCTGCGGCTCATAAACTGCTGCCGGCTGCTCATAGACTTCCCGGCTGCTGACTGCCGCACCCCAATCATCCGGACACTCAGGGGCAGCGGGTGAACTCCACCCTAATCCTCCCCAGGTTCCTGCTCTCCTCTCCTGCATTTCAGCGCTCAGTATTGTATTCAGTCTGTGTGTTATCTCCTATAGGTTCTGACTCCAGGAGGAGACGTCCCCCGAGAGATGTCCCCGTCCTCTGTATTCCCAGGACTGTCCAGAGGAGAAGCCCCCAGAGAACCATCAGGTAGACGGAGCTGAAGTCTCCCCAGAATCTGACCAGAAAGGGATTGACCCAAAGACCATTTTACATTTCTCTTCTTTAGGATGAAAATCTGATGGATATTAAGGTTGAGGTTAAAGATGAAGAAGAAGAGGAGACGGATTTATGGGGCGATCAGCAGGGTAAGGAGGGGGGGCTGTAGAGGGATTTATGGGGCGATCAGCAGGGTAAGGAGGGGGGGCTGTAGAGGGATTTATGGGGCGATCAGCAGGGTAAGGAGGGGGCTGTAGAGGGATTTATGGGGCGATCAGCAGGGTAAGGAGGGGGGCTGTAGGGGGATTTATGGGGCGATCAGCAGGGTAAGGAGGGGGGGCTGTAGATGGATTTATGGGGCGATCAGCAGTGTAAGGAGGGGGCTGTCATGGGTCACCTGACTACTACTCCCATCATCTCATCATCACATGTAATAATCTCTCCTGTCCCTGTGTGTTTCCTACAGATGGACTCATAGAAGAAAATCCCCCCGAGAGATGTCCCCGTCCTCTGTATTCCCAGGACTGTCCAGAGGAGAAGCCCCCAGAGAACCATCAGGTAGATAGAGCTGAAGTCTCCCCAGGATCTGACCAGAAAGGGATTGACCCAAAGACCATTTTACAGTACTATAAGCAGGGTGTTCTAGTGATGATAGATAATCAGTTCTCACCTCTCCTGTGTTCTCTCCTGTCCTTATACTATACACAGTGATAAGCAGGGTGTTCTAGTGATGATAGATAATCAGTCCTCACCTCTCCTGTGTTCTCTCCTGTCCTTATACTATACACAGTGATAAGCAGGGTGTTCTAGTGATGATAGATAATCAGTCCTCACCTCTCCTGTGTTCTCTCCTGTCCTTATACTATACACAGTGATAAGCAGGGTGTTCTAGTGATGATAGATAATCAGTTCTCACCTCTCCTGTGTTCTCTCCTGTCCTTATACTATACACAGTGATAAGCAGGGTGTTCTAGTGATGATAGATAATCAGTTCTCACCTCTCCTGTGTTCTCTCCTGTCCTTATACTATACACAGTGATAAGCAGGGTGTTCTAGTGATGATAGATAATCAGTTCTCACCTCTCCTGTGTTCTCTCCTGTCCTTATACTATACGCAGTGATAAGCAGGGTGTTCTAGTGATGATAGATAATCAGTTCTCACCTCTCCTGTGTTCTCTCCTGTCCTTATACTATACACAGTGATAAGCAGGGTGTTCTAGTGATGATAGATAATCAGTTCTCACCTCTCCTGTGTTCTCTCCTGTCCTTATACTATACACAGTGATAAGCAGGGTGTTCTAGTGATGATAGATAATCAGTCCTCACCCTCTCCTGTCCTTATACTATACACAGTGATAAGCAGGGTGTTCTAGTGATGATAGATAATCAGTTCTCACCTCTCCTGTGTTCTCTCCTGTCCTTATACTATACGCAGTGATAAGCAGGGTGTTCTAGTGATGATAGATAATCAGTTCCTCACCTCTCCTGTGTTCTCTCCTGTCCTTATACTATACACAGTGATAAGCAGGGTGTTCTAGTGATGATAGATAATCAGTTCTCACCTCTCCTGTGTTCTCTCCTGTCCTTATACTATATACAGTGATAAGCAGGGTGTTCTAGTGATGATAGATAATCAGTTCTCACCCTCTCCTGTCCTTATACTATACACAGTGATAAGCAGGGTGTTCTAGTGATGATAGATAATCAGTCCTCACCTCTCCTGTGTTCTCTCCTGTCCTTATACTATACACAGTGATAAGCAGGGTGTTCTAGTGATGATAGATAATCAGTTCTCACCTCTCCTGTGTGCTCTCCTTCCTTATACTATACACAGTGATAAGCAGGATGTTCTAGTGATGATAGATAATCAGTTCTCACCTCTCCTGTGTTCTCTCCTGTCCTTATAATATACACAGTGATAAGCAGGGTGTTCTAGTGATGATAGATAATCAGTTCTCACCTCTCCTGTGTGCTCTCCTCTCCTTATACTATACACAGTGATAAGCAGGGTGTTCTAGTGATGATAGATAATCAGTTCTCACCTCTCCTGTGTTCTCTCCTGTCCTTATAATATACACAGTGATAAGCAGGGTGTTCTAGTGATGATAGATAATCAGTTCTCACCTCTCCTGTGTTCTCTCCTGTCCTTATACTATACACAGTGATAAGCAGGGTGTTCTAGTGATGATAGATAATCAGTCCTCACCTCTCCTGTGTTCTCTCCTGTCCTTATACTATACACAGTGATAAGCAGGGTGTTCTAGTGATGATAGATAATCAGTTCTCACCTCTCCTGTGTTCTCTCCTGTCCTTATACTCATATACAGTGATAAGCAGGGTGTTCTAGTGATGATAGATAATCAGTTCTCACCTCTCCTGTGTTCTCTCCTGTCCTTATACTATACACAGTGATAAGCAGGGTGTTCTAGTGATGATAGATAATCAGTTCTCACCTCTCCTGTGTTCTCTCCTGTCCTTATACTATACGCAGTGATAAGCAGGGTGTTCTAGTGATGATAGATAATCAGTTCTCACCTCTCCTGTGTTCTCTCCTGTCCTTATACTATACACAGTGATAAGCAGGGTGTTCTAGTGATGATAGATAATCAGTTCTCACCTCTCCTGTGTTCTCTCCTGTCCTTATACTATACACAGTGATAAGCAGAGTGTTCTAGTGATGATAGATAATCATGCTCTCACCTCTCTGTCCTTATACTATACACAGTGATAAGCAGGGTGTTCTAGTGATGATAGATAATCAGTTCTCACCTCTCCTGTGTTCTCTCCTGTCCTTATACTATATACAGTGATAAGCAGGATGTTCTAGTGATGATAGATAATCAGTTCTCACCTCTCCTGTCCTTATACTATACACAGTGATAAGCAGGAGTGTTCTAGTGATGATAGATAATCCAGTCCTCACCTCTCCTGTGTTCTCTCCTGTCCTATACTATACACAGTGATAAGCAGAGGTGTTCTAGTGATGATAGATAATCAGTTCTCACCTCTCCTGTGTGCTCTCCTCTCCATATACTATACACAGTGATAAGCAGGGTGTTCTAGTGATGATAGATAATCAGTTCTCACTCTCCTGTGTTCTCTCCTGTCCTTATAATATACACAGTGATAAGCAGGGTGTTCTAGTGATGATAGATAATCAGTTCTCACCTCTCCTGTGCTCTGCTATACTATATACAGTGATAAGCAGGGTGTTCTAGTGATGATAGATAATCAGTTCTCACCTCTCCTGTGTTCTCTCTCTGTCCTTATACTATACACAGTGATAAGCAGGGTGTTCTAGTGATGATAGATAATCAGTCCTCACCTCTCCTGTGTTCTCTCCTGTCCTTATACTATAAACAGTGATAAGCAGGGTGTTCTAGTGATGATAGATAATCAGTTCTCACCTCTCCTGTGTTCTCTCCTGTCCTTATACTATACACAGTGATAAGCAGGGTGTTCTAGTGATGATAGATAATCAGTTCTCACTCTCCTGTGTTCTCTCCTGTCCTTATACTATACACAGTGATAAGCAGGGTGTTCTAGAGTGATGATAGATAATCAGTTCTCACCTCTCCTGTGTTCTCTCCTGTCCTTATACTATACACAGTGATAAGCAGGATGTTCTAGTGATGATAGATAATCAGTCCTCACCTCTCTGTGTTCTCTCCTGTCCTTATACTATACACAGTGATAAGCAGGGTGTTCTAGTGATGATAGATAATCAGTTCTTCACCTCTCCTGTGTTCTCTCCTGTCCTTATACTATACACAGTGATAAGCAGGGTGTTCTAGAGGTGATAGATAATCAGTTCTCACCTCTCCTGTGTTCTTCCTGTCCTTATACTATACACAGTGATAAGCAGGATGTTCTAGTGATGATAGATAATCAGTTCTCACCTCTCCTGTGTTCTCTCCTGTCCTTATACTATACACAGTGATAAGCAGGGTGTTCTAGTGATGATAGATAATCAGTTCTCACCTCTCCTGTCCTTATACTATACACAGTGATAAGCAGGGTGTTCTAGTGATGATCGATAATCAGTTCTCACCTCTCCTGTGTTCTCTCCTGTCCTTATACTATATACAGTGATAAGCAGGGTGTTCTAGTGATGATAGATAATCAGTCCTCACCTCTCTGTGTCCTCTCCTGTCCTTATACTATACACAGTGATAAGCAGGGTGTTCTAGTGATGATAGATAATCAGTTCTCACCTCTCCTGTGTTCTCTCCTGTCCTATACTATACACAGTGATAAGCAGGGTGTTCTAGTGATGATAGATAATCAGTTCTCACCTCTCCTGTGTTCTCTCCTGTCCTTATACTATACACAGTGATAAGCAGGGTGTTCTAGTGATGATAGATAATCAGTTCTCACCTCTCCTGTGTTTTCTCCTGTCCTTATACTATACACAGTGATAAGCAGGGTGTTCTAGTGATGATAGATAATCAGTTCTCACCTCCTGTGTTCTCTATCTTGTCCTATATTATACACAGTGATAAGCAGGGTGTTCTAGTGATGATAGATAATCAGTTCTCACCTCTCCTGTTTCTCCTGTCTATACTATACACAGTGATAAGCAGGGTGTTCTAGTGATGATAGATAATCAGTTCTCACCTCTCCTGTGTTCTCTCCTGTCTCTTATACTATACACAGTGATAAGCAGGGTGTTCTAGTGATGATAGATAATCAGTTCTCACCTCTCCTGTGTTCTCTCCTGTCCTTATACTATACACAGTGATAAGCAGGGTGTTCTAGTGATGATAGATAACTAGTTCTCACTCTCCTGTGTTCTCTCCTGTCCTTATACTATACACAGTGATAAGCAGGGTGTTCTAGTGATGATAGATAATCAGTTCTCACCTCTCCTGTACTTCCTGTCATACTACTACACAGTGATAAGCAGGGTGTTCTAGTGATGATAGATAATCAGTTCTCACCTCTCCTGTGTTCTCCTGTCCTTATACTATACACAGTGATAAGCAGGGGTGTTCTAGTGATGATAGATAATCAGTTCTCACCTCTCCTGTCCTTATACTATACACAGTGATAAGCAGGGTGTTCTAGTGATGATAGATAATCAGTTCTCCACCTCTCCTGTGTTCTCTCCTGTCCTTATACTATACACGGTGATAAGCAGGGTGTTCTAGTGATGATAGATAATCAGTTCTCACCTCTCCTGTGTCTCTCCTCCTTATACTATACACAGTGATAAGCAGGGTGTTCTAGTGATGATAGATAATCAGTCCTCACCTCTCCTGTGTTCTCTCCTGTCCTTATACTATACACAGTGATAAGCAGGGTGTTCTAGTGATGATAGATAATCAGTTCTCACCCTCTCCTGTGTGCTCTCTCTCCATACTATGCACAGTGATAAGCAGGGTGTTCTAGTGATGATAGATAATCAGTTCTCACCTCTCCTGTGTTCTCTCCTGTCCTTATACTATATACACAGTGATAAGCAGGGTGTTCTAGTGATGATAGATAATCAGTTCTCACCTCTCCTGTGTTCTCTCCTGTCCTTATACTATACGCAGTGATAAGCAGGGTGTTCTAGTGATGATAGATAATCAGTTCTCACCTCTCCTGTAGTTCTCTCCTGTCCTTATACTATACACAGTGATAAGCAGGGTGTTCTAGTGATGATAGATAATCAGTTCTCACCTCTCCTGTGTTCTCTCCCTGTCCTTATACTATACACAGTGATAAGCAGGGTGTTCTAGTGATGATAGATAATCAGTTCTCACCTCTCCTGTGTTCTCTCCTGTCCTTATACTATACACAGTGATAAGCAGGGTGTTCTAGTGATGATAGATAATCAGTCCTCACCTCTCCTGTGTTCTCTCCTGTCCTTATACTATACACAGTGATAAGCAGGGTGTTCTAGTGATGATAGATAATCAGTTCTCACCTCTCCTGTGTTCTCTCCTGTCCTTATACTATACAGGTGATAAGCAGGGTGTTCTAGTGATGATAGATAATCAGTTCTCACCTCTCCTGTGTTCTCTCCTGTCCTTATACTATACAGTGATAAGCAGGGTGTTCTAGTGATGATAGATAATCAGTTCTCACCTCTCCTGTGTTCTCTCCTGTCCTTATACTATACGCAGTGATAAGCAGGGTGTTCTAGTGATGATGATAATCAGTTCTCACCTCTCCTGTGTTCTCTCCTGTCCTTATACTATACACAGTGATAAGCAGGGTGTTCTAGTGATGATAGATAATCAGTTCTCACCTCTCCTGTGTTCTCTCCTGTCCTTATACTATACACCAGTGATAAGCAGGGTGTTCTAGTGATGATAGATAATCCAGTCTCTCACCTCTCCTGTGTTCTCTCCTGTCCTTATACTATACACAGTGATAAGCAGGGTGTTCTAGTGATGATAGATAATCAGTTCTCACCTCTCCTGTGTTCTCTCCCCATCCTTATACTATACACAGTGATAAGCAGGGTGTTCTAGTGATGATAGATAATCAGTTCTCACCTCTCCTGTGTTCTCTCCTGTCCTTATACTATACACAGTGATAAGCAGGGTGTTCTAGTGATGATAGATAATCAGTCCTCACCTCTCCTGTGTTCTCTCCTGTCCTTATACTATACACAGTGATAAGCAGGGTGTTCTAGTGATGATAGATAATCAGTTCTCACCTCTCCTGTGTGCTCTCCTCTCCTTATACTATACACAGTGATAAGCAGGGTGTTCTAGTGATGATAGATAATCAGTTCTCACCTCTCCTGTGTTCTCTCCTGTCCTTATAATATACACAGTGATAAGCAGGGTGTTCTAGTGATGATAGATAATCAGTTCTCACCTCTCCTGTCCTTATACTATATACAGTGATAAGCAGGGTGTTCTAGTGATGATAGATAATCAGTTCTCACCTCTCCTGTGTTCTCTCCTGTCCTTATACTATACACAGTGATAAGCAGGGTGTTCTAGTGATGATAGATAATCAGTCCTCACCTCTCCTGTGTTCTCTCCTGTCCTTATACTATAAACAGTGATAAGCAGGGTGTTCTAGTGATGATAGATAATCCAGTTCTCACCTCTCCTGTGTTCTCTCCTGTCCTTATACTATACACAGTGATAAGCAGGGTGTTCTAGTGATGATAGATAATCAGTTCTCACCTCTCCTGTGTTCTCTCCTGTCCTTATACTATACACAGTGATAAGCAGGGTGTTCTAGAGGTGATAGATAATCAGTTCTCACCTCTCCTGTGTTCTCTCCTGTCCTTATACTATACACAGTGATAAGCAGGATGTTCTAGTGATGATAGATAATCAGTCCTCACCTCTCCTGTGTTCTCTCCTGTCCTTATACTATACACAGTGATAAGCAGGGTGTTCTAGTGATGATAGATAATCAGTTCTCACCTCTCCTGTGTTCTCTCCTGTCCTTATACTATACACAGTGATAAGCAGGGTGTTCTAGAGGTGATAGATAATCAGTTCTCACCTCTCCTGTGTTCTCTCCTGTCCTTATACTATACACAGTGATAAGCAGGATGTTCTAGTGATGATAGATAATCAGTTCTCACCTCTCCTGTGTTCTCTCCTGTCCTTATACTATACACAGTGATAAGCAGGGGGTTCTAGTGATGATATATAATCAGTTCTCACCTCTCCTGTCCTTTTACTATACACAGTGATAAGCAGGGTGTTCTAGTGATGATCGATAATCAGTTCTCACCTCTCCTGTGTTCTCTCCTGTCCTTATACTATATACAGTGATAAGCAGGGTGTTCTAGTGATGATAGATAATCAGTCCTCACCTCTCCTGTGTCCTCTCCTGTCCTTATACTATACACAGTGATAAGCAGGGTGTTCTAGTGATGATAGATAATCAGTTCTCACCTCTCCTGTGTTCTCTCCTGTCCTTATACTATACACAGTGATAAGCAGGGTGTTCTAGTGATGATAGATAATCAGTTCTCACCTCTCCTGTCCTTATACTATACACAGTGATAAGCAGGGTGTTCTAGTGATGATAGATAATCAGTTCTCACCTCTCCTGTCCTTTTACTATACACAGTGATAAGCAGGGTGTTCTAGTGATGATAGATAATCAGTTCTCACCTCTCATGTGTTCTCTCCTGTCCTTATACTATACACAGTGATAGGCAGGGTGTTCTAGTGATGATAGATAATCAGTTCTCACCTCTCCTGTGTTCTCTCCTGTCCTTATACTATACACAGTGATAAGCAGAGTGTTCTAGTGATGATAGATAATCAGTTCTCACCTCTCCTGTCCTTATACTATACACAGTGATAAGCAGGGTGTTCTAGTGATGATAGATAATCAGTCCTCACCTCTCCTGTATCCTCTCCTGTCCTTATACTATACACAGTGATAAGCAGGGTGTTCTAGTGATGATAGATAATCAGTTCTCACCTCTCCTGTGTTCTCTCCTGTCCTTATACTATACACAGTGATAAGCAGGGTGTTCTAGTGATGATAGATAATCAGTTCTCACCTCTCCTGTGTTCTCTCCTGTCCTTATACTATACACAGTGATAAGCAGGGTGTTCTAGTGATGATAGATAATCAGTTCTCACCTCTCCTGTGTTCTCACATGTCCTTATACTATACACAGTGATAAGCAGGGTGTTCTAGTGATGATAGATAATCAGTCCTCACCTCTCCTGTGTTCTCTCCTGTCCTTATACTATACACAGTAATAAGCAGGGTGTTCTAGTGATGATAGATAATCAGTTCTCACCTCTCCTGTGTTCTCTCCTGTCCTTATACTATACACAGTGATAAGCAGAGTGTTCTAGTGATGATAGATAATCAGTTCTCACCTCTCCTGTGTTCTCTCCTGTCCTTATACTATACACAGTGATAGGCAGGGTGTTCTAGTGATGATAGATAATCAGTTCTCACCTCTCCTGTGTTCTCTCCTGTCCTTATACTATACACAGTGATAAGCAGAGTGTTCTAGTGATGATAGATAATCAGTTCTCACCTCTCCTGTCCTTATACTATACACAGTGATAAGCAGGGTGTTCTAGTGATGATAGATAATCAGTCCTCCACCTCTCCTGTGTTCTCACCTGTCCTTATACTATACACAGTGATAAGCAGGGTGTTCTAGTGATGATAGATAATCAGTTCTCACCTCTCCTGTGTTCTCTGTCCTTATACTATACACAGTGATAAGCAGGGTGTTCTAGTGATGATAGATAATCAGTTCTCACCTCTCCTGTGTTCTCTCCTGTCCTTATACTATACACAGTGATAAGCAGGGTGTTCTAGTGATGATAGATAATCAGTTCTCACCCTCTCCTGTGTTCTCTCCTGTCCTTATACTATACACAGTGATAAGCAGGGTGTTCTAGTGATGATAGATAATCCAGTTCTCACCTCTCCT
Organism: Bufotes viridis; assembly: GCA_033119425.1. Classification (NCBI taxonomy): domain Eukaryota; kingdom Metazoa; phylum Chordata; class Amphibia; order Anura; family Bufonidae; genus Bufotes; species Bufotes viridis. Next base: position 7,914,771 of record CM065592.1, on the reverse strand, counting down.
GTGTTCTCTCCTGTCCTTATACTATACACAGTGATAAGCAGGAGTGTTCTAGTGATGATAGATAATCAGTTCTCACCTCTCCTGTGTTCTCTCCTGTCCTTATACTATACACAGTGATAAGCAGGGTGTTCTAGTGATGATAGATAATCAGTTCTCACCTCTCCTGTGTTCTCTCCTGTCCTTATACTATACACAGTGATAAGCAGGGTGTTCTAGTGATGATAATCAGTCCTCACCTCTCCTGTGTTCTCTCCTGTCCTTATACTATACACGGTGATAAGCAGGGTGTTCTAGTGATGATAGATAATCAGTTCTCACCTCTCCTGTGTTCTCTCCTCTCCTTATACTATACACAGTGATAAGCAGGGTGTTCTAGTGATGATAGATAATCAGTTCTCACCTCTCCTGTGTTCTCTCCTGTCCTTATACTATACACAGTGATAAGCAGGGTGTTCTAGTGATGATAGATAATTAGTTCTCACCTCTCCTGTGTTCTCTCCTGTCCTTATACTATACACAGTGATAAGCAGGGTGTTCTAGTGATGATAGATAATCAGTTCTCACCTCTCCTGTGTTCTCTCCTGTGCTTATACTATACACAGTGATAAGCAGGGTGTTCTAGTGATGATAGATAATCAGTTCTCACCTCTCCTGTGTTTATACTATACACAGTGAGAAGCAGGGTGTTCTAGTGATGAGAGATAATCAGTCTTCACCTCTTCTGTGTTCTCTCCTGTCCTTATACTATACACAGTGATAAGCAGGGTGTTCTAGTGATGATAGATAATCAGTTCTCACCTCTCCTGTGTTCTCTGCTGTCCTTATACTATACACAGTGATAAGCAGGGTGTTCTAGTGATGATAGATAATCAGTTCTCACCTCTCCTGTGTTCTCTCCTGTCCTTATACTATACACACTGATAAGCAGGGTGTTCTAGTGATGATAGATAATCAGTTCTCTCCTCTCCTGTCCTTATACTATACACAGTGATAAGCAGGGTGTTCTAGTGATGATAGATAATCAGTTCTCACCTCTCCTGTGTTCTCTCCTGTCCTTATACTATACACCGTGATAAGCAGGATGTTCTAGTGATGATAGATAATCAGTTCTCACCTCTCCTGTGTTCTCTCCTGTCCTTATACTATAAACAGTGTTATACAGGGTGTTGTAGTGATGATAGATAATCAGTTCTCACCTCTCCTGTGTTCTCTCCTGTCCTTATACTATACACAGTGATAAGCAGAGTGTTCTAGTGATGATAGATAATCAGTTCTCACCTCTCCTGTGTTCTCTCCTGTCCTTATACTATACACAGTGATAATCAGGATGTTCTAGTGATGATAGATAATCAGTTCTCACCTCTGCTGTGTTCTCTCCTGTCCTTATACTATACACAGTGATAAGCAGGGTGTTCTAGTGATGATAGATAATCAGTTCTCACCTCTCCTGTGTTCTCTCCTGTCCTTATACTATACACAGTGCTAAGCAGGGTGTTCTAGTGATGATAGATAATCGGTTCTCACCTCTGCTGTGTTCTCTCCTGTCCTTATACTATACACAGTGATAAGCAGGGTGTTCTAGTGATGATAGATAATCAGTTCTCACCTCTCCTGTGTTCTCTTCTGTCCTTATACTATATACAGTGATAAGCAGGGTGTTCTAATGATGATAGATAATCAGTTCTCACCTCTCCTGTGTTCTCTCCTGTCCTTATACTATACACAGTGATAAGCAGGATGTTCTAGTGATAATAATCAGTTCTCACCTCTGCTGTGTTCTCTCCTGTCCTTATACTATACACAGTGATAAGCAGGGTGTTCTAGTGATGATAATCAGTCCTCACCTCTCCTGTGTTCTCTCCTGTCCTTATACTATACACGGTGATAAGCAGGGTGTTCTAGTGATGATAGATAATCAGTTCTCACCTCTCCTGTGTTCTCTCCTCTCCTTATACTATACACAGTGATAAGCAGGGTGTTCTAGTGATGATAGATAATTAGTTCTCACCTCTCCTGTGTTCTCTCCTGTCCTTATACTATACACAGTGATAAGCAGGGTGTTCTAGTGATGATAGATAATCAGTTCTCACCTCTCCTGTGTTCTCTCCTGTCCTTATACTATACACAGTGATAAGCAGAGTGTTCTAGTGATGATAGATAATCAGTTCTCACCTCTCCTGTGTTTATACTATACACAGTGAGAAGCAGGGTGTTCTAGTGATGATAGATAATCAGTTCTCACCTCTCCTGTGTTCTCTCCTGTCCTTATACTATACACCGTGAAAAGCAGGATGTTCTAGTGATGATAGATAATCAGTTCTCACCTCTCCTGTGTTCTCTCCTGTCCTTATACTATAAACAGTGTTATACAGGGTGTTCTAGTGATGATAGATAATCAGTTCTCACCTCTCCTGTGTTCACTCCTGTCCTTATACTATACACAGTGATAAGCAGGGTGTTCTAGTGATGATAGATAATCAGTTCTCACCTCTCCTGTCCTTATACTATACACAGTGATAAGCAGGGTGTTCTAGTGATGATAGATAATCAGTTCTCACCTCTCCTGTGTTCTCTCCTGTCCTTATACTATACACCGTGATAAGCAGGATGTTCTAGTGATGATAGATAATCAGTTCTCACCTCTCCTGTGTTCTCTCTTGTCCTTATACTATACACAGTGGTAAGCAGGGTGTCCTAGTGATGATAGATAATCAGTCCTCACCTCTCCTGTGTACTCTCCTGTCCTTATACTATACACAGTGATAAGCAGAGTGTTCTAGTGATGATAGATAATCAGTTCTCACCTCTCCTGTGTTCTCTCCTGTCCTTATACTATACACAGTGATAAGCAGGGTGTTCTAGTGATGATAATCAGTTCTCACCTCTCCTGTGTTCTCTCCTGTCCTTATACTGTATACAGTGATAAGCAGGGTGTTCTAGTGATGATAGATAATCAGTTCTCACCTCTCCTGTCCTTATACTATACACAGTGATAAGCAGGGTGTTCTAGTGATGATAGATAATCAGTTCTCACCTCTCCTGTCCTTATACTATACACAGTGATAAGCAGGGTGTTCTAGTGATGATAGATAATCAGTTCTCACCTCTCCTGTGTTCTCTCCTGTCCTTATACTATACACAGTGATAAGCAGGGTGTTCTAGTGATGATAGATAATCAGTTCTCACCTCTCCTGTGTTCTCTCCTGTCCTTATACTATACACAGTGATAAGCAGGGTGTTCTAGTGATGATAGATAATCAGTTCTCACCTCTCCTGTCCTTATACTATACACAGTGATAAGCAGGATGTTCTAGTGATGATAGATAATCAGTTCTCACCTCTCCTGTGTTCTCTCCTGTCCTTATACTATACACAGTGATACGCAGGGTGTTCTAGTGATGATAGATAATCAGTTCTCACCTCTCCTGTGTTCTCTCCTGTCCTTATACTATACACAGTGATAAGCGGGGTGTTCTAGTGATGATAGATAATCAGTTCTCACCTCTCCTGTGTTCTCTCCTGTCCTTATACTATACACAGTGATAAGCAGGGTGTTCTAGTGATGATAATCAGTTCTCACCTCTCCTGTGTTCTCTCCTGTCCTTATACTATACACGGTGATAAGCAGGGTGTTCTAGTGATGATAGACAATCAGTTCTCACCTCTCCTGTGTTCTCTCCTGTCCTTATACTATACACAGTGATAAGCAGAGTGTTCTAGTGATGATAGATAATCAGTTCTCACCTCTCCTGTGTTCTCTCCTGTCCTTATACTATACACAGTGATAAGCAGCGTGTTCTAGTGATGATAGATAATCAGTTCTCACCTCTCCTGTGTTCTCTCCTGTCCTTATACTATACACAGTGATAAGCAGGGTGTTCTAGTGATGATAGATAATCAGTTCTCACCTCTCCTGTCCTTATACTATACACAGTGATAAGCAGGGTGTTCTAGTGATGATAGATAATCAGTTCTCACCTCTCCTGTCCTTATACTATACACAGTGATAAGCAGGGTGTTCTAGTGATGATAGATAATCAGTTCTCACCTCTCCTGTCCTTATACTATACACAGTGATAAGCAGGGTGTTCTAGTGATGATAGATAATCAGTTCTCACCTCTCCTGTGTTCTCTCCTGTCCTTATACTATACACAGTGATAAGCAGGGTGTTCTAGTAATGATAGATAATCAGTTCTCACCTCTCCTGTGTTCTCTCCTGTCCTTATACTATACACAGTGATAAGCAGGGTGTTCTAGTGATGATAGATAATCAGTTCTCACCTCTCCTGTGTTCTCTCTTGTCCTTATACTATACACAGTGGTAAGCAGGGTGTCCTAGTGATGATAGATAATCAGTCCTCACCTCTCCTGTGTACTCTCCTGTCCTTATACTATACACAGTGATAAGCAGGATGTTCTAGTGATGATAGATAATCAGTTCTCACCTCTCCTGTGTTCCCTCCTGTCCTTATACTGTATACAGTTATAAGCAGGGTGTTCTAGTGATGATAGATAATCAGTCCTCACCTCTCCTGTGTTCCCTCCTGTCCTTATACTGTATACAGTTATAAGCATGGTGTTCTAGTGATGATAGATAATCAGTTCTCACCTCTCTTATCCTTATACTATATACAGTGATAAGCAGGGTGTTCTAGTGATGATAGTTAATCAGTTCTCGCCTCTCCTGTGTTCTCTCCTGTCCTTATACTATACACAGTGATAAGCAGGGTGTTCTAGTGATGATAGATAATCAGTTCTCACCTCTCCTGTCCTTATACTATACAGAGTGATAAGCAGGGTGTTCTAGTGATGATAGATAATCAGTTCTCACCTCTCCTGTCCTTATACTATACACAGTGATAAGCAGGGTGTTCTAGTGATGATAGATAATCAGTTCTCACCTCTCCTGTGTTCTCTGTCCTTATAATATACACAGTGATAAGCAGGGTGTTCTAGTGATGATAGATAATCAGTTCTCACCTCTCCTGTCCTTATAATATACACAGTGATACGCAGGGTGTTCTAGTGATGATAGATAATCAGTTCTCACCTCTCCTGTGTTCTCTCCTGTCCTTATACTATATACAGTGATAAGCAGGGTGTTCTAGTGATGATAGATAATCAGTTCTCACCTCTCCTGTGTTCTCTGCTGTCCTTATACTATACACAGTGATAAGCAGGGTGTTCTAGTGATGATAGATAATCAGTTCTCACCTCTCCTGTGTTCTCTCCTGTCCTTATACTATATACAGTGATAAGCAGGGTGTTCTAGTGATGAAAGATAATCAGTTCTCACCTCTCCTGTGTTCTCTCCTGTCCTTATACTATACACAGTGATAAGCAGGATGTTCTAGTGATGATAGATAATCAGTTCTCACCTCTCCTGTGTTCTCTCCTGTCCTTATACTATACACAGTGATAAGCAGGGTGTTCTAGTGATGATAGATAATCAGTTCTCACCTCTCCTGTGTTCTCTCCTGTCCTTATACTATACACAGTGATAAGCAGGGTGTTCTAGTGGTGATAGATAATCAGTTCTCACCTCTCCTGTGTTTTCTCCTGTCCTTATACTATACACAGTGATAAGCAGGGTGTTCTAGTGATGATAGATAATCAGTTCTCACCTCTCCTGTGTTCTCTGCTGTCCTTATACTATACACAGTGATAAGCAGGGTGTTCTAGTGATGATAGATAATCAGTTCTCACCTCTCCTGTCTTTATACTATACACAGTGATAAGCAGGGTGTTCTAGTGATGATAGATAATCAGTTCTCACCTCTCCTGTGTTTTCTCCTGTCCTTATACTATACACAGTGATAAGCAGGGTGTTCTAGTGATGATAGATAATCAGTTCTCACCTCTCCTGTGTTCTCTCCTGTCCTTATACTATACACAGTGATAAGCAGTGTTCTAGTGATGATAGATAATCAGTTCTATCCTCTCCTGTCCTTATACTATACACAGTGATAAGCAGGGTGTTCTAGTGATGATAATCAGTTCTCTCCTCTCCTGTGTTCTCTCCAGTCCTTATACTATACACAGTGATAAGCAGGGTGTTCTAGTGATGATAGATAATCAGTCCTCACCTCTCCTGTCCTTATACTATACACAGTGATAAGCAGGGTGTTCTAGTGATGATAGATAATCAGTTCTCACCTCTCCTGTCCTTATACTATATACAGTGATAAGCAGGGTGTTCTAGTGATGATAGATAATCAGTTCTCACCTCTCCTGTGTTCTCTCCTGTCCTTATACTATACACAGTGATAAGCAGGGTGTTCTAGTGATGATAATCAGTTCTCACCTCTCCTGTGTTCTCTCCTGTCCTTATACTATATACAGTGATAAGCAGGGTGTTCTAGTGATGATAGATAATCAGTTCTCACCTCTCCTGTGTTCTCTCCTGTCCTTATACTATACACAGTGATAAGCAGGGTGTTCTAGTGATGATAGATAATCAGTTCTCACCTCTCCTGTGTTCTCTGCTGTCCTTATACTATACACAGTGATAAGCAGGGTGTTCTAGTGATGATAGATAATCAGTTCTCACCTCTCCTGTGTTCTCTCCTGTCCTTATACTATACACACTGATAAGCAGGGTGTTCTAGTGATGATAGATAATCAGTTCTCACCTCTCCTGTGGTCTCTCCTGTCCTTATACTATACACAGTGATAAGCAGGGTGTTCTAGTGGTGATAGGTAATCAGTTCTCACCTCTCCTGTGTTCTCTCCTGTCCTTATACTATACACAGTGATAAGCAGGGTGTTCTAGTGATGATAGATAATCAGTTCTCACCTCTCCTGTCCTTATACTATACACAGTGATAAGCAGGGTGTTCTACTGATGATAGATAATCAGTTCTCACCTCTCCTGTGTTCTCTCCTGTCCTTATACTATACACAGTGATAAGCAGTGTTCTAGTGATGATAGATAATCAGTTCTCTCCTCTCCTGTCCTTATACTATACACAGTGATAAGCAGGGTGTTATAGTGATGATAGATAATCAGTTCTCACCTCTCCTGTCCTTATACTATACACAGTGATAAGCAGGGTGTTCTAGTGATGATAGATAATCAGTTCTCACCTCTCCTGTATCCTCTCCTGTCCTTATACTATACACAGTGATAAGCAGGGTGTTCTAGTGATGATAGATAATCAGTTCTCACCTCTCCTGTCCTTATACTATATACAGTGATAAGCAGTGTGTTCTAGTGATGATAGATAATCAGTCCTCACCTCTCCTGTGTTCTCTCCTGTCCTTATACTATACACCGTGATAAGCAGGATGTTCTAGTGATGATAGATAATCAGTTCTCACCTCTCCGGTGTTCTCTCTTGTCCTTATACTATACACAGTGGTAAGCAGGGTGTCCTAGTGATGATAGATAATCAGTCCTCACCTCTCCTGTGTACTCTCCTGTCCTTATACTATACACAGTGATAAGCAGGATGTTCTAGTGATGATAGATAATCAGTTCTCACCTCTCCTGTGTTCCCTCCTGTCCTTTTACTGTATACAGTTATAAGCAGGGTGTTCTAGTGATGATAGATAATCAGTTCTCACCTCTCCTGTGTTCCCTCCTGTCCTTATACTGTATACAGTTATAAGCAGGGTGTTCTAGTGATGATAGATAATCAGTCCTCCCCTCTCCTGTGTTCCCTCCTGTCCTTATACTGTATACAGTTATAAGCATGGTGTTCTAGTGATGATAGATAATCAGTTCTCACCTCTCCTGTGTTCTCTCCTGTCCTTATACTATACACAGTGATAAGCAGGGTGTTCTAGTGATGATAGATAATCAGTTCTCACCTCTCCTGTCCTTATACTATACAGAGTGATAAGCAGGGTGTTCTAGTGATGATAGATAATCAGTTCTCACCTCTCCTGTCCTTATACTATACACAGTGATAAGCAGGGTGTTCTAGTGATGATAGATAATCAGTTCTCACCTCTCCTGTGTTCTCTCCTGTCCTTATACTATACACAGTGATAAGCAGGGTGTTCTAGTGATGATAGATAATCAGTTCTCACCTCTCCTGTGTTCTCTCCTGTCCTTATACTATATACAGTGATAAGCAGGATGTTCTAGTGATGATAGATAATCAGTTCTCACCTCTCCTGTGTTCTCTCTGTCCTTATAATATACACAGTGATAAGCAGGGTGTTCTAGTGATGATAGATAATCAGTTCCTCACCTCTCCTGTCCTTATAATATACACAGTGATAAGCAGGGTGTTCTAGTGATGATAGATAATCAGTTCTCACCTCTCCTGTGTTCTCTCCTGTCCTTATACTATATACAGTGATAAGCAGGGTGTTCTAGTGATGATAGATAATCAGTTCTCACCTCTCCTGTGTTCTCTGCTGTCCTTATACTATACACAGTGATAAGCAGGGTGTTCTAGTGATGATAGATAATCAGTTCTCACCTCTCCTGTGTTCTCTCCTGTCCTTATACTATATACAGTGATAAGCAGGGTGTTCTAGTGATGAAAGATAATCAGTTCTCACCTCTCCTGTGTTCTCTCCTGTCCTTATACTATACACAGTGATAAGCAGGGTGTTCTAGTGATGATAGATAATCAGTTCTCACCTCTCCTGTGTTCTCTCCTGTCCTTATACTATACACAGTGATAAGCAGGGTGTTCTAGTGATGATAGATAATCAGTTCTCACCTCTCCTGTGTTCTCTCCTGTCCTTATACTATATACAGTGATAAGCAGGGTGTTCTAGTGATGATAGATAATCAGTTCTCACCTCTCCTGTGTTCTCTGCTGTCCTTATACTATACACAGTGATAAGCAGGGTGTTCTAGTGATGATAGATAATCAGTTCTCACCTCTCCTGTGTTCTCTCCTGTCCTTATACTATACACACTGATAAGCAGGGTGTTCTAGTGATGATAGATAATCAGTTCTCACCTCTCCTGTGGTCTCTCCTGTCCTTATACTATACACAGTGATAAGCAGTGTGTTCTAGTGATGATAGACAATCAGTCCTCACCTCTCCTGTGTTCTCTCCTGTCCTTATACTATACACAGTGATAAGCAGGGTGTTCTAGTGATGATAGATAATCAGTTCTCACCTCTCCTGTGTTCTCTCCTGTCCTTATACTATACACAGTGATAAGCAGTGTTCTAGTGATGATAGATAATCAGTTCTCTCCTCTCCTGTCCTTATACTATACACAGTGATAAGCAGGGTGTTCTAGTGATGATAATCAGTTCTCACCTCTCCTGTCCTTATACTATACACAGTGATAAGCAGGGTGTTCTAGTGATGATAGATAATCAGTTCTCACCTCTCCTGTATCCTCTCCTGTCCTTATACTATACACAGTGATAAGCAGGGTGTTCTAGTGATGATAGATAATCAGTTCTCACCTCTCCTGTCCTTATACTATACACAGTGATAAGCAGGGTGTTCTAGTGATGATAGATAATCAGTTCTCACCTCTCCTGTGTTCTCTCCTGTCCTTATACTATATACAGTGATAAGCAGGGTGTTCTAGTGATGATAGATAATCAGTCCTCACCTCTCCTGTGTTCTCTCCTGTCCTTATACTATACACAGTGATAAGCAGGGTGTTCTAGTGATGATAGATAATCAGTTCTCACCTCTCCTGTGTTCTCTCCTGTCCTTATACTATACTCAGTGATAAGCAGGGTGTTCTAGTGATGATAATCAGTTCTCACCTCTCCTGTGTTCTCTCCTGTCCTTATACTATACACAGTGATAAGCAGAGTGTTCTAGTGATGATAGATAATCAGTCCTCACCTCTCCTGTGTTGTCTCCTGTCCTTATACTATACACAGTGATAAGCAGGGTGTTCTAGTGATGATAGATAATCAGTTCTCACCTCTCCTGTGTTCTCTCCTGTCCTTATACTATACACAGTGATAAGCAGGGTGTTCTAGTGATGATAGATAATCAGTTCTCTCCTCTCCTGTGTTCTCCCCTGTCCTTATACTATACACAGTGATAAGCAGGGTGTTCTAGTGATGATAGATAATCAGTTCTCACCTCTCCTGTGTTCTCTCCTGTCCTTATACTATACACAGTGATAAGCAGGGTGTTCTAGTGGTGATAGATAATCAGTTCTCACCTCTCCTGTGTTCTCCTGTCCTATACTATACACAGTGATAAGCAGGATGTTCTAGTGATGATAGATAATCAGTTCTCACCTCTCCTGTGTTCTCTCCTGTCCTTATACTATACACAGTGATAAGCAGGGTGTTCTAGTGATGATAGATAATCAGTTCTCACCTCTCCTGTGTTCTCCCCTGTCCTTATACTATACACAGTGATAAGCAGGGTGTTCTAGTGATGATAGATAATCAGTTCTCACCTCTCCTGTCCTTATACTATAATCACAGTGATAAGCAGGATGTTCTAGTGATGATAGATAATCAGTTCTCACCTCTCCTGTGTTCTCTCCTGTCCTTATACTATACACAGTGATAAGCAGGGTGTTCTAGTGATGATAGATAATCAGTTCTCACCTCTCCTGTGTTCTCTCCTGTCCTTATACTATACACAGTGATAAGCAGGGTGTTCTAGTGATGATAGATAATCAGTTCTCACCTCTCCTGTGTTCTCTCCTGTCCTTATACTATACACAGTGATAAGCAGGGTGTTCTAGTGATGATAGATAATCAGTTCTCACCTCTCCTGTGTTCTCTCCTGTCCTTATACTATACACAGTGATAAGCAGGGTGTTCTAGTGATGATAGATAATCAGTTCTCACCTCTCCTGTGTTCTCTCCTGTCCTTATACTATACACAGTGATAAGCAGGGTGTTCTAGTGATGATAGATAATCAGTTCTCACCTCTCCTGTGTTCTCTCCTGTCCTTATACTATACACAGTGATAAGCAGGGTGTTCTAGTGATGATAGATAATCAGTTCTCACCTCTCCTGTGTTCTCTCCTGTCCTTATACTATACACAGTGATAAGCAGGGTGTTCTAGTGATGATAGATAATCAGTCCTCACCTCTCCTGGTCCTCCTGTCCTTATACTATACACAGTGATAAGCAGGGTGTTCTAGTGATGATAGATAATCAGTTCTCACCTCTCCTGTGTTCTCTCCTGTCCTTATACTATATACAGTGATAAGCAGGGTGTTCTAGTGATGATAGATAATCAGTCCTCACCTCTCCTGTGTTCTCTCCTGTCCTTATACTATACACAGTGATAAGCAGGGTGTTCTAGTGATGATAGATAATCAGTTCTCACCTCTCCTGTGTTCTCTCCTGTCCTTATACTATACACAGTGATAAGCAGGGTGTTCTAGTGATGATAGATGATCAGTTCTCACCTCTCCTGTGTTCTCTCCTGTCCTTATACTATACACAGTGATAAGCAGGGTGTTCTAGTGATGATAGATAATCAGTTCTCACCTCTCCTGTGTTCTCTCCTGTCCTTATACTATACACAGTGATAAGCATGGTGTTCTAGTGATGATAGATAATCAGTTCTCACCTCTCCCGTGTTCTCTCCTGTCCTTATACTATACACAGTGATAAGCAGGGTGTTCTAGTGATGATAGATAATCAGTTCTCACCTCTCCTGTGTTCTCTCCTGTCCTTATACTATACACAGTGATAAGCAGGGTGTTCTAGTGATGATAATCAGTTCTCACCGCTCCTGTGTTCTCCCCTGTCATTATACTATATACAGTGATAAGCAGGGTGTTCTAGTGGTGATAGATAATCAGTTCTCACCTCTCCTGTGTTCTCTCCTGTCCTTATACTATACACAGTGATAAGCAGGGTGTTCTAGTGATGATAGATAATCAGTTCTCACCTCTCCTGTGTTCTCTCCTGTCCTTATACTATACACAGTGATAAGCAGGGTGTTCTAGTGATGATAGATAATCAGTTCTCACCTCTCCTGTGTTCTCTCCTGTCCTTATACTATATACAGTGATAAGCAGGGTGTTCTAGTGATGATAGATAATCAGTTCTCACCTCTCCTGTGTTCTCTCCTGTCCTTATACTATACACAGTGATAAGCAGGGTGTTCTAGTGATGATAGATAATCAGTTCTCACCTCTCCTGTGTTCTCTCCTGTCCTTATACTATACACAGTGATAAGCAGGGTGTTCTAGTGATGATAGATAATCAGTTCTCACCTCTCCTGTCCTTATACTATACACAGTGATAAGCAGGGTGTTCTAGTGATGATAGATAATCAGTTCTCACCTCTCCTGTGTTCTCTCCTGTCCTTATACTATACACAGTGATAAGCAGGGTGTTCTAGTGATGATAGATAATCAGTTCTCACCTCTCCTGTGTTCTCTCCTGTCCTTATACTATACACAGTGATAAGCAGGGTGTTCTAGTGATGATAGATAATCAGTTCTCACCTCTCCTGTGTTCTCTCCTGTCCTTATACTATATACAGTGATAAGCAGGGTGTTCTAGTGATGATAGATAATCAGTTCTCACCTCTCCTGTGTTCTCTCCTGTCCTTATACTATACACAGTGATAAGCAGGGTGTTCTAGTGATGATAGATAATCAGTCCTCGCCTCTCCTGTCCTTATACTATACTACACAGTGATAAGCAGGGTGTTCTAGTGATGATAGATAATCAGTTCTCACCTCTCCTGTCCTTATACTATACACAGTGATAAGCAGGGTGTTCTAGTGATGATAGATAATCAGTTCTCACCTCTCCTGTGTTCTCTCCTGTCCTTATACTATACACAGTGATAAGCAGGGTGTTCTAGTGATGATAGATAATCAGTCCTCACCTCTCCTGTGTTCTCTCCTGTCCTTATACTATACACAGTGATAAGCAGGGTGTTCTAGTGATGATAGATAATCAGTTCTCACCTCTCCTGTGTTCTCTCCTGTCCTTATACTATACACAGTGATAAGCAGGGTGTTCTAGTGATGATAGATAATCAGTTCTCTCCTCTCCTGTGTTCTCTCCTGTCATTATACTATACACAGTGATAAGCAGGGTGTTCTAGTGATGATAGATAATCAGTTCTCACCTCTCCTGTGTTCTCTCCTGTCCTTATACTGTCCTTAGAAAAAACAGAAATATGGATAACGTGTGTAACCCTTTAGACTGTATTCCTTGTGATTACTTTGGCCATGAGGGATAACAAAGTTCAGGTCTTTCAATTATAAAAATTTTTTGATGATAATTAAAGGGAGTCTTTCACTCCCAAACCCCATTTTTCCGCACTCACATCTTCCTGTGCTAAATTTCCCCCCCATTAAAAATCCTCTTACCCCATTGCTGTACTGCTTACCTATCTTCATAAAATCTCTTTTATTGCAGCTGTCAATCACAGCTGAAGGTGCACAGGTGCGGCGCCATAACAGTCAGTGCCCAGGCCGCACGCTCATCTTCCTAACTGTCCACGCCCCCTTTCACCCAGACGGCTCGCCCAGTGTCTTCTGCTTGTCCTCCTCCTCAAGTGGCCAAATCCTGCGCCTTTGCCGAGGATCCGTCAGTCCGCTCTGAACAGCCCTCCGATGCAGTGCTTGCAGGAGTATCGCTGTACGGGCCCGCACCTGCGCACAGGATACCCCGATGTTTGCGCCAGTAATCGGGAAACCAGTGCGCAGGCTCGGACTGTCGGATCCTCGGATTTGGCCACTTGAGGAGGAGGACAAGCAGAAGACACTGGGTGGGCCGTCTGGGTGAAAGGGGGCGTGGACAGTTAGGAAGTTGAGCGCGCGGCCTGGGCACCGCCCGTTATGACGCCGCACCTTCTACTGTGATTGACAGCTGCAATAAAAGTGATTTTATGAAGATAGGTAAGCGGTACGGCAATGGGGTAAGAGGCTTTTTTTTTTTTTTTCAAATTTTTATTAATCAAATTTTCATATATTGACATATAAAAAACATAAATTGTAACTCAAGCCCCAATTAGGGCCTAAATGAGCCACAAAGAAGAACACTTCAGTTTTGCATCTGAATGACAATAATCATCATTTCCTAATACTAAACCCTTAGTTTTTTTTTAGCGTACTTCTGATGGGGCATGTTGACCCTCGATTCCCCATTTGACCGTATTCTATGCCCAAATATTTTCATACCTATCGCATTTATATAGTGCAAGTATTTCCCTAAGTGATTCACTTTTTGCTCTCAGCAGACAGAAAATACCCTTGAAAGCAGGGAATAGCTAGACCTCCGTCCTCCTCTGTCAACCGGGATATTTTAGTTTAATGCGGACCCTTTTCCTTCCCCTGATAAGTTCCTTTATTAACCTCTCAAGTTTACAAAAAAACGCATCTTCAGTCCAAACAGGAGCCGCGACTATTGGGTACAGCACTAATGGCAATATGACAGATTTTAATAAGGCTATCCTATCAGCCTGAGATATCGGGAGCTTCTCCCAGGCGCGGATTTTACCTTCGATCTTATCCAAAAGTGGGGTAAGATTAGGCTTATTAACGGAGTCTATCCGCGTTCCAATCTTAATACCCAAACATTCCAACGAATCGGATGGGAGGAGAACGCGCAGCGCTACCATCTTTATTGGTGCCTTCCGTTTTAATGGTACTAGCAGTGATTTATTCCAGGTAATACGAAGACCTGCAATATCCCCACGTGCCGCAATAACCTGTGTAATGTGGGCTATGACTCTCCACCCCTCTTTTAGAAACATCACCATGTCGTCTGCGTAGAGACTTATTTTATCTAGTGCACCTGCCTATGATTTTGGGGTCTGCTCTTATCTTGCAGGCTAATGGCTCTATGGCTATAGCGAATAACATGGGAGAAAGGGGGCAACGCTGCCTCGTACCCGGCCGTAATTCCCTATATGCGCTGTTCGTCCCATTAATATTCACACGCCGTAGGTAAATTGTATAACATCTGTACCATAGAAATAAATTCTGCACCCAAGCCCAACTGTGACATAGTCTCCAAAGAAAGGACCAGTCCACCCTGTCGAGCGCTTTTTCCGCGTCTAGTGACAGGATGGAGCAGTCCTCTCCTCCTTTTTAGAGGCTTTTTAATGGGGGGGGCAATTTAGCACAGGGAGATGTCAGTGCTGAAAAATGGGGTTTGGGGGTGAAAGACTCCCTTTAAGTACAGAATGTTCTGAAATTCTCCCTGAGGTGCTAATAGATTTTCATAGGTGGGAGGAAGTTTTCTTCCTTCCTTTTGTGATTATCAAAAAACTAACCGGGAAAAACATTCCAGAAGTTGGATGTGAGGAGCTGCCTTATCAGCACCAGGAGGTTTCAGAACCTTGGAGGACGTCTAATAGTCTTCAAGTTAATAGGAAGAGGGTGAAAGCTTCCAAGATCTCCATCACCAGGTGGAGTAGAATGGCCACTTGTAAATCCTACAAAACCATGGACAGGGACCCGTCTGAGAACCCGAAGCCCACCGACGAGAGCTTCATCCACCACCTGGGCAGAGAGGCATCTGCCCCCACTGAGCACATTTGTAGGGCAGCAGCTTGGCTTCTCCCTCGCACTTGTGTGAGACGTTATAGAGCGGATATTCATTCAACACAAGATTTAGTATTTGGGGAGAAAGTCCTCCGGGCAGCAGTCCTACCGTAGACTGTGATCTGGTAGAGCTCATGGTCAGGGGCCGTAGTGCAAACCTTCACTGCAGCACCACGTAAGTTCCCAAAATTAAAATATACATATAAAAATACAGAAAGATAATTTTATGTATGTAAATGTTAGACTGAGCAAATGACAGGGAGAAAAGAGGGTGCTGCTTGCTGCAAGTTCCCTTTAGGGTCTGTCCGGTTCAGAAGACACTGAGGAGAAGATGGAGGAGGAACCATTCAAGCTTCCGGTCTTGGTGTAGTAGAAGGAGGATCATCTCATGGTCGGGTGTCGTCATGAAGGATTCATGAAAAAAGAATTTCCAATAAAAATAATTCATGTTTTTTTTTCTTCTCTTTTAGGATGAAAATCTGATGGATATTAAGATTGAGGTTAAAGATGAAGAAGAAGAGGAGACGGATTTATGGGGCGATCAGCAGGGTGAGGAGGGGGGCTGTCATGGGTCACCTGACTACTACTCCCATCATCTCATCATCACATGTAATAATCTCTCCTGTCCCTGTGTGTTTCCTACAGATGGACTCATAGAAGGAAGTCCCCCCGAGAGATGTCCCCGTCCTCTGTATTCCCAGGACTGTCCAGAGGAGAAGCCCCCAGAGAACCATCAGGTAGATGGAGCTGAGCCCTATACACATCTATATAGGGGGTCCTGCAGTCATAGAGGGGTCATAGATGGTGGGGGTCTCTTATGTGGATCTGTTAGATTTCCCACCCGTCTGCTGTATTGTCCTGAATTGTTACAGATGACAAATCAGGGGGAAGATGTGACTGATATTAAAGTGGAGGATGAAGAAGAGCGGATGATGGGCGATCCCCCGTGTAAGAGTGAGGTGGAGGAGGACATTCCAGTCCATGTCACCACAGGTATGGGATCATGAATGGAGGAAGGGGATTGGGAGGTTTCTTCAGGTGAGGCTCCACCTTAGAGCTGCAGTAAAGTAGCACTCCGGGCAGTGACCCCTGTGTTATGTGCAGGAGCGGAGGGAGCGGTGACTGCACATAGACGTTCTCTCTAAGGTTTTGGAGCGGATGTCTCATCGGGTGCTGGGTGTTATAGATGACAACAGGTCAGTTTTATCTCATAGGGAACACTGTAGAAACAAAACCCATAGAACTATATAAATGTGGTATCACTGTAATCGTATTGACCCGGAGAATGAAGAGAACAGGTCGGTTTTATCTCATAGAGAACGCTGTAAATACAAAACCCATAAAACTATATAAATGTGGTATCACTGTAATCGTACTGACCCGGAGAATGAAGAGAACAGGTCAGTTTTATCTCATAGGGAACGCTGTAAATACAAAACCTATAAAACTATATAAATGTGGTATCTCTGTAATCGTACTGACCCAGAGAATGAAGAGAACAGGTCAGTTTTATCTCATAGAGAACGCTGTAAATACAAACCCATGAAACTATATAAATGTGGTATCACTGTAATCGTACTGACCCAGAGAATGAAGAGAACAGGTCAGTTTTATCTCATAGAGAACGCTGTAAATACAAACCCATGAAACTATATAAATGTGGTATCACTGTAATCGTACTGACCCGGAGAATGAGGGGAGCAGATCAGTTTTATCTCATAGAGAACGCTGTAAATACAAACCCATAAAACTATATAAATGTGGTATCACTGTAATCTTACTGACCCGGAGAATGAGGGGAACAGGTCAGTTTTATCTCATAGGGAACGCTGTAAAAACAAAACCCATAAAACTATATAAATGTGGTATCTCTGTAATCGTACTGACCCGGAGAATGAAGAGAACAGGTCAGTTTTATCTCATAGGGAACACTGTAAATACAAAACCCATAAAACTATATAAATGTGGTATCTCTGTAATCGTACTGACCCGGAGAATGAAGAGAACAGGTCAGTTTTATCTCATAGAGAACGCTGTAAATACAAACCCATAAAACTATATAAATGTGGTATCACTGTAATCGTACTGACCCGGAGAATGAGGAGAACAGGTCAGTTTTATCTCATAGGGAACGCCGTAAAAACAAAACCCATAAAACTATATAAATGTGATATCACTGTAATCGTACTGACCCGGAGAATGAAGAGAACAGGTCAGTTTTATCTCATAGGGAATGCTGTAAAAACAAACCCATAAAACTATATAAATGTGGTATCACCCGGAGAATGAAGGAAACAGGTCCGTTATACTGCATATTGAACGTCTTAACATATAAAAACTAAAATTGTATTAGAAACTAATTTTTTTCCAACTCCACAATATTTGGAATTTCTTTCCTTCTTCACCCTAAATTGTGTACAATATTGAATGGTTCCATTAGAAAGTACAACTTGTCCTGCAAAAAACAAGCCCTCATATGGCTATGTGAATAGAAAAATAAAAAAAGTTATGGATCCGGGCAGACAGGGTGTGAAAAACAAATAATGCAGTAAGTCGCGAGGTCTTGAATGAGTAATGGGTATGCATAATAGAAATCCATGATTCAGCCATTTTCATCAACTACACTTTCCATTTAAATCCATTTTATCCATATTATGCATATTACAGAAGCACCCCATAAGAGTGGTTGTTAACTGTTGTATGGGCACCCACAGGGCTCAGAAGGGAAGGAGAGCTAAAAGCAACATTTTATCTGAAAACATTTTTTTCATTTTGACAGCCAAGTGTTTCTTTTTATTAATTTTATTAATGGTTTCTTTTTACTCTGGGGTAAGAGGAGTACTTAGAATTTTTCTATTTTTAAAAACCTTTCTATTTTTTTAGACCCCCAAGGGCCAAACATCATTCAGTTGTTAGTTTGCCACTAATATATATCAGTGTAAGGCTCTTTGTGGTTATTTACGTCTATATTAGGTATATTTCGAACCTTTGCACCGCAATCTGCGACTTTTCCCTGCTCACAGCAGGTCTAGAAAAGTGGATGTGGGTAGGAAAAGAGGGTCATTAATCATTTTCTATGCCTATTTTACGTGCAGAAAATGGTCTTAATCTACACCAGCAAGGGAGCTGGCGAAGTTTTAGAAGCAGCGGAGGATCCGCCGAACTTATGTAGAGGCCGGTGCCACCGCCAGCGTAGCGGCTTATTAGGACCCGGTGTCTAAAACGCTGCTCTTAATAAATGACCCTCCTCCCCTGTTTTATGGGGGGATGAGTTGACGTTTTCAGTGGTACCATTTTGAAGTCTGTGATTTCCCCTGATTGCTGGAGATTATGCTTTGTTGGGCGAGGAGGCCAGAAAATGGCTGTTTTGGGCAGTCTATTTCTTCTTTTTTGTTATGTCTAGAGATGAGCAAATTTTTCAAAAATGTGATTCATTCGGTTTGCCGAATTTTCCGAAAAGATTTGATTAGATCCAAATTTATTCTCTGTGAATCACGTTAAAAAACAGCTATTTCCGTTTATTTCCGGGCTGTAGAGAGCCTGTATAGTGGGTGTAGAACACTGTGCCTTGCAGTAACGCGCATATGGAGTCTGCTGTGGTAGTGAAATAATACTGTGAGTCTAGTATAACATGCAGATGACAGGCGTCGCTCTTAGAATCACTGCACAATCCACTGATTTGGGAAGTCACGAGGCCAAAACTGACCAGATAACTCAAGTGTGAACCTTACAGCCTTACAGGTTGATGTTGGCGTCAAGAAGAAGCGCACTCCTTTTACTCCTTACAGCTGCTATACAGACAGGATCCATTGTGCGTCCCATTTTTCCTCCTTCTGACAGATCAGAAGAAGGGTCAAATAAATGATGACGTCAACCAGGCCAGAAAGGAAAAATAGTGGCCCAGTCATGGAGTGGGGAGGGTGGGAGAACAGCATGAAGAGACCACAGAGTGGCAAATTTACATGGTGTTGAGGTGGCAGCAGCATGAGGAGGCCATAGACTGGCAAGGTGACATAGTGTGGAGGTGGCGGCAGCATGAGAAGACCACAGACTGGCAAGTTGACAGTGTGGAGGTGGCAGCAGCATGAGGAGACCACAGAGTGGCAAGGTGACATAGTGTGGAGGTGGCAGCAGCAGCAGCATGAGTAGCCCACAGAGTGGCAAGGTGACATAGTGTGGAGGTGGCAGCAGCATGCATGAGTAGGCCAGAGTGGCAAGGTGACATAGTGTGGAGGTGGCGGCAGCAGCAGCATGAGTAGCCCAGAGTGGCAAGGTGACATAGTGTGGAGGTGGCAGCAGCAGCATGAGTAGTCCACAGACTGGCAAGGTGACATAGTGTGAAGGTGGCAGCAGCATGAGATGGTCACAGACTGGCAAGGTGACATAGTATGGAGGTGGCAGCAGCATGAGGAGACCTGAGTGGTGAGATGGCAGCCAGAGGTCGCACTACATTTTTTCCAGAAGAGTAAAAATACTCCTCCAATCATTTTTAAGGAGTATTTTTACCCGAGGAGCAGTACGAAATCTGCAGTACTTCAAATACATAATATATAGGCCTACACTTGCTCACATCTGCGTTTGGAGCCTCTGTTGCAGATTCCGTTTAAAGACAAGACAAAAAAGCCTTGTATGCAGCACTTTTTTGGTCTGGTAAAAAGGCTCGTGAATGGAAAGTGAACGGACTCCATCATAGTAAGCGGGGTCTGTTCAGCTTCTTCCCCGTCCGTTAGGCTGGGTCCACATTACATTTTTGACATATATTAATTGTACACACAAAAAACGAATATATGTTTACAGACGCCACCATACTGTGGCATCTGTTACGATAGAATTCCATTGTAAAAAAAACGACATGCTCTTTTATTAGACTTTGCAGGATGGAAAAACATGGTACACTACACTTTCCCATCCAGCAGAATCCGCAAAAAAATTTACTTTTTTTTTCACACTATGGAACTCCATGGTGATGGATGTCACAGTATGGCATCTGTTGTGTATGTTGATCGTATGACAAAAACCCAGCCTTACGTGCCCGATCCAGCACTTCCATCATTTTCGTTGTTCTGCTCCATAAGATGAGCAGAACAACAGAAATAAATAGTGGTGATGTGAACGGGGCCTAAAAGGTGGGGAATAATGCAGGGGACCATCACTGGTCTAAATAACATCAAGATATTATAGCCAAGGTATAAAGTCCAGTCCAATATGGCGGATCTTCTCTGTACTTTACCACTTGGCTATAATGGCCTGTCTGCATTCACTACATACTGCACCACATAAATGCGTGTGATATATGTAGTGCAGTGTGTGATGTATACATGTGTGTGTGATATATGTAGTGTGTGATATATGTAGTGTGTGTGTGTGATGTATTGTGTGTGATGTATGTAGTGCAGCGTGTGATGTATGTAGAGTGTGTGTGATGTATGTAGAGTGTGTGTGATGTATGTAGAGTGTGTGTGATGTATGTAGAGTGTGTGTGATGTATGTAGTGTGTGTGTGATGTATGTAGTGTGTGTGTGATGTATGTAGTGTGTGTGTGTGTGATGTATGTAGTGCAGTGTGTGATGTATACGTGTGTGTGTGATGATCACACACTGCACTACATACATCACACACATTGTTACGTTACACGCTGCTGTCACCTTGTTCTGCGTCCATCTTCATGTCCGGGCCCAGTCTTTAGCTCCACCACTACCAGGGTCCTTGTGCAGCGCACCCGGCACTCCATATTCGAACCATCCCCTGGGCCCCTCCGCCTTCCAGAGACCGCCGACTTCCTCTAATGCAGGACCTGTATTGCTCCTGCGCCCGCCCAAACTAACTAATAGCAAAGCTCCTTGCTGTCCGGAGCTTTGCTATTGGTTACTGCGATCACAGGCAGCATCGCTGCGCTGCCCGTTGTCTGGTATATAAAGCAAATGCTTTATATAAAAGAAAGGATCAAAGAAAAATTCAAAAGGGAATCGATCCTAGAGGTGGACATATAAAACACTTGTTTAATTATATTTTGCAATCAGTAAAACATGGTACAAGCGTCTATGCAAAAATATAAATGATTTATTATACAATAATAATACAATAAATCAATATAAAAACTCAATAATATGCAGTGATACACGGTGATATGCAGTGCCCTAGATTCGCCACTAGATGGCTCTAACACAAATACCAGCGTTCCTTATTACCTCTCAAACATAAAATGTAATACCACATCCTGACCACATTTATGAGGTATAAAACCCAATAGTGATAAGGATAGATACGAACCCTTGCTCTGCTCAAACTATGACCAATCTCGGATATCGGGTAGTATTGCTACTCAACTTATAAATTAATCAAGCCTGATATTGACTATGGAATATGAGTATTCCAATCAGAGAGTTCTCCGATATTAATATTATCTTTTATTCAGTAATATGCATCTTTTAACCTTATACATTCACACTAAAGTAGGGAGTGACCGAACATCAGGCTAATTAATTAAATCAATACTACACATAATAAAGTTATACGTTACCTGAGAATGCAGATGATATGCAGCGTCTAAGGGAAGTCAGCTCTCTCTCTTTCTTTCTCTTTCCTTTTCTCTTTTTTTTTCTTCTTCCACCCTCTCTCTCTTTTGTGTGTGGTTTATTATCCAAAAACTTATCAGTTAGACACACCTTCCTAGCTTGGAGTTTTCCAATCATTGTTAGGTTAGGCGTGTACATATGATAACGACTGTGATGTCACTGTATTACCCAGAATGCATTTCTTATGCTGGTGTAATGTTACTTATGCATCTCTAGGTGGCACTATTGCATAAGCTATTAACCTCATACTAGTAAGGGCTAATATGTCCAGGTCTGACCTTCATCCTACATTCCATACACATAACATATGGAATCTTAAATCAGAGCTACAGGGATTAACTTTGACACATGAACCAATTAAAACATAGAGTTTTAAGTACCATTTGGACACTTTCCCACTTATATAAATGTATGGTATTGATAAGAGTACAATAGACCTTGTACTCTGACAGAGATGTGTCTCCTCTGTTACTCCAACGGTTGGTTGATTGTTAGTTAAAATAACACAGCTTCTCTGAGCGGGAGGCTCATTAACAAAGCCTATGCATAAGAATCTTCTCATCATATTTTAGCAGTACATACGTTCCTAGTGAGAAATGTATAAGATAATAGATGCATTGACATCCTTCATAACAATTTAACAATATAAAAACAATATATACGTCCTATTGATTATCTTATACAGAAACTAAGGTTCGTTATACGTGTATACAGATATCACAGCTTTTCTGCTTCATCGATAGACATAATCTGTAGGGGTAATTAGTACCAGCTACTTCTAGAGAACATCCTTATGCCAGTCCTAAATCTATAAGGAGACAAGAATGACTCTTCTCAGACTGGCACATCTATAGAGAATAAACCTTGTGAACTGTTTCCTCTCCATGAACCTATTTCAGCCAACTTTAAAATACACACAGAATGGTGAATATATCACAATGTGGCCTCTTAATCCACTATATTTACGCTGATGAAAAGCAGGGAAAAGTCTAAGGGTACTTTGACACTAGCGTTTGAACGGATCCGGTTGTATTATCGTTAACATATTTTTAACATTGCCAAAACTGATTCATTTTTGACTCCATTGAAAGTCAATAGGGGAAGGATCCGTTTTCTATTGTGGCAGAGAAAACAAATCCGTCCCCTTTGACTTGCATTGCTCCGCATCCCAGGACGGAAAGAAAACCGCAGCATGCTGCGGTTTTCTCTCCGGTCCCAGAAAGGAACAGAATGCATTTTGGAGCATTCCGTTCACTTCAGTTCAGTTTTGTCCCCATTGACATTAGATGGGGACAAAACTGAAGCATTTTTTTCTAGTATTGAGCCCCTATGACGGAACTCAATACCGAAAACTTTAACGCCAGTGTAAAATGGCCTGAACAGGTGTCTATGATGCTTTTAAAGGCATTATTGCGAACTCTGGTGGCAGCAGCATCAGGAGACCACAGAGTGACCCGGTGGCAGCAGGATTAGGAGACCACAGAGTGGTGAGGTGGGTGGCAATAACAGTAGCCACTGACAATGGTAGGTGAAATAAGGAGCTCTTGGCATTAGATGTGTGGCATCAGGCAGGTTGTAGCATCAAAGTAGTAGCTGAGGCAGGTAGCCAGAAGAAACCGATCTTTTGTCAAACTGTTGGTGTGGCACCATGGATGATCTAATCTGATGCATCAGGGAATGGTGGGTGGAAATCCTGGCTGATCCAGGCCTGATTCATCTTGACAAAGGTCAGTCTCTCCACATTTTTGGGTGGACAGGCGAATTCTCCTTGGGTTAACTATGGCCCCTGCTGCACTAAACACCCGCTCTGATTCCACACTATTGGCCGGGCAGGACAGCTTTTCCAGGGCAAACTCTGCCAGTTGCGGCCAACACTGCACCACTGGATGACCGCACGCATGTTTTCTCTTGGCAATCGCTTCGGTGATCGATTGCTGACAGAATGACTGACGAGGAGCAGGAGCATCAGGACCAGTAGATGATGGGAGGAACAGACAGTTTCCTTTGGTTGAGGTGGTGGAGTCTTGACTGCCTGAAATCGGCTGCGTGCCACTGGATGATGCAGCGGTTGCTGCAGCAGGCTGGACCACCACATTGGAGCCACGGTTCTCCCAGGCCACTTTATGGTGACGCTGCATATGTTGACGCAGGGCCGTAGTGCCAACATTGGCATTCTGGCCATGCTTCACCTTCTGGTCGCAGATTCTGCAAATGGCCATGTTCACCTCCTCCACCGGCTTAACAAAAAAACTGCCACACTGCCGAGTGGGTGATTTTACCCCCAACACTCTGCACTGACTGACTGCTATTGCCGCTGCCTCTGAACACCTGCACCACTACTTTCCGGGCAGGAAGGCTCTTGCGACGGTCTCTGGGTCAGGAGCCTGACCGCTTGCAACACCAGCTCCCACACCACTCTCCTCATCACTACTTGCCCGTCTAGCGGAGGAAGCGACGGATTTCTCCTCCGGATCTTGGCTGGGCAGTAGATGCTGACTGTCCTCTAGTAGCTCGTCCTCGCTGTATAGTGGAGCTGAGCCTACAGCATATAATATTTCTCTGGCTGAGGGAACAGAAAAGGACAGAGGCAGGTTGAGGACAGGTGAGGGCACAGGGCCTGCTCCCGGGCCATGCCAACTAAGGGTTGTGTCTGACGAACCCACCGACTCTTGGCTGGTTGTGTCTGATGTAACGAGTCAACCATTCAAGACACGACCGGTAGATGACACCGGGAGCTCAGGCTTCTTGAACTGACCCCTGCTGCCACCCCCCTTACTCTGCTGCGACCTGTGCCTCTGCCACTCCCCTGTGCAGGGCCTGGCACTTATCTGTCTGGCATACTGTTAGCGGAACTAAATAAATTAAAAAAGGAAATTAATACACGCCAATAAAGGGCTGTAATTTTCGCACTTCACCACACAACGACTAATAAGCCCTTTTTTCCCACTAATACAAGCCAAAAAATGCTTTAGAACATATAACTGCACCGCACAAGGGCTAATAAGACATAGAAATATTTCCTGTAATAACCCCTGTTAATGACCGTATCACACAGCACCTGCAGCCCAATAACAATAACGGTTTGCTGGAATTAATAGGAAAGGATCGGATTGTTCCTATTCCCCAGGCTGTAACTCCCCGACTGAACCCTGTTCTACATAAATGCTGTGGGATGATTCCTCCCTATCCTTTCCCTGAACTTCTATACAGCAAAATATGTTTTCAAGTCTCTCCTAGCACTGTCCCAAGTCTCTCCTAGCACTGTCCCAAGTCTCTCCTAGCACTGTCCCAAGTCTCTCCTAGCACTGTCCCTAGCACCTTCTTACGTCTCTCCCTGCACTAAGTACGCTGGAAAATGGCAGAATCCAAGATGGCTGAGGCTATTTATAGGGCTGCATGAATGGCATTATGGGTGATCCCGCCTTCCCAGAGTTTCTTGCTCCATGTCCTAACATGTGCAGCAGCTATTTTGGGAAAAATTGCGATTCGTTACCTCAAAGTGTCAGGAAATTCGGATTCAGTGTGAATCAAATTTTTCCTGAAATTCAGATCAAATTCCACTTCGTCAACTTCGAATCGCTCATCTCTAGTTATGGCGTTTACCTGATGGGCTAGATCACGTGATATTTTTCTAGAGCTGGATGTGGCGAAGCAAGTGCGGATGCAGTGCGATTTTCCCGCATGGTTGCTTAGCAACGGGACCAAATCTTTATTATTTTCCCTTATAACATGGTTATAAGGGAAAATATTAGCATTCTTAATAAAGAATGCATAGTAAAATGAAGTGGAAGGGGTTAAAAATAATAAAAGTTAACTTACCTTAGCCACTTGATCGCGTAGTCGCGATCTCTCCTCTCTTTCCCTGCATCAGCTAAGAACTAAAGGACCTGTGATGACGTCACATCACCATGGTAAGATGGACCATGTGATTGGACCATGTGATGTGATGTCATCACAGGTCCTTTAGTTCTTAGCTGATCCTGGAAAAGAGAGGACAGATCGCAACTACGCGATCAAGTTGCTAAGGTAAGTTAACTTTTAATATTTTTAACCCCTTCCTCTTCATTTTACTAAGCATTCTTTATTAAGAATGCTATTATTTCCCCTTATAACCATGTTATAAGGGAAAATAAATTCTCCAGAAGACCCGAAACCGGACTTCAGTGATGTCTGGCTTCGGGTTGGGGTTGGGTACCAAACATGGCGATTTTTCTCACGCGCGTGAAAAGCATATTACAAACATTTGCACCCGCGCGGAAAAATCGCGCATATTCCCACAACGCACCCGCCTCTTATCCGGGCGTCAAACAGGCCTTAGAGCTCATGCACACATGCAAATTGCAGATCCGCAAAACACGGATACCAGCTGTGTGCATTCCTAATTTTGTGGAACGTCTGGGCCATAATAGAACTGTCTTATCCTTGTCCGTATTGCACGGTGTGCTGTCCGCATCTTTTGCAGCCCCATAAAAGTGAATGCGGATCGGATGTGGTCCTAAACAACGGTCGTGTGCTTGAGCCCTTGCAGGTAGATTGCGCCCATTAGACCATACAGAGCTCATTGGTTACGGATGGTTGGGCGGCACTGTGTGAAGGTGTGGGTGTGCAGTTAGCGGACGTCACTCCGGATGCTTGAATGAAGGAAGGAAACTGCTGCTGCCCACATTGTTTGATAAAGGCACTTGCATGTGCCGAAACGCGCATCACTTCTCCAATGAGTGGCGAATAAACCTGATATAATTGCAGTACAAAGGAGTGCCGGTTCCTTACTTACTTACAGAGCTCATTGTCATGTCAGGTTTTTCATGTTTTTTTTTTGTAGACAAAGCCAGGATTGGACGCTTCTTCCTGCTAGAATCTTTTTTTTGTTTTGTTTTAGCTAAAAAAAATGCATAAAAGTTGTATGTGTGTTTCCAGTCTAATAGGAATTTTATGAATTTGCTTTGTAGTTTGCAAAAGAGAATCACAATTTATTTTTTAATCCTAACAGAAAATTCCAGTAGAAACTCTGATGGAAGACTCAGGTTATCGCTAGATTATAAAGTAGAAGGTGACGATATCGGACAGCACGTTATCTGTAAGGTGCATCCAGGACTTGACAGTGCAGATCTGTCACATAATCCCCCTAGTCATGAGGAACCTTCTCCTGACCAATCACAGATTATTACCACAATTATCGGGCAGGAAGGAGATAAAAGGTTTCAGTGTGGTGAATGTGGAAAACAGTTTGCACACAGCTCAGGTCTTTGCAGACACAGAAGAAGTCACGCAGAAGAGAGGCCGTATTCTTGTTCAGAATGTGGGAAGTCTTTTCTGAGGACATCTGATCTGCTTAGACATGAGAGAGATCATACAAAAGAGAGACCAATGTTTTCATGTTCAGAATGTGGGAAAAGCTTTACAATTAAATCTGCTCTTGTTAACCATGAGAGAAGTCACACGAGAGAGAAGCTGTTTTCTTGTTCACAATGTGGGAAGTGCTTTACAGACAAATCAAATCTCCTTACACATCAGAGAAGGCATACAGGAGAGAAGCCGTATTCATGTTCAGATTGTGGCAGATGCTTTACAGGAAAATCAAATCTTCTCACACATCAGAGAATGCACAGAAAAGGATAAGTCGTATTCGTGTTCAGTATGTCGGAAGGGCTTTACATTTAAATCAAATCTTAATCGGCATGAGAGACTGCATACAGAGAAGCAAGATCTCCTTGTACATCAGAAAAGTCCCACAGGAGAGAAGACTTATTCGTGCTCAGAATGCGGGAAATGCTTTACAAATAAATCAAATCTTACTGTACATCAGAGAAGTCACACAGGAGAGAAGCCGCATTCATGTTCACTGTGTGGGAGACGTTTTACAAATACATCAGCTCTTATTAAACATGAGAGAATTCACACAGGAGAGAAGCCGTATTCATGCTCAGAATGTGGGAAATGTTTTAAATATAAATCAAATCTCAATCAGCATGAGAGAATTCACACAGGAGAGAAGCCGTATTCATGTTCAGAATGTGGGAAATGTTTTACAGATAAATCGGCTTATGATAAGCACGAGAGAGTTCACACAGGGGAGAAACCATTCTCATGTTCAGAATGTGGGAAATGTTTTACAAGTAAATCGAGTCTTGTTAACCATGAGAGACGTCACACAGGAGAGAAGCCGTATTCATGTTCCGAATGTGGGAAATGTTTTACAGAAAAATCAAATCTCCTTACACATCAGAGCGTTCACAGGCAAGACAAACCATATCCATGTTCAATATGTGGGAAATGCTTCACAGGTAAATCAAATCTTAATCGGCATGAGAAAATGCACAAAGAGAAGCAGTATTCATGTTCAGAATGTGGGAAATGTTTCAAGGAAAAGTCAGGTCTCGTAAGCCATGGAATAATTCACGTAGGGGTGAAGTCATATTCATGTTCAGAATGTGGGAAATACTTTACAGTTAAATCAAGTCTACTTATACATCAAAGAATTCATACAGGAGAGAAGCCGTATTCATGTTCAGAATGTGGGAAAAGTTTTACAGTAAAATCAAATTTAATTATACATAAACGAGTTCACACAGGAGAAAAGCCATATTCATGCTCAGAATGTGAAAAATGCTTTTTAAATAAATCAGATCTTGTTATACATGAGAGAAGTCACACAGGAGAGAAACCGTATTCATGTTCAGTATGTGGGAAATGCTTTACAAAAAAATCAGTTCTTATTCAGCATGAGAAAATTCACACAGGAGAGAAGCCGTATTCATGCTCAGAATGTGGGAAATGCTTTATATATAAATCAAATCTTGTTATACATGAGAGAATTCACACAGGAGAAAAGCCGTATTCATGTTTAGAATGTGGGAAATGTTTTGGAAATAAATCAAATCTTAATCAACATGAGAGATTTCACACAAAAGAGAAACAACTTTGATGCTTCAAACTGTATTTTACGAGGAAATCAAATTTTAAACCAGATCAGAAAATTCACTCAGAGAAGAAACTTTATTCCTGTTGGGAAATGTTTTAAGAGAAAAATGGGACTTTATAGGCGAGATATTTATGTACTGTCGGAGCAGTGACGATGAATTGTCCCCATGAACCTTGGCTCTTCTCATACCACACTGCCGGAGAATCTAGAGTGACATAGTGTAAGGGGAAGGATCCCCTACGTAGACCTTTATGTACCAAGTGGACGTATCGATATCTGATCTTCAGTCATACAGTATATAAAGATAAAGCTGATGGAATAGAAGAAAATAGCAATAAATTAAATTTGTGATAATTGGTAGAACATTAATAAAATCCTTGATCTTTTATTTCCTTTTGTGTCTTGAATACCTGATATTGCCCCTTTTGTCAAAAACAGCTCCAGCAGCTATTTATTGTACGGACTCCATCACACTAGTGTATTCTGATCAGTATTTTGCTTCAGTATTAGTGCTGGTAGGTTTGGATTTGTACTGCTTTGGATGGATCTGAATCTTTACTAAACATTGAGTTCCCGATCCCTTTATTATACGGTATTGGCTCCACTGCGGCTGAATGAAGATGGCTACCAGTAAAGCGAGACTACTCTTATACATTTAGTCATGTGACACTAGTCTCGCGTTACCGCCAGCCTTCTTCATTGGCCACAGTGGATCCATTACCATATAATGAAGGTACGGTGATGGGGAGCAGGATGAGTCCAAATCTGCCAACACCAATCAGTAGTTGTGAGCTAAAACTAGAATTGGCTCCAAAACATAGAAGACCTAAATCTTCCCATTATACTTTTCTCAGGTTATATTCCTCTCCCAGTTCTGCCTGATCCTCACAAATCTGTGTAAGCCAAACCTGTGGCTTATCTGTCCATGAAAATTGTGCACTTTTAGCACCAAAAATTCAGGTAAAATGTGCAAATTACATCTAGTTATTTTAGCCCTTTTCCTATTGACTTCCGTAGGCTGAAATACTATTGAAAAAAACCAACATGAAGAAAAAAAGCGCGGTCTTGTATACATGGTCCCATTTTTTTGTTAATTTCAATAAGCTGTTGGTGCTCTGAATGCAGATTACGCACAAGATAACGGATAGAATTCATAGTGGGTCCTACGAGAATAAGCTGACCATATCCTGATGCAGTAAAGTTGTCCCAAACCAAGACCTTTCCACCACCATCGTCTCATGTCACTGGTTTTTCGTTTTTGCCAAACGTCTTCTGCTCCAGAGTTTTGATTAGTGGTCAGCGCCATTTTCTTTGGGTCCCTCCAGGTTTTTTTATTGGGTAGTTACCAAAAACTGTTGCAGCTTAGACTGTTGGTTAGTTTATTGTTAGAGTTAGCGTCAGGGAATCATCAAAAAGCGTAGTTATCTTTATTGTCTGCGGGAAGTCTGCATCAAATATACCAATAAAGAGAAAAGCGGGAATCTTACATCCACACGCCACGCTTCGATCTATTGTTGCTGCTCAGCATAATTAGTAGTATACAGTGCCACAATCTGCACACTGATGCATTAATATACGTTTAGATCAAAATGCAAAAGACACTCACCAAGTCAAAGTTGCCTCTATGAGTGGATGCCTACTGGCACAGCAACCATGGCAGGACCACTTATGCATATAGATCAAAACATATACAATTGCCGTGTGTAAAGTATGTAGATTATGGCGCTGTATACGAATTACACTGAGAAGCAATGACAGATGAATGCACAGGATGTGGATGTGCGATCCATGCTTCCCTTTGTTGGTATAGTCTGCAAAAAATAATCTAGTAAGGTGTAGTATCGGAGAACCATCAGTGTAAGAAGGTCTTCAGTAAGGGAAGTCTGCATCAAATAATCTAGTTAGCTGTAGTATCGGGGAACCATCATCGTACTTAGCTGTAGTATCGGGGAACCATCATCGTACTTAGCTTTAGTATCGGGGAACCATCATCGTACTTAGCTTTAGTATCGGGGAACCATCATCGAACTTAGCTGTAGTATCGGGGAACCATCATCGTACTGAGCTTTAGTATCAGGGAACCATCATCGTACTTAGCTGTAGTATCGGGGAACCATCATCGTACTTAGCTGTAGTATCGGGGAACCATCATCGTACTTAGCTGTAGTATCGGGGAACCATCATCGTACTTAGCTTTAGTATCGGGGAACCATCATCGTACTTAGCTGTAGTATCGGGGAACCATCATCGAACTTAGCTGTAGTATTTGGGAACCATCATCGTACTTAGCTTTAGTATCGGGGAACCATCATCGTACTTAGCTGTAGTATCGGGGAACCATCATCGTACTTGGCTTTAGTATCAGGGAACCATCATTGCAGTTAGGTTAAGTATCAAGGAACCATCACCCTAATTAGGTTTAGTATCAGAGAACCTAGGGGTGGGCGATATGGCCTAAAATCTATATTCCGATATAATTTGAAGCATGTGCGATATGCGATACATATTGCGATGTATTTTCTTCTGTATGTATACAAAAAATAAAAATTAAACTTTGCAAGAAATTTTTATGTGTATTTGCCATCATCTATCAGACAGTCTGATGAAGGCAAATGCAACATGAGGCTGATCTGATGGCACTGGGTCACTGCTGGGGGACACATGTCTGATGGCAAATGCCACATGGGGCTGATCTGATGGCACTGGGTCACTGCTGGGGGACACATGTCTGATGATGGCAAATGCCATGGGTCTGATTCAGACGTTTCCCCCAGTGAGCCAGTGCCATCATTAGACTCTGTGTCCCCCAGCAGAGAGCCAGTGCCATCAGATCAGCCCTATGGCATTTGCCATCATCAGACATGTTTCCCCCAGCAGTGAGCCAGTGCCATCAGATCAGCCCTATGGCATTTGCCATCATCAGACATGTGTCCCCCAGCAGTGAGCCAGTGCCATCAGTTCAGCCCCATGGCTGGAATTTGCCATCATCAGACTCCATGTGTCCCCCCTGCTATATATTCAGACAGAGCCCGGCTCAGTGCCATCAGAAGATGATCAGCCCCATGACCATCCTTTGCAAATAGATCCTTTCCTAATCTCCCTCCAACCCATTCCTCCGGCAAGAGTCCCCGTCCCCCCACAAGAGTCGCTGTTATTATACTTACTTTTACTGCAGGGTGCTCAGCAGCGGCTGGCTAATGGAGTCCGCAGGTGTGGCGTCTTCTTCCAGCACTGGGCGGGACCTGACTGACGTCACATACAGCGTCAGCAAAGCGGGCTAACACTGTGTGCACGCCAGGCCCTGGCCAGTACAGCGTGGTGCGGAGTCGGGAGACCAAGGAGCGGTGACCCTGAAGCTTCTGCACAATCATTCACTACCACTCCATGGTCATCGCGGTCCAGCAATATACACAAAATCCATATCGTGGCACAAATTCATATCGCCTATATCGCCCACCCCTAAGAGAACCTTCATTGTAGTTCGGTTTAGTATCAGAGAACCGTCATTGGAGTTAGGTTAAGTATCAACGAACCATCCCCCTAATTAGGTTTAGTATCAGGGAAGTCAGATCAAATAATCTAGTTATGTTTTGTGTCCGGAAAGTCTATATGAAAGAATCTAGTTAGATTTAGCAACAGGAAAATCTGCATCAAATAATCTAGTTAGGTTTAATGTCGGGGAACCTCCACTGTCATGACAGGCACACAAACGTAGATATCTGCCTGGCTCTATCGATATATACTACAGGAGGAGGGATGTGCCCTGTATACCAGAAATGTGTCCGGCTCTATCGGTATATACTACAGGAGGAGGGATGTGCCCTGTATACAAGAAATGTGTCCGGCTCTATCGGTATATACTACAGGAGGAGGGATGTGTCCGGCTCTATCGGTGTATACTACAGGAGGAGGGATGTGCCCTGTATACAAGAAATGTGTCCGACTCTATCGGTATATACTACAGGAGGAGGGATGTGCCCTGTATACAAGAAATGTGTCCGGCTCTATCTGTATATACTACAGGAGGAGGGATGTGCCCTGTATACAAGAAATGTGTCCGGCTCTATCGGTATATACTACAGGAGGAGGGATGTGCCCTGTATACAAGAAATGTGTCCTGCTCTATCTGTATATACTACAGGAGGAGGAATGTGCCCGGTATACAAGAAATGTGTCCGGCTCTATCTGTATATACTACAGGAGGAGGAATGTGCTCTGTATACAAGAAATGTGTCCGGCTCTATCTGTATATACTACAGGAGGAGGGATGTGCCCTGTATACAGGAAATGTGTCCGGCTCTATCGGTATATACTACAGGAGGAGGGATGTGCCCTGTATACAAGAAATGTGTCCGGCTCTATCTGTATATACTACAGGAGGAGGGATGTGCCCTGTATACAGGAAATGTGTCCGGCTCTATCGGTATATACTACAGGCGGAGGGATGTGCCCTGTATACAAGAAATGTGTCCGGCTCTATCGGTATATACTACAGAAGGAGGGATGTGCCCTGTATACAAGAAATGTGTCCGGCTCTATCGGTATATACTACAGGAGGAGGGATGTGCCCTGTATACAAGAAATGTGTCTGGCTCTATCGGTATATACTACAGGAGGAGGGATGTGCCCTGTATACAAGAAATGTGTCTGGCTCTATCGGTATATACTACAGTAGGAGGGATGTGCCCTGTATACAAGAAAATGTGTCCGGCTCTATCTGTATATACTACAGGAGGAGGGATGTGCCCTGTATACAAGAAATGTGTCCGGCTCTATCGGTATATACTACAGGAGGAGGGATGTGCTCTGTATACAAGAAATGTGTCCGGCTCTATCGGTATATACTACAGGAGGAGGGATGTGCCCTGTATACAA